>FR989917.1:3017271-3620726 GCA_905404115.1 Pheosia gnoma | reverse complement strand
GGTGCGATCCTGTACATGTTCACAGATTGCAGACTTCAATTCAAAGATTCAGAAATTAGTTTTATTTCAATGTCTAGTTATTCGCGTTAATATAAGAAATCAATAAATGAAGGCGTTTTCTTTACCGAAAGTTCTGACTTAAAAAATGAAATGGTAACGGCAGCCATAGATAGTTAGAGAAGAGAACAATTTCGAATGTTATGGGTAAGAACTTAACCTACTTATCTGGCTAGTGATTCACCAAACTATGGACACCGGAAAATGCAACCAAACCTTTGTTGATTTTGCTACCTACAGCTGCAATGTAATCCCGATATGGAAATCGGTTTGTACCGTGACAACAATTTAGTTGAGACTTGTTCGAACATGTTATATTTAAGCTCAGCAATTCAGTCTAGATTGCTAAACCATAGACTTGATACAACTTCGTTTATTTTTGGGCTGGACTCATCGAGGGCTTTTTAAGTCTTGTAACTCGCCGTTTGTTGGGTTAAAGTTACATTAGATATTTGATTAATGATTTTTTTTTGTTCAATAATAAAAAAACTGTTCGATAGAAAATCTAGGCAACAACTAAGAAAATATTTACAACCTTCCTTTCTTCCTTTTAAATATTCACAAGTTCCGTCACGAATTGTCTTCTTTTTTTTACGTTGGCAATCAGCTACAAATTGGTGGCATTTTTGCCAGTGTCGAGTTGATAATCGTTATTGACTTATATGTTCCCCTGATAATGTTGATGACGATGATGATAAGATGAATCCCCTAGCCCTATCAGCACAGCTGGGGTACTTTACTGAAAAATTACCGGACATATTGGGTGAACTTGAAATGTCAAGTTATAATATTATTTTATTTCAATTTCCTTCACTCCACTAATATTACACATTAATTATTATCAAAGAAACACATTTTTGGAGATTAAAACAAAATTGACAAATTCACGGTTCAACTTCCCACCAAAAAGTCCTCACGAATTGTCATAATCCAAACAAAAGAATTCTCTTTATATATATATCAAGTACCGAGTCGTAAAGGGAATCTCAGATTAAGGCCATCACATTAAGACTAGTAGGTAACCCATTCACCCACCACGACAATAACCGTTTACAAGTGAGCTAATTACAGAAGCAGCTCCATAATGTCTGCTGATATGAAGCGTAGAATTAGTGTAGCCGGAATTAAATGCGGGTACTGCAAGTGGGATGTATGAAATTATACTGTAACTTCCTCTAGGTGTGATGAAAACATGTTTGCGAACTACAAGGAATGTGGTTGATATCACTGACGTCATTAATAATGCAAACCCATCAACTATACAGTGCCACACTAAGCAACCCTTGTATTATGGGTACCGTACAATGGACTGAGGCGAACCCTGTATATAACACTTATATAGATATTAAACATCCATGACTCGGGTACGAACATTCGTGCTCATCACACAATTCAGTCCCAACCAGGATTTGAACCCAGGACCCTCGGCGCAAAAGACAGGGTCACTACCAACAGAGCTATCAAACAACCACTAAACACAACGACGGAGACAGCTAGCGCTTCGATTAATAAAACAAACAGCCCAATTTAAGCAGTTAAAGTGTCAGCATTTGACATGCTTGTATTTAATACGCCAACCATTGAAGTCTTATAGATCAACACGTTGATTTTGCACAACGAGTCGAACATATGATGGAAAAAGACGCTATAAGAGCAATAACAAGTATAAAATCAATAATTTCTCATAACAATACCAATACAGAAACCCCGGAATCTATTCAACAAACTTCAAAATTGCAACACTAGCATAAACTACAAGTTATGCCTAATCAAATCTAGGCGGTAACACATATAAACTGGGTATATACGGTTAGAACTAGTATAGTAAAGTCCCAAACCGCCGAGATAGCACCGCTAGACAGACAGACGTGACGTACACAGCTTGCGACTCGGCCTGAATACGTACAGTATCCATTGAAATGCCTAAGCTTTCAGTGGTAACTTTATAATTATTAGGTATAGTTACCAAGTTATGCCAAATATGGAATTTGTATAGAAACGGAGTAATGTAGACGGTAAAATTGAGATTTTCGTGTCGTTTCAACGTTCCCGACGAGCTGTTGTTCGTCAATCCCAGATGCTACGTCTTGTATAATATAGTTAAAATAATAACAGCCCTTTTTTAATGTCCCACTGTTGGGCACAGCCCTCCCCTCAATGCAAGGGGGATTAGTCCACCACGCTGGCCCAGTACGGGTTTTAGCAAGTGATAACTATGGTTGAAAATGAGATTCGCACATGAAATTCAGAAATCCCAGAAGTGGGAGCCGGGGTTTGAACCTGCGATCCTCGTTGCCGAGGCAAGCGTTCTACCAACTTGTCTATCACTGCTTATATATAATATAGTTTAAAACGGTTTAATTAAAACTTAAACGATGGCTAAACCTTTATATAATCTAAAATTTTGTACTGAACGATCGATAAGAGACCAGAACAACGCTTTAACGACAAAATGGAGGCAAGAACTGCGTTGTTTTTCTGAAAGCTGAAAGTCTGAAATGAGTTTTCTCGCGTGAGACCTAACTAAATCGTTTAATCACACTCGATAGCGATAGGTTTTCTTTTGTCATCAATTGCGTCTAAGATAGTCAGCTATTTGTAGATCCATTTTAAACTTCTTATGTCACTTTTTAGGTTGAGGTTATGTAATATCTGATCATAAGGGAAACTCTTAAAAGATCCACTTCGATAGATGGAAGAGGAAAAGGGAGTTTTCAAGACACCGTTCGTCTTACGTTTTGAAACTTTTAAAATAAGTAGTAACTTGAATCTGTGCAGAGGCGTATCTTAGCCACCTTTATACGAAAACTTGGTAATTTGAGTGCCTAAACACTCTTAAATACTAACCCTCGAATTTATAGACGTTTTATACACAACAGTTTTGCTTTGCGCAGTTACTATTAAACGTTTGATAAAGTTACTGCGACTATAAATTCGGAGGTAAGTTTCTAATGTTATAACTTCTTTGCTCAATGATTCCAACAACTTAAAATATAGTGTTTGTGTTTAGGAAAAGTTCCAGTATAAATAGACCTCATTAAAAATCAAAAAGCGTAATGATTAAGTGCGGTATCTCTAACGGCCTTTCAAGACGTCTTTTCGTAACCACTAAACTAGTGGCAACCCTGGAACCAGTCTATAACATGGTCGGGCCGATAAATTGAACATAAAAAAATCACAGCGTCAAACCCTTGAAACACATTTCGGTAATTAGAATTGCGACCTTAAAAAGGGCCACAATAAAGCCTGAAACACAACAAACAATGGAATCATTTAAAAACTCACCGATAAAGTGTTCCCGAGTGTATTTTCTTCACGCCGTCCATGTCTGCTGAGGTTTTCTTATCATGTCTAAACTCGACCGCTGCTTGATACCCTAATGGGCTGTTAATGTATAGGTGGCAGAGTCATTATGAGCTGCTCTTGATAATACTGCACGTTGATTGGATTCCTGCAACAATAAACGGGAGTTCTCAAATAAATTTGAGCATTGGAACTCCAAACTGGGTCTCGCCCGTCACTCGACAAAAACCATTTAGATCAAAATTGTAATGTGTCTATCAAGGTTACAAATTGTGGCTATAAATCTTGCGCATGTAGGACATGTAGCACTTATTATATAGTCAAAAGGAAAGGTTAGGCTTTTCATACAATTATCAATTATTGCACATAATATGATGTATGTAACTTTACTAGATCCTTCCGACATTTCAAGACATTAGTTTCAACTCATGGACGCTGCGTATATCCTAATTTATACTTAGATACGTTTATAGTGGTCAGTATTTCTACTACTTTCTCTATACAATTTTCATCAGCTCTCCTTTAATCAATATTTCGATGAGCAGTTGAAACTTCATCGAATTCCTACGTCTGAAGCAGGACAACAATTTCATAGACTGATCACCTTTCCTTATCTAACTTCTACGTTTCCCTAAATCATATTCAACACGTACAAAGTGTCACAAATATTCCTGGGGGAGGCGATGATTAAAACGGCAAACTCAACTAATCAGAACGGGAGATTCGCTTGAATAGTGACCTCTTTGGGTCGAGCAATTAAGAGCAATCATCTGATACGTAATGGTTGGCGGGCAGCATAGTAAGTGCAGAATTTTATATAATATAGATTAATGACTGAATTCTAAAATAGTGTCTATTTATATTTAGTAAAAAGTCATATTTATATTGATGGGCGTAAAGGCTTCGCTATCCTTGCTATAAGGCCTTAAATAGGCCATCAGCAACGTCTTCAAGTACATAAAGAAATTATCAAAGATTTCCATTGCAAATCGCTGGGCTTTCTTTAGCGCCAAAAGTGATAGTTATTTAAATCCCAGCTGCCGCTGCCGGCTAAGCTGAAGCTGTTATAATGACCGGAGGGGAAAATGTAGTGAAGTTTAATTTAATTTCACTTATTTCTGTTCCGTAATCTGAGTAACGGTTACTTGGCATCCGAGTACTTTGTAAAAACCCGCCCGTAGGTTGTTAGGATAAACTAGAAGATAATTAGCTTGTATAAAGTGGCCATTTTACTTTTCTTATTTTAGTGTTTTATTTTAGTTTATTCATTTAATCTAGTCTAGACTTAATTTACGTGTATAAAGTACTTGGAAATTTATCCAATCATAGGATAACAGGAAAGGCAGCCAAACTGTCACGTAGAGCACTCTCTGAATTTCTTTCTTGTCGCTTAGAATTGTGGACAAAATTCTTCCACCCATCGTTATTATATACAACGATTACAGATGTGTGGAGAAGGTATAAGGAAGCCTGTACCTTGGGATGACACATTCAGGGGAAAACAACATTTCCTACGAATGCAACAGGCGAAATGTGATGCCCAGTTTTTTCTTGAGACTGAATAGTGAAATGACATTATTAGGAACATTATTTTCAATATTGAGACCAAATTCGTCACTTTTTGAATTTACGTCCGCCATTCGAATCGCGCATTACCAAAATGTTCCGGCATTATGACAACTTATAACAAGATCTAGGATAATTATCTCGAAATATCGATGTAGTCAAAAAACTAAAGCCCACGCGTGCGAAGCCACGGGTACAACTAGTATCTAATTAATAAACACAAATGTCTATCTACTCAGACTAGACAGATTTTAATCGCAAATTCCACTCGTACAATCGCATTTCAGCCAAAGGCTCAGCGCTCATAATCGGTCAAAGACCGGAGATTAGAAATTGATTATTTAGCATTAAAGTGTGTATTTTCAACAACTTTTGCTAACGTGGGAATACAGCATGAAATTTTCAGAAAACCAATTAGTCAAGTAACATACATTGCTTGTTATTTTAGATACTTAGCGAGTCCGCGAACTAGTTGAACTGATAGAAGAAATCGCGGGAAGATGGTCAATGCGAGTGGCAATGACAGAGGACCGTGAGGAAGTCAATGGCTAAGAATAAAAGGACAACGATACCTGTTGAAATGTGACCATAAATTATCATAGAGGTTGGCAAGGATGGTGAACGTTGCGTCCCACATACCGTGTAGCGGTTAAAGGGAAGATCAGATGCATCATCCAGGCAGTAGGGTTACGTCTGGCGTGGCCGGCCGTGACGGTTCTTATCGAATTCTTGTATATATGTTACGTTCGGTGTAAACTTCAATACCGCGTTTCAGACTTTTATGGGGAATAGTAGATATATTGTGATTTCTGCTCTGCGCCAAATAGCGCGTTACAGAGTTCGCTATAATTGTTTCGACAACAGATTTCGCTAAAAATGCAAAATCAAGTATTTACCTACCATCTGATAAGAAATCTCGTAAGCTTTCCCGCGATAGAAACTTGAATCCATTGTTGACCTTATGAAGATGGTACCTACAGTCGCGTTTGGGGCATTCACAATGAGCGTTATATCGCGGCTAATTGCCGCGGCAATTAGCCGCGTTTGGGGATACCGCGAAATTATTTACAACGGGATGCAATAAAGAATGCTAAAGTTGCACAAGAAAATGACTACTTATTTATAATAATAATATAATATCACCAGACTAACACACCAACCATACGGGCCCACACTAAGCAACGCTTGTATTATGGGTACCGTACAATGGACTGAGGGCGAACTCAGTATATAATAACCACTCATTACCAAAGATATAAAAATATATGAAGAGAACATCCAATTTTGAAAGCAGACCCCTTTAAATTTGTCAAGGTATTGGTTGACTTTGTTTGGCTATTAATGGATAAAGTATCTGACTTAACATGAGGTGCAATGCATGCACAGACATGAGGTAATTTAAAAAAAAATATAAGCCTCTATGTTGATTGAAAAATGTTTATATTTGACATATGGCCTATTCTTGAATAGGCCATATACATATAATGAAGTGTAATACTTAAGAAAGTTACAATCCAATAAAAGATGACATTACATAGCTTTGAACCTTCCATGAATTTGGGGGTACCTCTTCAAACTCGTTTTAGGTACATGCACACACACACATTTTCCATTTACATGATCATACTCACAAACTTTGTTAACAATGGCTACTTTCTATATTACGGGAGGGATGACTTAGCAAACTTTTTACCACAATCAGCTCTTAGTGAAAGTATATATACAAATATGGAAGTTGTCAATGAGTGTTTTATTTGTTATGCAAATAAGAATATGTTAAAGGGACTCTATGTATATTGTCATAATGTGAAATTTGGTTTGAATTGTATCTTGTAACTGAGTCATATTTGGGTTTTCTGAATTTTATTAACATAGTAGTGGATGTAGTGGGTTAAGTGTAGGCTGCTTGTCACACTTCATTTGGTGCTGCTAGGTTCAATTCCGGCCCCAATCTAGATAGTACAGGGATTGCCTGCAGTCCATTGTATGGAACCCATAGTACAAGTGTTGCTTGGTTTGGGACCGCACAGCGGGTTCATAATTCCAGTGATATTTATTTATTTATTAATCAGACAATCCATGTAAACCTTAACCCCCAAATGCATAAAAAGGGTTAATCTATTTATAATGTCAATAAAAAAATATATTTTGTTATTTCTTTTGAGCCACAAAGTTGGCAACTCTGTTAACTTGATTATAACGGGCACTGTGACCCTATTTGGTGAATATGCCTTTTAGATTGGGACCTTATACCATTGACTATTTGCTTGTGCACCATAATGTTGGCTAGGAATATTGTTAAGATATTCAAGATCATTTTTATGAAAACATATCTTGGGGCTTTATATTATATTGAGTAAAAAAAATAAAATAGTTCTTGGTAAGATTTTTTCCACTATTCTACATCAATTTACGAATATGGTCTCAGTTACAATACAAATAGGGTTTCATATGAACAAAAAGGATAATTATATATTGAAACCACCAAATATGTTACCTTTGACTTGATAACACTTTCATGACATACTTTAAAACACATTTTTTATGATATATAGGCATTTGTATGGGAGAACATGACAGAGAGTGACCCCAGATCATACCAGTGAACCAACACAACTGTACTGCCGCCACATACGATTTATGATGCGCTGATATCAGAACACACAAATCACAGCAATCGCGGCCGATTGTCACGTACAACACACTATCATCATTTTCGACACGTTAAGGCAATATGTATGAACACTCACCGAAATGGCTAAAAACTTTTATGAATGCACTAACACGACAACCGTCTCATAAATGGAACGTGAGATAGTTTTTTACACCAACAATTCCCGTACAAGTGCACTTTCCAACAGCTTTTACTATTACGGCCCCCTACTAAAGCAAGTAGTACAAACAGACATGAAAAATACTTTGCGATTGACGTACTATTCTACGCCTAGGGAGCGGTCAGAATATTATCATTTACGATATACAGGCTCCAGAATAGATATGTAATGTAAACTTACACACAAAAAACACCAAATACGACACTAATCTCAGTCCTTATAAGAAGATCTTATCACAATCACCATGAAATTATAATTTGAGCGACAACGAAGCGAAATCGTCCCTCCTCCCTTCTCCGTATATGAATCATAGACAATTCATTTCTTTTTTTACGTTTGACTGCAAGGGCAACGACAACACTGATCTGTTTCAAAGAGTATATGGTATTGTTTTTATTAGCTAGAAATGTACGTGCAGCTCGGATTGTTAAAATTCTACTAAACGTATCTACACTACTAGATAAACCACTGCTTGGCTTCATAAACAATAGCAATATTTATTCTCATTATTTGCAAAGGAGATCACAGAAGATATAATATAATCTCTCCTTTCATTTTTTTGGTGCTTTTGTCTTTTATAGCCTGACATATTAGATCTGCATGAGGATCTGAGTTTTTTTTATATGTACAATATAGTGTTACCCACTTTGTACTATTAGTCGATTTATAAGTTTATTATCAGGATCGCTTCCTAGTAGATATTCGGGAAGTATTATGACACCCAAGGATATGAAACAATTTTGACATTTTGAAACACTTCATTCATTGATACATTTGTTTGTAATAAAAAAATAAGAGTTACATGGAATGTGGCTGCGGTTGATGTGCCACCAAGAGTAAGATCTTATTAAATGGATATTATTTTAAAAATTATGATGGTTACTTATTTAATATGTTTTCAAAACTAGGTCCGTTTATAAAATATAATAACATTTGATTGATTTGATTATGTTGATAAAACTCGCAGCAAAAACTTCTTTAACAGTTGACATTTGAGCTAACGTTTGATTTTTATTGACATTTTTATTGCATGACTACCATGAGCCGTGTGCGCTTTGTGCGTGACCCGAAGCGCACTTGGCCAGTTTTTTATCCAGATTCCAGTTATTTCTCAAACGGTCTAAATCTAAAAATTCATGTAACTTGCTCAAGTACTATCTGTAAATAAAAACGTATACTGACTAGCGGCACTTTTATAAAATTATTTTTATTTAGTATATCATTAATAAGTACTCGATACGTAGTAGTATGTAGTTATAATCGACTAATCGATTAGAAAAAAAAAGATAATTCCGTTGATCGCTCTAGTGTTGTGCACATATATGTATGTTGTGTTGTGTGTGCGTGGTGATTTGTGTTAAATGCTGATAGAAAGAAAATTATTAAAAATCAGGTATATTTTGACGATGAAACTTACATAAATGTGAACAAACACAGTGTTTTGTGTTATCAAGTGATAGTGAATCCGTCGGAAGGCGGTAATCGTGTACGTTCATTCGTTATTTGTGGATTCTGGATCTCATCGATGTACCATAAACAAAAATGTCAGCGATCCCGATTTTTTGTTTCTTGCTGCATACCCATCGTTTTACCATAATTAGATCACACGGATGATATAAAATAATGTTAAACGCTTTCTTCGGCGGTATTATCCCGCTCGAACGGTATTCCCGAGGCAGTCAATCGGCCATAGTAAACGTGCGTTTCGTGTGCTCGCGCCTGTCTGCACCCGACCTATCTCATTGTTTATGTATGGAGAATAAGTCAGGAATTTTTATGGGGATTCGCAGTGTATTCTCGTTTTAATTTAATATCTGGAAACGATTAGGGGTCCGCGGCAGCTGGTGTCGGCTGACGGGGTCGCTCCGCGCCGTCGGCGTCCTCCCGACCGCCAAGGTTTCATCTCTATTTATAATAATCTCTCGATCATTGGTGCAGCATAATGACATTCTTGTAATGAAGTGCCGTTCTGTGGATTTGTGGGAGATGTGCCAATTATTGTACCCGTGACGAAACCGCGCCGCGGATTAGTTTTGTATGTATACAAACACATGAGCATACTGTTTGTGTTATGGATATCACATGTAATTATTCTATTCACTACTACTATTCACTTCTATATACACACCATGACCGATTAAAAAAAAACTAACAAATCTTTCGTAATTTCCCATGGTCTGGATAGCCCTCCATGGTATGGTTGGTACCCATAAGCATTGCTTAGTTTAGTACCATAATTTGGTATATTCACCTCACAACATTTAGGTACATATACTATACATTATATTGACATGATAATATGTTTATATATGTAATAAAATTGCCAGACGATCACACCAACTATACTGTCCCACACTAAGCAATGGACTGGGGGGAACCTAGTATGTTATACTCTATAACATTCATGCTCATAGCACAAAATTTATCCTCACCAGGATTTGATCCTGGGAACCTTGGGGCAGAAAGCAGGGTCACTACCAACTGTGCTAATCAGGTTGTCAGAATGTAATCATTTTATTCAAAATATCGAACTGATGACATTTATAAATCTTATATTGTGTCTTTTTATGGTAAATGAATGTCACAATAATCAAACTATGTAGACATGGCAATATTTTATTAATGACATTGTTTCACCGGAAAATCAAACACTCAAGTTTTCTTATCACATTTTTTTTTATAGAATATTTACAATAAAATTGATAACATAACTATATCTGTAACACATAATTTCAATGTTATACTAGCCAAAATATACACTAAAAGCACTGTTGGTGGACAATGAGATTGTTGTTATCATCTCTTATGACTGTGCCATATCAAAAACAGGTATAGCAGATACCATTTTTACCTTAAAACCCAAAAAAGACAATATTTATAGTATAACACTAAAAAACTAAAATATGCATTTAGCGTGAGAATAACTGTGATATATATTCTCATGCTAATGGTTTTTTTTAATTATTCATAATGTGGATACCATCTGTAAGATTGTTTATAGTCTATTCACAAAACTGCAGTTATAAAACAAATTTGGCAACACAAACACTACAGCTTATCTGTATCTTATGGGTACACTAGCAATACACACTTGTTTGTACACATGGACTTCAGTATTTTTTATATCTCTAGAGGATTTTGTGATATAGTTTTTTGGCTTTCCCCATGGAACCATGGGGGATAGCGATAGGAACCTATCTTTTTCCCAGCATAAAAAATATCCCTACATGTAGATCCTGGTTATAAGCTATCTTCACACTAAGTTTCATCCAAATCTGTGTGTTCTATTCTAGTTTTCATGAAATGCACAAATAGACAGACGAAATACCTCAATTGAAAAAAAAATCCCCAAAGATTTTTTTTCTATTCTATGTAAGGGCACAACCATAGTACATTCTTATTATAATTATATGTTTTCTGCGATAAACAAAAAGTTTTAATTCATGTTGAAATAATTTTATGCATAGGCTTATTTGCCGCCTAGATTAGCCTCCCAAAGTTGAGGTACAGGTCAGCGCCAATGATTGGAGAAATTACCTAATTCTTAAACGATTTAAACTTAAGCTTTCTTTAGGATACGGCTGAAATTGATATAACGAAATAAATGCCATTTTGACAATATATGCCATAACTCAATTTTCCTGGTTTATTCTCAACTTTTCAGTTTGCAGAAGCCGACAGCTGATATGCAAGAGTATTAATTGTGGCCATGTTGTGTGTTCAGTCAAGTTGGCGAAGGCACGCAGGGGTATGATCAAGGAGAAGGAGAAGGGGGGCGGCGCGCGCCTCAAGGACGAGCCCAATGACCCGGCTGAACCTGGTGAGCCATTATTAATTAATTCAAAACTAGCAATAATAGTCTTACTAATCAACCTATACTCACTACAAGTACTCTAATATATCGTGTATTACACAAATCGGCCAGGTTTTTGGTGTTTCATTATTATGTTCGCGCGCGACACTACGTCTATATTAATTCTTCGTCCGAGTTTGAAAGTTGATACCTTCCATTACCACCGCAAACGCTTTCAAAGTAACCAGCACTTGAGATAGTAATAAAAGTAATCAGTGAAAATAATTCTCACTAAAATGTTGTGTTCAATAAATCCAACAACTGTAAGAGCATTAAAATTACGAGAATTCCACAAGTGCGAGGGTCATATTATAACGAGGAAGCCGAAAAATGCAAATTGTAATAATAACAAAACATAATTTGCAAGTTAAATTAATCTATCTTCTATACTATTGTATGTAAGTACCTATCTATACTGATGCTTACGTCGTTTGTAAGACGTAGTAGGTATAACAGCTAGTAGCAATAGGTCGGTTTCTCCTTTTCAGTATACAGTTATAATCGGCAAAGACTCCAAATAATATTTTTTTTTTTTTGGTAGTACCTGAGTCTACTACTCCAAGGTTATTGAAGTTGGTTTTTATTTTTTAACGACTTCAAAAAAGGATGTGGTTATCAATTGGGTGGCTATATTCTTTTATGTATGTTTCTGAATATCTTAGCGCGGTATTTGTGGACCGATTTATATTCTTAATTCCTTTTTAGTTTGATATGGGGCGATTCCATGGTGCATTTTCTTTATCTCCTAATGTAGTAAAATTAGGGTTTCGAGGTGGTCCGAAAAAATAATTGATCAGTACTCTTTATAGAAAAGATTTCCGATTAATAATAACCTTTCCTTGGGGTAAAATGAGGTCTGAAAGCTCTTCCAAAACAAAAAAAAAGTGAAATAAAGTTATTATTATTATGTGAGCTGGCAATACCATGATAATTTCATGAATGGATGAAATTTGGCACAGAGATAGATTATAGTCTGGAATAGCACATAGGCTATTCCAGACTATAATCTATCTCTATCTTTTTATCCCGGTAAAATGTATGGTTCCCGTGGGATAGATGTGTTTTAATTTTTCATAGAGCAAAGGATCGACATGATTTTTTGCATAGGTAGTGGTAGATAGGGGTCAGAAAATGACTTAGGCATCGACATACTTTTTAAACACCGCGGGGCGCAGCTAGGAAGTTAATATGAATAATGTCTAGGCCATGGATCACGTCCGCCGTCTGCGTCGCTGCCGACACCAGCGGCGCTGAAGAAAGAGCCCGACGAGTCGCCGCACAGGGTCAAGATGGAATCCCACAGCCAGTCCGGCGGCGAGGACTCCGCCCCCGACATGGGCGTCGACGGCATCAAGACTGAGATTGACGGCCTTATGGACAGTGATGGTTAGTGCATGCAAAAGATGAAACCATGGTACAATAATATGCTAAGCCACGTATTCAATTCCCGTGATAGCTACGTCACGCGATTGGCCCAAGTTACCTGCCATCTTCGACCGATGAGCGGTGTTAATTTTACTAAAGATGTCGATTAATAGGAATACTTCAATAGTAGCTTAGCCGGCTGTAACAAGACAAAATGTGAGATAAATCGATTTCATCTCTTTCTCTTGAACGAATTACGTGAGGGAGAGAGCGACTCAGTGCGACAGCATTCGTGACATAGGTTTTGTCTTGACTCCCGTGCTAGCCCCCCTGGTCGTGACGTTTTCGTGGGCCTTCGTCGGGGATACTACCAGGCGTAGTATATTATTATTCTTCTTCTTTGTCGTATCACTCTTATCAGAGTGGTCGTGGTGATCATATGGAGCTGTGAGGGGCAGATGTGACTTGCCAGACGATGTCTCTATATTATTATACCATGGATGAGACCACAACGAGGCCGCACATGAAATACCAATATTTGTGGCGAGAATAATTATTGGGTTTCGAACCGATCAGTCCATATGAAGTGTTTAGCATACATGTTCTCCATATAAAAACTCTACGTTTTGTTGTATAGGTGACCCCACAAAATCTCCACAATGCGAGCTGGGAGGACCAGGTTCACTGAAATCAGAGCGCCTATCTTCAGATTCCAATGACATTTTGGATCCACAAACCGGTCTAAGAGGTTCTTCAAATAATTTACAGGTAAAGATCACACACATTTTGATTATATTCTTTATTGCTACAGCATCTCTGACTAAGTTGTCTTTGGAGTTGTGTGTTGCAACATCCAGCCATTTCAGAGATTAGCCGAAACAAACAGACAGACAGATAGACATACAAAAATTAAAAAATATATATATTTTGGTATATATACCATGTATCCAAATGCACTTAGTATAGCTTTATAAGCGGTTATTTTAATATTACAAACAGACACTCCAATTTTATTTATTTGTATAGATCTATGTAATTGGGAGTGAGCCTACCACCATTAATAAAGGCAGGTAGTGTATCTGCTGGAATTACCGCTGTCTGGCTCATCTCTGGTGAAGCCTAATTTAATGTACCGATATTGAAACAGGATGGTAATCAAAACTGCCGCAATCCCAACGGTGGTCCAGAAAACATGGGCTCGTGTCGCATGGGTGGCGGCGGCGGGCCGATGGGGCCCGGCGTGTCTATGGGCCCGATGTCGGCCAGCGAGGCCCAAACGCTGCCCTCTAACGTCATTAGCAAGCAGGCCGGGAGCATGGAGGTAACATTGAAAGATTTAACGTCATAGATGACAAAAAAGTAATGCTAAAAGTTTTCTCATTTATGCTATGTGAGTCCTATTTTTGCCATTTGTTTACACAGCCATATCTTTTTCTAGATGGGAACATTATGCCCATAATTTAAAAGTAATAATCGTGCAACTCTATAGTAATTGAAATAAAACTAATTTTTCGTCGGGAACATAAAAACATAAACGCGATAAAATTCGAAAAAATAGTTTTATTTCAATGTGTAGTATTCGCGTAAATATAAGAAATCAACATCTAAAGTAATTGTTAACTGATGTCTTGGGCCATAAGTTTTCAACACACTTAACAAAAATATAGTAAAAATACCGGATTTTTTGCCAGCAGCAAAGCCAAATCTTCGTGTTCTCGACGTTATTGGCGAATAAAGGCGCCGAGTCGGTCATCTCCGGCCAGCACCACTCCATAATATCGTACCATTGCGCACAGCCAGGGACTAAGAAATATCTCGAGGTAAGACGGTGGTTTTGAGGCTTCATTTCATACTAGCTGGGCCCGCGACTTCGTACGCGCGGATTTGAGATTTTATACATCTAGTGGGAACTCTTGAATTGTACAAAAAAAGATGATATATGCTTTCTTATAAGCTCCAATATGTCAAGTGTCATAAAATTCGTGCAGTAGTTACTCCGTGACGTCATTCAGGCTACAGACGGCCACACAAACCAAAGACGTACTTATTGTGATCCTGAATTGATGATAGTATCCTCTGTGATTATTATGGTTCTAAAAATATTCAATGTATAGAAACGATCCCGTTGCGGTCCTATTTTAACTATAAACTAGCTGCCCCGGCGAACTTCGTACCGCCTCAGAATGAAATGTATGAGAAAATGAATTATCTTATTTCTTTTTTTTGTGAATTTTTCCCATGTTTTAATAGTTATTCTGCTATTCGGGGCGGAGACAAATTAAAAAAATCAAACCGGCGGACACTGTTCTTGGTGTAAAACCAAACTTGTAAATTAAAAGCGTCCTTAATGTATCTATTATTTACAGAAACACCCTCTAAAAATGGGTCAATTCAATAAACAGAGCCCAGCCCAATGGCTCAACAATCTCGCTATGGCCAAAACCCGCGGGGGCATGCGGGGTGGGCCGAATATAATGGGTGGGCCGAACCAAATGGGACACATGATGGGCGGACCTATGGGCCAAAACATGGGCCCGATGGGGCACGGCGGTATGGGCCACATGATGGGCCCCAACAGGATGGGTGGTCCCGGGAATCAGATGATGATGATGAAGGGCGGCCCCGGGCAGATGGGGCAAATGGGCCCTGGTATGGGCCCGATGGATGGGTTTCCAGGGGGCACCCCGTCCTGTGGTGTCATGGACGGCCTCGGTGCTGATGGTGAAATGCCCTGGGACACCGTGAGTACACGTCCTTGTATTTTTTATCAATTATATAGTATTAAAGTCTTGATATATACTAGAAAACTAAAGTCCACAAACATTTTTACGTATGTTTATAATAGTTAACCTCGCAAACTGCAGACGAAATATATTCCAGTTTGCTACGGAAATAAAAAAATCAATGCCCACAATATACTTTGAGGTTGCACTATTCCTATCGGTCTCGGTTTATTTTAATGTGATTGAAGCAATGAGATCTGTTCAGAACTAAGCATGTCCCATATGTACACTAGTGAAAATATGAATATGTCTATAATATCTTGAGAAGAACACACCAACTGTCCGGGTCCCTAAGCATTGCTTGAATTATGGCTCCCCGACTAACTATATCGCGTACAAGCGTTCGTGAGCCGTTCATCAAAAGGCTAGCTTCTACCGAGATCCGCACCCGAGACCATCGGTATAGAAAGCAGAGCCCATGGTCGTCAGCTTACATGTTTTGTTGTAGAAAAACCCCTCTGTAATGTCGAACGGGCCGGGCCAGATGCCCGCGTGCTCCGAGGCCGGGCCGCCGCCCGACGCGGCCGGCGGCGGGCCCGGCGCGGACCCCGGCGACCACCCCGGCCAGCCCGGGCCCAAAGGTGACACACGACCTACTAGACACACTGGTACAGACCCTTTCATACAATTTTACTCGCTTGGACAAGGGCCGCCTTTAGACTATTGGAGGCGTATTACCAACTCCTCTTTCCAGACACTTTATATTCTTTATACTTTGATAGTTAAGGATAGCTCTATGTGTAATGAAGATTAATAAGGTTCCGGGAAGAAAAAGGCGATTCCAGTTGCTCAATAAGACTATAATGGCAGTAACCTAAGTGCCTAAAATCCAAAACAAAACAAGATATTTAAAAAATAATAAAAGTTCCGTCTAGATAGTACAAAATTACAATTACCAGTAATAGTAATTTTGACCATCTATTATTGAGTTCAAAATATGAAACATGACATGAAATTCACTATACTGCCTGGAACTAATAGTTGGTAATACGCCGTCTGGGCACTTTGATAATTATTATCGATTGATGTTCGGTAAATAAATGTTTTTATCGGTAATATCGGTTATCGGTTGGTGATTGGTTGGTGGCGATTGGAAAAGTGGGGCCTGGCTTGGTCCAGTATGATCATGTCTACGACATTATGCATGTATAGTGTAAATTCGGTCCATTATATTAGTAGTAGTATTGAGTTAATACGAAATGACAGATTCGTGGCTCACTCTTGTAGGTGTAGCATAGCGGCGGCGACCTTGTTTCTAGGCGGTGTAACACAGTCCGAGGTGGCAGTGGTGGATGCACTTTTCATGGATTTTTGGATATTTAGATTGCCAAAACATATACAAGGTCGATCATAGTGTTTTAAAGTACTTCATGCCACCAGTTGCCTGAATACAAACTATTTACGTAGCATTATGTTAACGTGCGTGTTCCGTCCCGCTCACACCACAGATTTCATAATTAATAGAATGCGTGCATTAATAATGCAATTCAAGTGTAACGCAATATATTTCATATAGCATATTGTCAAAAGTATTCATCAACAAACCAACGCAGTTTTAGCAATTTCACAATCGTTCACCTACCTTAAACGACTTGCAGGTGTCAAAATACCAGATGAGAATCTTACGCCGCAGCAGCGCGCGCACCGCGAAGAACAGCTGGCGACAATACGCAAGATGCAGCAGATGCTGTTCCCGGAGAGCGGCGGCAACAACCCCAACCAGGGCGGCGGCGACGGCTCGCAGCCGCCCAACGACATGCCGCCCAACTCCACCGCCAACATGAACATGGGGCAATTCCCGCCCATGTCCGGAATGGGCCCCAACGGACCCATGGGATCCGGACCTAACGGCCCAATGGTGTCTATGTCAAACAGTATGAATTCCGGTCCCAGCTGTACTATGTCCGGTCCAATGGGACCGAACGGGCCTATGGGAGGACCAATGGGACCGGGCGGTCCTATGGGTCCGAACGGGCCTATGGGTGGACCGATGGGAGGTATGGGCGGGCCGGGTGGTATGGGTATGGGCGGGCACGGTTCTATGGGGCCTAATGGAATGATGGGTCCGAACGGGCCTATGATGTCGGGGATGGGGCCTAACGGGCCCATGGGACCGATGGGGCCTTGCGGGATGAAAGGAATAAGGAGTGCGTGCGGGGGGCCAGATATGAAGACTGGAATGTGCACAGAGATTCACATGGGGAGGGGGTGTGGCGGACCCATGGGCGTAAGTATTATTCGTTTCATGAAGTTGGCTCGTACCTGTACGTGTTTGCTTAAGCTGAGTGATTGATAACGCTATAACAATATGGCCAGACGAACGCTGAACGGACGGCCCCAAACTAAGCCACCTTTGTATTATGGCCACCGTCAATCGATCGGGGGCGATCCCGTTATATATTTAATAAATAGACTTAAACATCCTTGACTCGAGAACAAACATTAGTATAGAGCCTCGAATTTGTATTAAAAAAGCATATACTAACTAGTATACACCACATAATATTTTACAGATTGTTTTTTTTTTTACTATATAAACAATTTTCTCATTATTTTTAGCGAATGCCAAACCCTATGGGTGGAATGGGAGGGCCTAAGCCGTGTATGATGGGTGGACCACACATGGGACCTAGAATGATGCCAGGACCTAATCTCAATACTATGAACGGTGAGTATTTCGACTCTAATGTAATACACGTAAGGCTATGTCCGGACCAACGATCAGTTGGTTATAGTGATCACATTCCCTTAAAAATAAAACATAACACCATCTACTAAGTGCACAAGTGCACTGATATACATTACTGGTTTCTTATTGCCTTAGTGACTCACATTTATCTGTCAACATTCGCACAGTTTTTTGTTACACTTTGTACAAGATAATTCAGAAAGACTACACTAAGCCTTGAATCTGCTATTCTTACGTGCATTTGTAATCGTTACGCGAAATCAGAATTTCGATACGAAGAGAAAAAAAAACAAAATGTCAACTATCATTTTTTTGGGACCATTTTTTTTATTATCCTGACACTGACTTTTAAATGAATTTTGACTTCAAATAACGATTATAAATGCGCTAAAGAAATTTAGGTTTTAGGTTAGTATAACATTGCTGAATCATCATGTCGATCGATCAGTGGTACAACAGCCATCTATTCCTGCCTGCTGCTAAAGTCTGATTAGCCGTTCCTACATTGTTCTCACATACCTATAACAATGTATTGCTCAAAAATGTAAAAGATCTTTAAAAATAAAAGAGCAACCATGGAGTTTCTTGCCCGTTCTTCTCCATAGGAACGGCATTCCGAGCGGGTGGTAAAGTAGTAGCATAATGTTTGTAACTTGACGATTCATAAGTACTGTACTTAATGGTCTATGTGAATAAAAAATATTCTGATTCTATTATCGATTGTGTATTGTGCGCAGGCGGTATAATGATGGACGGGAGCATGATGGGCGGCATGGTGGGCCACGGGGACTGCGGCCCCGAACACCACGGGATGCCCGTCAACGGACCCATGTGCGATGAATACGGCCGCGGCAGGAATGTGAGTACACTGCTTACACCATAACCTAATTACCGTGAAGATAGAATTATCACACTAATATTATAAAAGTGAAAGTTTGGATGGATGGATGTTTGTTACTCAATCACGCCAGAACGGCGTCGACGAATCTGACGAACGAAAACGAATCTGGATGAAATTTGGCACAGATGTAGATTATAGTCTGGAATAGCACATAGGCTACTTTTTATCGGTAAAAAGGACATAATTTTTAATCGCTGGTAACACCGCGGGGCGCAGCTAGTAGACAATATTCATGAAGCCAACTTTGAAAAAAAAAACAGTTTTATAGAGAATGTAAACGATGGCTATTGGTTGTTTGATTAGGACTTCGTTTTTCCAGCGACTGCGTAAGCGAAAGAATTTTCAGAAACGGATCGGTCGTTTCGGAGATTAGCCCCTACAAACAAACAACTTTAATTTTTTATAATATTAATAGAGTTTTTGAGATAGGCTGTAAGTGGTTTACATGTTAAATTATTTAACCGAAGATATACTTTACGCGATAATTCTGATATGATACTTGAGTTTGTGACCAAAGCTAAGTAATAATCAGCTTTATGACGTTATATGTACAGCTTGATATCAATTAGCGGAGTACTGCGGCAAGTTTTTTACTTGCAAACCTACCACGCGTTTACACGAGTCCAGGGCTTTAGGTCTGCAAGCACAATCGACTCGTAATCAAATGGCAATGTCATTGAAATTGACACGTGGCAGTTTTTTCATACTGAATCTTTTTGTTTTATGAAACTTAGTCCGCTGATTCATACATTTGTCAAAAGTTACATTTATTTTCTGTTGCCATTCGTTTGTTTCAATCTTGTTAGCAAGCTAGGCTCCAGACTTGCCAACTCACCAATACTAAGCTAGTGACTCTAACACAGTACTCCGCAAATTGATTCCAAGTTGATCTCCTACTTGTAAACATGACTAATATAAACCGGGCATAAGTTAATAAGTACCTCAACAACTAGAAGCAGGTACGCTATCGCCCACAGATGGGTCCGGGCGACCCGGGCGGGCTGGGCCCGGGTATGGGCGGGCCGCTGGGCGGTGGGCTGGGCGCCGCCCTAGCGGGACACAAGGCGGGCCTGCGAAGCCCCAAAAGCCCAGCCTCCGCTGACATCGACTGGCAGAAGTTGCACCACCAGTTCTTCGATGACCCGAAGTCGATGGATAATGAACTCAGTCAGTATACTCTTAAATCACTCTTTAAAATATCTTCTACTGATTCGATTTTATGCTATACTAGCCATGTAACTCTAGGTCAACTCAAGGTCTACCGGTCTATCTGTCAGTTCGTGTTAAGAATTTTATTTAATAGAAGACCACTTTAATTTGAGATATTGAAAGTCGATGGCTGGCTCGATGCCTGCGAACGTTCAAACAGTTAATCGGAAGGACTTTAAGATTCCACCTGCGCATGGCATTGTGAGCGAACTAAAATAGGATGGCGTGATTTAATTCCGCGTGTGATAAACACCGACGGAGAAAGTACTTGCGCGCTTAGATTAAATCGCCGAATATAGAATTGTTATTTATATAAAAAAAGTGCAATATCAATAAAATAAATAACAACCAATTACAAGAATGTATCATTATCTATCTATATTAGAATATTTTCAGAGATCACACCAAAAAGTGGTGAAAGTTTTAGTTTTATTTTTAAATCTCGTCCTTACATATCAATTTTAAGATTGTGATTACACGTTTCATTGGACCAAATATCAAACTCGTAGCTCGTATATATACCGAAATCTAGATCGATAAATATCACCAAAATGAGTGAGAGACTTATGGAGACGTCTGATGAGTAGCGTTTGAGTATTCATTCGTCTATCGACAAAAAATGCACTACATCTAATGTTTGATTTTCCAACAGGCACACAGGTGAAGTCGCCATGCTCAGAAAGAGGTGGTTGCCTACCGCCGCCGCCATATGGCGCGTCACCCCTGCACCGGTCCGCCTCTGTGCCTATAGGTGAGTTGAAAATCCAACGAAGTGTGAACCACTAGAGTGCTCAATAATAAACACATTATAGTAGAAAATAAATTCAAAACAGCATGAATCTTTAATCGAATTTCAACCGTATCTCAATTCTGTAGCGACGCAATCCCCCGGGCACGGTTCAGTTCAAATGCCGATGTCAGCGGAAGGCTCGCGCGCCGGTTCTGGCCTCAACAGTCCAGCGCACTGCAAACCGGGGCCTAAACAAGACGCGCCAGGTCAGTATCTCAATTTGTCGTTAACTAAATTACCTGCAATCTATGTAAGTAACAGTGAATTCAAAGGATCAAGCTAATAATGTCGCCATTTTACATCCCAATAATGAAGATTAATTAGTATATCGCTATCAAAGTATACTGTAATTCCGTTTTAAAAATGGGATTTAAAATCGCTGGTAAACAATAAGGATTTTAAGGGTTGCATGTTCCTGAAATGTCTTAACGGGGTTTAGTTCGTCCTTTTAATTCTCTATTGTTGTTTTTATGCAGGTCACAGGTAAGTATGTAGAAATATCGCATGAAAAGTTTTCAAAAGAAGCCATAGAAGTAAGACAGCATGCCCATTTTATTATCTGTGTTAGACATTTTCCCAACCACTGTAGATTTATATTCGACATGATTTGCGATAAAATGTGGCGAATCGAGATCGACGTTCGATCGATATATTTTTTTTTATTATTATTATGTTTTTTTTCTGTAGTTGTAATGCGTATTTTTTGTTTTCCTTCCCCTCCCCGCAAAACGCTTGACGCTTGAAATCCCAACGTGTGACGAATAACACCGAATAATATTATATAAAAAAAACATCCACAAAAATGGAAATGCCCCACATTTGAAAATGGACTCCAAATTACGTGGCCATAAAATATTCAAACGCTCGATCGTAATTCGAATACTGTTGGATCAAACATTGGCCATGAAAGAAATACTAGAGAAACTAGACGAGGGGATGTTTGTCCGCACTCTCCAATGTTTGGCGGCGCAACAGCAGAAGAACCAACAAGGCGGTTCCCACGGGAAGGAGCCGAGTTTGATGCCCGTGCCTTCGCCCCAGCAAATATCGTATCTCAACCAATTCGAAGGTAACTGGCTTGATTGGACGTCCGCGGAAATAATGAATTCTTGGGCTGGGCTTACGCATATCACATAACACTCTTTCCCTTACACGTAAGTATACTTTATAGACGTCGACAGCGAGACTGACAGTGTAACCCCGGCCTAATGTAACATTTTTGATATTTATTATTTCTGCTTGTGACACCAATTGAGACTTTTTTTTGTTTTGCTTTTAATTTATAATCTTCATTGTTGTTGAAAGGTCACAGCTGGCTGAATGAGATTCATATATACCTAACTATCCTTTCAATCGACTCGACCGTCAAACAGGGACAGAGTTATGAAAAAAATTAGACAGCCGTCTGCTTATTTTTCTTGTAGCTGTGTTGCCGTTGGGTGGTCAGAATTATCCAAGTGGGAACGTCTATTTGGAGTCAGACTCTGTGATTTTTCAACAAAATGTTTTATTGTTTTGGCCAATTTTCACATCCTATTTGCACAGTACAGTGTGTGAATATACATTTATTACATAATATTGTATATTATTGTGTTTGTTTTTCATAGTAGTTCATTGTGTTTCATAGTAGTTATAATGTGTGTGTGTGTGTGTGTGTTTTTATCTATTTTGTATGTTCTCATTATGGTGGTGGTTGGTGAAAATGTGCTAACAAAATGTACTTTCATACTCTATGGCTAATTCGTTCTTTTATTCTACATTGTACGTCCAAGTAAACCGTGTCTGTGTGGCATAGTTTACTAAATAGCTAATTAATTTTGTGTGACAGGTCAAGAGTTAACGATACAGAAACAGCCGAACACATCGTTAAAAGACAACGGGCCGCCGTCAAACAGTGGAGGTCAAACGCCGCAGTCGAATTCAAATCAAAAATCACCAGCCGGGTATGTTTAAGTTGTCAAGACATATTTGCCCTATACTGTATCGTTTGAAGGTATAATAGTCGCGATCCTCTGAATTTAGGGAACGAGGAAACATTATATCCATACTTTCAATGGATATATTTGTTTAAATGTTGGAGTTAGCACTGGATCACTTTCAAATCGATGCATTTTAATGTTTACACCGATTTCTATATCACTTATTACATTAGTGATAAACATTAAGATTAGTAGCCTGATTAAAGCAAATAAACGCGGCGGATTTGTGATGAATGTCAATATCAAACGCGAGGAAATCGTTCTGCATGAAGTTGGCATACCCCAGTTAACAGCACAAAAACTATTGAAATAAAACATTTTTTTAAGGATTCTGTCGCGTTTATTTTTTGTTTTTACGTACCCGACGAATCCTTAAAGAATCCTTAAATATTTTTTTTATTTAATTGTGTAGTATTGGCGTTAATATAAGAAATCAATAAGTACATAAACTAATTTTCGCTCTTAAGGGGGGAGCTCAGGGTCAGGGCGCGAAATTCAAAATGTCAATGGTTTTTATTTTTTTACGAAAAATTTGGACATCTTTACGATGTAATTTAGTGTTTTGCGATATTAGCATTCTGCATTGGATGTCTCGATGTATTAAGTTTGCTTAAAAAAGTACCTAATCCGATACAATACCATAAGGTTTGTAAAAACCGCTACTTTTACGAACTTCATGGTGTTGTATCGCTTTAGGTATTTTTTTAAGCAAACTTAATACATCGAGACATCCAATGCAGAATTCTAATATTGCAAAACACTACATTACATCGTAAAGATGTCCACATCTTTCGTAAAAAAATAAAAACCATTGACATTTTAAATTTCGCGCCCTGACCCTGAGCTTCCACCTTAATAAATGGTGATGTATTATGCAGCATGATGCCGGGGACCCCCGAGCCGCACTCGTCTCTGGCAGAGCAGCGTGCGGGCCGCTTCTCCATGGATCAGAGTCCAGGGTTCAATAATCCGCAGACACCCACCTCGCAAGCCAACACCAAGTGTGGAGGTTGGTACCATTAGAAAAAAACCCTTCGCTTGTTAACTAGATGTCCTAAAGATTACTTTTTCAATTCTGGACAGGTTGACACAAATTAATCTAGCCCCAAACTATGATTCCCTGTATTTTGGGCACTAGACAACGATATAAATACTTATTATTATGGATATTAAAAGTCCATGTCTTGTGAACAAACATTCGTGCTCATCGCATATTGTCTGCCCTTACCGAGATGCGAGGCTGGGACTTTCAGTATAAAACGCAGGGTCGTCAACGCATTTAACAAGCATGAGGCATAGAGCCAAAGTTTTAATTACGCCTTTTCGCTATTTGCAAACCATTGACAGACATTTTTTTTTCTACCTTAGATGAGAAATCTCGTCCTAGTCCGTCTTCAAACAGATCAAGTCAGGACAGTGCCTCGAAAACCCCACAACGGGACACGCCGAACTTGAACCAGGGCCCGTACGCGCCCGCGTCCTCCGCGTCCTCGTGCGCCGGCGGCGGCAAGAGCAGCTGCAGCGTCGCGTCCAGCGGCTCCGCCACCACCGCCACCGGCTCCATGGACGACACGATGGCGGGCAACAATGAGGTATCAGAACAAATACATTTCCTCCATATTTATAGAATGTTTTCCCACAGTTACGATCGCATTACAAAGCTTGTTGTGATTCATCTATGGTTTTTTAATCAAAAGCAATTAGGATTTTTTTTAATATCATGAAGTCCTCTTGCTCTTAATCTCCAGAACCTACTAACCGGTCAAAATACCCGTGTCTTATACACATTGTGAAAAGTATTCGAACCAATGTAGACCTTGAAATATAAATGCGATTGACATATGCGGAGAATCAGGAGAAGTACTTGCAACTTCATATTTTATTTTGTTACAGACGACGCTATCGGGCGGGCCGAACAGTACGAGTTTACCGGGTCCGTTCCCCGGCCCCTGCAGTATGAACAGGCCGGACAATATTCCCATCAATCCGAACCAGGGCCCCAACGGACCCATGGGCCCCGCCACGTCTTCCTTCGACCCGATCTCGTCGCTCGCGCAGATGTCGCAGCAGCTCACGAACACGGTGGGCGGCGGCGGCGGGCAGGGGCCCGGGGGACCCATGGGGCCCAGCGGCGGCGGCATGGGGCCCTTCGGGTCCGCCCCGCACCACATGCAGCACCATCACGCGATGCACCCGCACGCACATCCGCATATGATGATGAACGAATTAGGTAAGTTTATCGGCCTAAGGCTTGACTTTATACGATATTGTATTCTTATGATGAAGTGTCCGATGTTTACAATTTCTTCGTTTCCTCGCCAGGCTGCCATATGGACAACATGGGCGGTCCAGGGATGGGTGGACCCATGGAGGGAATGATGGGCGGCGGAGACTTTCCACCGGACATGAATCTAAGCCCAAAAATGGGCGGAGGGCCCATGGGCGGGCCTATGGGACCGATGGGACCGGACGCGGCCATGATGGGCCCCAGGATGGGCGGCGGCAAGATGCCGCCGTTCAACGGCGCCAACGTCCAGGTGAAAGCGAGCGCGCCCAACACGATACAGTACCTGCCGACGAGGCCGCAGATGGCGTGCAACTCGGGCCCGCGCGGCCCGCCCAGCCTGGACTTCCTGCAGAGGGTCACGAACCCCATGCAGATGGAGGGAGGCAAGGGCGGCGTGGCGTACTTCCCCGGCGCGCGCGGCATGGACATGGAGGCCGGCATGCGCGGCGTCATGCGCGCGCCCGCCATGCTGCGCATGCCGCACCACTACCCCGCCGGGTTCAACTCGCCGCCCAAGATGGCCGCCGACCCGTTCGGCGGGCCCGGCCCCAACCCCATGTGTGGGCCCGGCTTCCGCGGCGTGAAGGGCGGCATGGGCCCCGGCGGCGTGCGTATGGGCGGCGCGCAGCCGCTGCCGCCCTCCATGGGCGGGCCGGGGCCCGGCTTCAAGGGCCAGGGGTTCGCGGTGCCGTCCACGGCCGACCCCACGTACGCGGCGCAGTTCCACAACTTCCAGCAGCAGCTGTACGCGACGGGCAGCCGCGCGGCGCCGCACGGCGCGTACCCGCCCTACCAGCCGCCCAAGTGATGGCCGCCGGCCCCGCCCCGCGCGCCGCCCGCCGCCTGACCGCCCGACACACTCAGCGCCGCTCGCTCTTTTGTATTGCAGACTGATCGCCGCGACCGTACTTAACGCGCACCCGCGCGCCAGTGAAACGAGAGATCGAATATTTCGTTTGTGATTTTCGTTAGTCCGCGTATTATTGTGAGATTTTTCGATGTTGTGAAGTTTTCGACTAATTTTATTATGTTTATTATTAGCGTACGGTTTCGATTCTAAGCCATCACTCTAGGTTTCTTGACTGAGCATGATTTTTATGTAAGTGAGATGCGGATGCGTTTGTACAATTTGTACAAAATTTTGACGCGTTGTCGTTTACTCTACATAATTTAGACGTGTTGTCGTGTACTCTACATACTTCGAAGTACAGTTTTAGACGTAATTTTTTGCTTATGGCAATAAATTAGTTTAAGATTTTTTTTTTACACAGACATGCCAGAATTTCAGTGTATTGGTTCCTTTACTTAGCTATTTTTATATACGATTCCTATGTACACAGATATCTAGTCAATATTGAAATTAATGGAGCCCGACCCTGTGTTAAAGCGTAATTTTACTATTGAACCCGCACTTTGGTTACTTTAATGACACAGAAGTACATAA
This sequence comes from Pheosia gnoma, assembly GCA_905404115.1. NCBI lineage: Eukaryota > Metazoa > Arthropoda > Insecta > Lepidoptera > Notodontidae > Pheosia > Pheosia gnoma. The sequence goes on along the minus strand of FR989917.1, from coordinate 3,593,666 downwards.
TTTTATATGTTTTGTCCATTTAGTTTTATATTAATTAATTATGTAGTGAAATTGGTTTATTTATAATTATATTGGCTTCGTGGCCGGTATAACTTGAAAATTGATGTATCAGTTTTATTGACTGTTCCTTTTTGATCTGATAGCAATGTTTTTTTGTCTTCCAGTACCTTTACTAGGCTCTTAAATGATTACAATACAGTTAGTATCGAGTATAATATAACCTTTTATATACTCTACTGAAACTCTGAAACTCGTGCAGCCACAAGTTTTTGTAGTCCCTACTTTTAATGATAAAAGTACTTAAAAATCTGATGCCATATTATTTGCCACGTGAATTTAATTTCGTGATATTTTTAACCGTCTTATTTAATTTATTGTCGTCTGTAATTCTGTATGAAAGATGCCAAGTTTATTCTGAACGCAATCTTTTTTTTTTATATGTAGTACATAGGGCATATTAATATGCTAGGCTAGTAGTCGCACATTGTGGATGTCACAGTGGCCTTGGTTAAGTGATGCCTTGTTTATAAAGCAATGAACCCGGGCGGACGCGGACGCGACGTGGGCGCCGCGAACACTCACCGACACAACCGACACCTGTCTGCAGACTGCACTACCAACGCTTGCACAAACATTCATTATGTATAAACAGGTGCCGAGTTCCTGCGCAAAGATCACAACATTACAGCACGCAACCCGAATTAATTTGTCGCATATCTTTCTCTCGGATTCTTACGTAATAAAAATAGTATCTACACGGGACTAAAAATAACAGGAACGGTGTGACAGGACGGGTGTAAAATTTTGCATCGTTATGACACTAGTCGGTTCGTCCCGATGTCGTGATCTCATTCATTGCGTGGTGCCAATTGCCAAGTATCGTGGGGTGACGTAACACGTTAATTAAAATATTTGTCGCTCGACGGAACCCATTTTTTTTAAGTATTATTATGTGCGTGCGTGGATTTTACTAACATGGGCGACTTATGGTTTTCTGAACAATGGTATAGTGAAGTTTCGGACTTGTTTGGTACTCTCCTCCCTCTCCGAGAGTCGCAGAGCGCGATAGATGCCCGCATGTATTATGAAGTGTCGTAAGGCAGTCTGCACACAGCTCTAGATCTCGAGATTACAAAGGTTACTGAGTATTTGTGGGGAGCAGCACAACAGTCCAGTAAGAACACCCGCTAGCAATTAGATAGTCTTAATTTAATTGTAATTATAATAATAAGGTAAAGAATGGTTCTTGTTTTAGTAATAAGTAAAGAGCAATGATATAAAATAGTTTGTGTAATATTGATAAGAGATGAAATTAAGATGCAAACTATTGGTTGTGATTCTGACACAATTTGTTAAGTTGTTCGTAGGTTTGTCACACGAAGAATTGTAGGACCTTACGGACTTCACGATAAGGCCCTTTTTAATTTTTTAATTTTATTGTTTTTTGGATATTTTTTAATTGTCGTTCTCGTTTGTACATCGCTAACAATAATTGTACAGAGTACTTTGGACTTAATTTAAGGCAATAAATGTATTTATTTTATAACTCGTGATGTAAGAATTTATTCTTAATTATTAAAAAAAAATTATATAATATGCTTGTATACTCATGTTTTAATCTGGCCCAGTCTTTTTAATGCCTCAGTTTGAATAAATATAAACTTCTTTGAGTATCTACATACATCTAGATAGGACAGATTTTTATCAAACAACCACAGATATATTAGAAACTTAATAAGTATGTACAAACAACACAAAAAAAACATTATTTTCAACTATGTAGGTACTAACATAAAACCTTGTAAGAACCTACTACTTATGAATATGTGGAAATATGCATAAAGCGGGCTACATACTTTCAGTTTTAAACAGACTACTCTGTATAACTAGATGCCTAAGAAGTAGTTACCCTATATTGGTTCAGTTTTGCTGAATTTCCCGCGATTTACATAAAAAAGGGAAACAGGAAACGTCTACCACGGTGCTTGGTGTCAACGAAAAGCATCACAGACGTAAACCAATCATAGGATACTATAAGATGTTGGTTTTATGGTAAATAGAGAGGTTTGAGTAGGTACTGCCAGATATAGGCGCTGTTCACATTATCAGTATTATCACCATAATTAGTATCGCGCGATCTCAGATCGCCTGGACAAAAAACGGTGACTATCATCTGAATATATAAAAAACATATATGTCTCGAGATTATAACCTCGCCTATATTTTTTATCGGTTTAAATCTCGATCGCAGTCATTTTGTATCGCTTCGAATTTTTACCTCCCCCTGAACCCGTCCCTTAAGAATTAGCAGAAAAATACAGTATAGATGTTGGTTCTAGGCAGCTCCATTTTTTAAATACTCAAACGTTATATTCCGTTATTGGGTACAAACATTAAAAACGTTATAAGCTATTCAAGCATATAGAAAGTGTCCTCGCGTACACCACTGTTTACCAAGCTCTCAAGTCTTAGATGAGTAAGCCTGTGTAGCACAACGCGCAGCAGCAATATAGTCCATAGTATAGGCTGCCTCAGACGAAGCAATACTTATTTTTTGGTCCAAGTATTTAGTAGAACAGGATACAACATTTTTATATTTTCATCAAATCATGTTTTTTTTTAATTTATAATGTGTATTTATTGAATTTGTTATCGCTATTAAATACTTGATACTGGCATAATACCCACTAATTTCAGGATGAGGTCATTATTTCATCTTATTCCGTTTTATTTCATCGAGAAGAAGAAAATTAGAATACTATTGTCACCATTCACACCATACATTTTGATCACGATACTGGAATCACACTCTAGATAGCACGGGATAACATGGTTCTATACTCTGTTTACAGGGGTAACAGGTAATTATTAAAAAGGAGGTTCGTAACTCTTATCATGCCGTTAATAAAATTGGTTGAGCACCTGTTTTGCTCTGATATGACGGTGTATATAGGCGGTGATTTCGATGGAATGTTTGAAGTACTGTGAAAAAGATGCATGACATTGTATGTACCCACCTACCTACCTTGTTCACCTTGTTGTATACTGTTTGGGAAGTATAATTATTGGCCAAACTAAACTAAAAAAGATGGATCATGATTCTGGATATACTTATTACTAACAGTGTGAAAGGAGCCATTCAATTAATTCGAATACCAAAGACTTTATTAACGAGTGTCGGGGGCTAAAAAGGAGAGTACATAATAAAAAAAAAATGATCTCAGTTACTCATTTTTTTTAAATAAACATAAGTAATCAATGTGAGATTTATTTTTATTATTAAATTATGGCAAAGGCTACAAAAGATGGAGATGCACGAAGCATGATGGCGACGTCAACAAATCATTCAGGTAATGTGATTGGCTGATTGTGAATAGTTTGTCTATGGTCACTTTTATACACCAATCACAATTTCTAAACAGGTCCATTTCTATTTGTGTCTAAAATTATAGCTGTAACAAACCGTAGTATGTTTTTAGAACCCCTGCATAATATAAATATATTTCTTTAGGTTTCAAAAATATCTATATTGGAATAAAAAAAATAAGTGGGAGAGAAAGTTGCATCCTTGACAAAAGTGGAAAATTACTCATTTATTATTCGAAATTAAAAAGTATATGAATTTGTCTATGGGAAATACAGAACGGAATCTTGTAAAAGATTAGGCCATTTCATAAAACAAATGTATAGTAACTCGCAGAAAATATCTTCGGGACAGTTGTATTTATTTCAGCTTTGCATTTTATTTTAAATTGATTCGTGAACCGCATTGTAGGTCCATTGGAAAGGATTCATCGTCGACTCTAGCGGAAGGGTTAGCAGTCTTGGTTCTGCAATAGAAAAGATTTGCATTGAGAGGAGACGTAAGGTAAACATCGATTTTAATTTTTCTTCTTAAATGGAATCGTGATATGAAAGTAAAGATCACATATATGGACACGCAAGTGGTTGTGCATTGAGTGTTTATAATGTATTTTTAGTGTATCCTTGTACGAAATGAAAGTTTGACTTTTGCCACATATTCTTTTGAATGGCAGGTGACGGACGGACATTTAGCACATCTATCCGAGAGGTACATAATATGCTACGTAAACTGTGTTGTGATCGTGTAAACTAGTTATTTCCATTGATATGTGCACGATTGTGGGTATGGAGCGCCTTCCAGACGGTTATGGAAGCAGTGGATTGAATTGTTTTTTCCTAGGTAAAATGTCAAAATTGTGAACTTGTCAAAGCTGGGTTGAGTCACTGTTGCGATCCATTTATCGCATCAAGCCCCAACTTATTGTTGCGGACCTATTAACACTGTTTACCTACCCATATGATAATCTAAAACAACCTAAATAGGAAACAGATGACAATTTGTTTTCAATCTAATGAAGTGATGTTTTAATTGAAATCTGTGTGATTCCATCTAATTTCATCATATGTTTTGTGGTAAGAGTGTTTATTGTTCTAATAATTGAAATTATGAATCACAAAATCAAGAAACAATGACTTCGGTCTTAACATATTTAGTAAATTACAAAGGGAAATTAATACAAACATTAAGTAGTTTATTTCTTAACAACAATTACCAATATTTGTGTAATGAATTTACCGTATATGATAATATTATCAGTCAACAATAACAAAAGCTAAGCTAAAAGTAAATGGGTCATCATAAACAAAGGTTGCAGTGATCTATTTTAAATACTGAACATTGTTTTTTGTTTTATAAATTTTAACATATTGATAGTAGTAATGATAGCTAAGTTTGGACGTAAAAAAATATGTTGTATCAAACCCTGACTCTCATCTTTGGGCTTTTAGAATTGTATGTGTTAATTTCAGTGTCCCTTGTGAAACTGTTGATAAGCAGTCATTGTGAGGAATCCTACATGTCCGAGAGAACCTAACTAGTTAACCAAAGATGTGCATTGTTTTCCAACCTTCCCTGGACCACTGTAATAGACTGTGGACCCAATTACCCTTGCATTATGCAAGACAACCTGATTAGCGCAGTTAGTAGTAACCATGCATTCTGTGACGAGGTTCCTGGGTTTGAATTCTGGTAGGAATAAACTTTGTGTGATGAGCACAAATGTTTGTACCCAAGTTATGGATGTTAAATATCTACATTATATACTGGGTGCGCCCCCAGTCCATTGTACTGTACCCATAATGCCAGTGTTGCTTAGTGTGAAATCATATTGTTGATGTCTTCAAGTATCGATATTGTTGAGGGCAGGTCCATGCACAACAGTGTGACATTACAATGGCAAATTATTATTTTAATACTGTTAACAGTATCAGTATGTTTTTGCTTACAGCTATTTATTATGGTTTATAGCCGAAGCAGTGATAGCCAAGTTGGTAGAACGCTTGCCTCTGTAACGAGGATTGCAGGGTCAAACCCCGGCTCACACCTCTGGGATTTCATGTGCGAATCTCATTTTCAACCACGATTATCACTTGCTAAACGGTGAAGGAAAACATCTTGTGGAAACCTGCATGTCTGAGAGAACCCCTCGAAAGATGTGTGAAGGCCGCCAACCCGCACTGGGCCAGTGTGGTGGACAATGGCCTAATCCCCCTTGCATTGAGGGGAGACCTGTGCCCAGCAGTGGGACATTAAAAAGGGCTGGTATTATTATTATGGTATGTTTATAAATCACTATTATGTTTTAACTGTACTCTCTTAGTGTGAGGTATCTTATCATTAAAATGGAAAGCACCTGAGTATTGGTGCCAACCTAACAATATCACATACAAGTTTTAAACATTTCCTGTTATTTACTTTGTACTTGTAAACTGTGCAGTATTCATATTAGCCCTTATATTGTCTCACTGTTGAACACAGGCTTCCCATCAATGCAAGGGGGATGAGACCATTGTCCACCACTCTGGCCCAGGGCAGTTGGCAGACTTGACATTTCTTTCAAGTGGTTCTGTCAGACATGCTGGTTTTGCTTGTGATGTTTTATTTGATAATATTAGCACATGAAATCCTGAAATCCCAGAGTTGCGAGCCAGGGTTTAAACCTGTGACATTCATTACCAATGCGAGCATTCTACCGACATAGCTATCACTGTATTTTTAATATAATAAGAACAAAACTATATTTTTTAATCATTTAGGTGACAATAATATTGACCAGGTCTTCTCAAATTTAAAAAAGTATATATTTTTGTAAATATTTTATATCTACACAGATATGAATGGGTGTGATCACTCACACCCATTCAGAACATAAATGTAGCCACATGATAAAATTATGTTCATATTTTAAAATTACATGATCTATAAATAAGACTTCCAAATCTATGTCATATATAGATAATGTCTCCCATTCTATTAATATCTTAAAAGCAATTTAGAATATTATTTTACAACTTAGAAATACAGTCCAGAATCCCTTGATCAGTAGACTACACTTGCAAATACTACATCAAGAAGATGAAGAAAAAATATCGTAAATTAATGAGTAGGTAAACCCCAGATTGCAAATATTCTTTGTTTATAGAAATTATAGGATTACTCATGCAATAGATAAGACATGTTTTGAAGTAAATGTACATGTGGGGATACCCTAAATGAAATAACGGAGTCTTGAGTCATGGTAAATAAGATTTAACAGACTAACCAATTTAGTAGATTTCTTTTGAATTTTGTATTTTTTTTGTTAATACATAGAGAAAGTGATCAATTTAGTATGGTACATATTATAATTTAAATATGAAAATATTAATAATTTATTTATAATGCATTTTCCTAAGTTTGTCGTATGTCATTACTTCACAGAACTTGATCCTTTCGTCAAAATTGGTCTCGAGAAGTCTAAGTATTTTTCGATATTCCCTATAGTTTCATTTAGCCATCCACACCCACTTGAAAAAATCACCTATATATAGATACTAGTTGTATTGCACTGACTGCCTTCTTATCATACCAAGATTGTTGAACAATAGATTATGAAATAAATATCAGTAAGCAATTATAAAAATACTATGTAGATCAGTTGGTTAAATACAAATATTATCAAGTCTCTATAATCGGTTAAATTTCTTTACCAACACCGGTCATTGACCGCGAGCCGAAATTATATCGGTTACGGTTACCGGTTCTTAACCGGTTAATTTTTCATACTGTCGAACTATGGACACACAAATTTACCGGTTCATTTACGTTGTAAAATCGGTAAATCCGAGATAATAAACCAACTTTACGTAGTAACTGGTAATCGATAACATTTTGGTTATAGATAGATAACTCTTTATTGCACACCGATTTCATAAACATTATTATTATTATTGGTTATCTACAAACTGTTTAATTCATTTACCAGTTAATTAATAAACAATATATTAACCGATATTTAAACTATATATATATATATACGGGTTGTAAGTGGCTTCGTAACAAAATCTGATACCATGGATCAGCTCATGATTCTGACCCCCCCCCAAATTTGGAATTTTCCGTCGATCTTTTCATGATTTTTACGCATTTTTTTCAGTTATTTTTTATATAAAATCATAATAGAAGTCTATCTCAACGTGATTATAAATTAAAAAAAAAACATAATTACTAATTTAGACCTATAACTGCAATGTAAATTACGACTCCAACGTACAGGTTCATTCAAGGTTTCCTTTGTTGTTTAGCAAGTGACAATCAGGGTTAAAAATATGCTTCGTACATGACTTCCGGAAATCCAAAAGATTCGAGTCGGGGCTTGAACCTGCAACCTTTGATTCCAAGGCGAGTTCAACCAACTCTACAATCACTGATTTTAAAAAAATACTACCTTTTAAGGTTATTTTAAATTATCCGCAATTTTTTTTATGTTTGTCCGTCTGTTCGCGCATCACAGAAAACTATTGGACGTATTTTAATGAATACGGTGATAGGTTGTAACTTAGATCTCACCCAAAAAAGGGGTGTATAAGACCTACTTGTAATAAAAAAAAAGGTTTTATATACGTTTAGTTAATGATAAACAACATTTAATTTTAATTACATGATTAAAACGACTATTATAAACAAATTAACAATGTGTAGATAAGCAAGAATCTTAAACTACTCAATCTATGAGATAATATAATGTTCGCAGCACATTATATTATAGTGTAATCGTTTAAATTGAATCTCGCGTTTTATCAATTGGTATCTCGGTAAGCAGTGATAGCCAAGTTGGTAGAACGCTTGCCTCGGTAACGAGGATTGCAGGTTCAAACCCCGGCTCGCACCTCTGGGATTTTTCAAGTGCGAATCTCATTTTCAACCATGATTATCACTTGCTAAAAAACGGTGAAGGAAAACATCGTGAGGAAACCTGCATGTCTGAGAGAACCCCTCTAAAGATGTGTGAAGTCCGCCAATCCGCACTGGGCCAGCGTGGTGGACTATGGCCTAATCCCCCTCGCATTGAGGGGAGGCCCGTGCCCAGCAGTGGGACATTAAAAAAAAGGGCTGGAATTATTATCTCGGTAAAATCGGTGACGAACACGCGTCAAATATTGTTTGCATAATAATAGTAAGTAGATGTTTGTTGTATATATTTTTTGCTAGCTTTTGCCCGCGGCTCCGCCCGCGGTACCTCCATAGCAAACATAACCTATAGCACTCAGCGATAATGTAGCTTTCTATTAGTGAAACAATTTTTAGAATTGGATCAGTTCACATATTGATTTCTTGTATTTACGCGAGTACTACACGTTGAAATAAAAAAAATTAGTTTTATTTCAATCGGATCAGTTGTTTAGAAGACTACATCCAAACTAACAAACTTTATCTCTGTAGAAATAGCATGGTTCTACTTCTGCAGTATATATAGGAATGCGAAGATAGTGCTAACAAATAATAATAACTTTGTCTTGCTGGAAAAATATATAATCCTCTTCAACATTCAGCATTTTCATGACAGAAAATAAAACAAAAGCAACCTCAACAACAAACGTCATGCTGACATAAATCGAAACCGGCCGTGAAGCGGCCAGCTACATTTCGCGGACATAGAACCTCCGCTACACCACCCCCCTGCTGAGACCGGCACTACGGTCGGTAGAAGTCCGGAAACCTGACCCGACGTCCACTTCTCGTCGTTACCGGTGGCGAAACAGGCGTGACAGCAGTCCGCGTTGCAGGTGGTGAAACAGGCACGACAGCAGCCCGCGTTGTAGGCGGCCCAGGATTATCAACCTCCAGGGCGACAAAAGCAGGCTTGAGCCGATCAACAGAAACCGTGATGATCTTGCCTGATACTTCTACGTCATACGTCTTCTCGGAGCGGCGTACGACCTTGTACGGCCCAGAATACGGGGCCTCTAGCGCTCTCAGCACCTGCCCCTTGCGGAGAAATACATGCGAGGCTTCGTTGAGATCCCTGGGAACATAAAAAGTTTTAGAGGTATGCCACCTTGACGGTTGCGGTGACAGCTTTGCAATATGACTGCGTAATCTTGCAGCGAAGTCCGTCGCGTCTCCGGAGTTAGGATCCCCCACTCCAGGATTGAAAAACTCTCCGGGTATACGCAGCTGCTCGCCATATACTAACTCTGCCGCAGATGATTGCAAGTCGTCTTTCCAGGCGGTGCGTATGCCCAACAGAACCATTGGCAAAACCTCTGCCCAATTGGAATGCTCATGGCACATGATCGCTGCTTTAAGTTGCCTGTGAAACCTTTCAACGAGACCGTTAGCGGCAGGGTGATAAGCTGTAGTCGAATGATGCTTCATACCCGTTAACTTAGCAACTGACTTAAACAGTTGTGATTCAAATTGCTTGCCCCGATCTGTGGTTATATTAACCGGACATCCAAATCTTGCGATCCAGCCGGACACGAGCGCCATTGCACATGCCTCTGCGGTTATATCGACAAGCGGGTACGCTTCAGGCCATCGAGTAAAGCGATCGATCGCGGTAAGGCAGTATCTATAGCCATTTGAACACGGCATCGGGCCAATAAGATCAATGTGCAGATTCTGAAATCTTCCTTCAGGAACATCGAATGTTGAAAACGGCGCAACCGTATGACGATGAATCTTGCTACGCTGACAGCTTAAACATTCTCGCGCCCACCGACGGCAATCTCTGCGCACACCCGGCCACACAAATCGCTCGGAAACTAACCGAACCGATGCCGCAGCTCCAGGGTGGCTCAAACTATGCAAACTTTCAAATACCGGCCTGCGGAACGCCTCTGTAACAAAAGGCCTCGGTCGCCGGGTGGAAACGTCACAATATACTTTTAGATCACCACCCGTCATCCTGATCTTTTCCAATTTCAGAGAGGTAATACCTTTCAGCAAATTCTTCAACTCGGTATCAACAACCTGGGCTGCCGCCAGCAACTGGTAGTCAATGGCTGCTGCGACCTCTTCCACCCGAGACATAGAGTCCGCCACAACGTTGTCCTTCCCCGACACAAACTTGACATCCGTTGTGAATTGCGCTATAAAATCAAGATACCGATATTGTCTCGGCGAGCAAACCTTGTGCGGGTGAGAAAAAGCATAGCTTAATGGCTTATGATCGGTATACACAGTGAATTTTCTCGCCTCAACCATGTATCGAAAGTACTTAATAGCCTCATAGATCGCTAATAGCTCCCGATCATATGGGCTATATTTCGCCTGCGCAGGATTAAGCTTGTGGGAAAAAAAACCTAATGGTTTCCATAACCCATTCTTTAATTGTTGCAGAACTGCTCCCACTCCTTTATCAGACGCATCGGTATAAATAGCTAAATGGGACTTCATATCTGGGTGCGCCAGCAATGTGGCATTAGCAAGCCCTTCTTTACATTGCTGAAAAGCTACAATTTCTTCCGGTGAAAGATGTACCGGACGCGATCCTTTCATGCCAGCCCCAGAAAGTAGATGGTTTAGCGGAGCTTGCAACTGCGCAGCACCGGGAACAAACCGCCGGTAAAAATTGAGCATACCTAAAAATCGACGAAGCTCTTTCACCGTCTTTGGTACTGGATACTGAGCTACTGCTTCTACTTTTTCCCTCATCGGACTGATTCCACTCGATGACACCTGATGCCCTAGAAAGGTTGTCTCACTCATTCCAAACTTGCACTTCGCCGAATTGACGAGAATCCCGTATTCGCGGATTCGCTGAAACAGCAGGTGGAGATGCTGCAGGTGAAGCTCTGGTGACTCGGAGAATACCAGAATGTCATCCAAAAATCCGAAACAAAAGTCTAGACCTCTCAGCACCTCATCAATAAATCGCTGGAAAGTTTGAGCAGCATTTCTAAGCCCAAAACCCATATGCGGAAACTCGAATAATCCGAACGGAGTCGTTATTGCAGTCTTAGAGATATCCTCAGGAAAAACAGGAATCTGATTATATGCTTTTACCAAATCTATTTTGGAATATATTGTAGTACCATCGAGCTTGTAAGCAAAGTCTTGTATATGCCTAACAGGGTACTCATCCGGAATAGTTCTAGCATTCAGGGCTCTATAGTCGCCGCAAGGCCGCCATCCGTCCCCTTTCTTAGGGACTAAATGAAGTGGCGAAGACCAGGCACTGTCAGACCGTCGAGCTGTTCCACTTTGCAACATACCCTCGAACTCCTTTTTTGCTATCTCCAAACGATCAGGCGCTAAACGCCTTGGACGCGCAGTGACTGGCGGTCCTGGGGTTGTTCTGATATAGTGAACCGTACTGTGCTTTGGTATATCACATTTACCAGCCGGCCTTGTAACCTCCGGATACTCCTTCAGCAACTCATGGAACCGGCTATCACCCATTACCGCCTTCACAGAAGAAATTGACTCATCCGGCTTCTTGCTTGACACCTGTATGGCCAGATGGGTAAGCCCATCTACCAAACGATGGTTGCGACAGTCCACCAGAAGACTATAATGCCTTAGAAAATCTACCCCAATGATCGGCTTAGTAACATCCGCAATGACAAAATTCCAGGTGAAGGCGCGTCGGAGTCCCAGGTTTAACTCCAGCTGGACATCTCCGTACGTGGCTATAACGGATGCATTCGCAGCAAACAGCTCATACTTGCTTTTATTACAGCGCCGCTTGATAGCCAATCTGGGGAAAACACACAAATCTGATCCAGTGTCAACCAAAAATTGCGTTTTTGAACGCAAGTCAGTCACAAATAGGCGGCCTGACGATGGTGGACAGTCATTCACCGCCATTAATGACCGCCGCTGGGGTTTTCCGACTCAAAAGCACAGGGGGCGAAGCATTTGCGTGCTTTAAATCCAAAACGATCATGATACCAACAATATCGTTCACTCCGTACCCGAGAGCGTGTGCGAGATCGACCGCGTTCAACCGTACCTCGGTTACTGCGACCTCGTGATCGCGTATCATTAAAATTCTTATTTAAATCGGCTACCTGCTGCGTCAGCTCGGCTACCTGCCTCTCCAATGGCGTAGCGTGCAGCAGCGATGACGGGCCAGCCTCAGCGACGTGTTGCGGAAACGCGCACGGCATAACTTCATGTACCCGGTCTGCTATGTTGGCCAGCTGCGCGAGTGAAAAATCCATCTGCGAAGCAACTATTGCCTGTATATTAGCAGGGAGCCGACTCGACCAAATAGTTTTGACAAACTCGTCAGTCACATTTTCTCCAGCCAGTGATTTCAGATGGCGTAAAAATTGCGACGGTTTTCGGTCACCCAGCTCTTCGTGTACCAACAGCTGCATCATTTTATTGTTGGCCGATTGGGATAAGCGACTGACAAGCTCACATTTTAATTTTTCATATTTGCCAACAGCCGGCGGGGTTTGTATCACATCTTTAACTTGGGCAGCAATGTTGCAATCTAGCTTTGATAATGCATGATAGAATTTTGTCGAATCCACAGTAATATTAGCTAGTGCGAACTGACCTTCCAATTGAGCAAACCATAACTCCGGCTCCTGTTGCCAAAACGGCGGCACCTTAACACCAACCAAGTGCACGTCTGTCGCCTTGGCGTCCTCAAATTGATCCATTTTGCCCTCGCCGGCTGCAGTACTAATACGTATCCTTTTTCGTGGTCACCAGTGTAGAAATAGCATGGTTCTACTTCTGCAGTATATATAGGAATGCGAAGATAGTGCTAACAAATAATAATAACTTTGTCTTGCTGGAAAAATATATAATCCTCTTCAACATTCAGCATTTTCATGACAGAAAATAAAACAAAAGCAACCTCAACAACAAACGTCATGCTGACATAAATCGAAACCGGCCGTGAAGCGGCCAGCTACATTTCGCGGACATAGAACCTCCGCTACATCTCTTTATAATATTAGTATAGATAAAGATTATTGACTGTTGGACTTTTACTAAATGTGTTTGTATATTTTTTTTATATCACACAAGTTCGTCGTCAGGTATCGTTACAAGTTTTTTTTTATAAAAAAAAACTGCAAATGCTTAATCATAATTTAGGTCACTCACAAATTGGATAGCTTGGAATGTAGAGTCATCCTTATTATATCTGCAATAGCTTTCACTTTATCCACATAAGTTTTATGTAATTGTATTCTGAATTGAATATTATGTAATTACATAACAAAACAAGTTTGTATTAAGGGTTATATACCTAGTATCCGTTTCGTTTAGGGCAATGACCTTTGTTGGTGTAGCTACTGAAGACTCCATAAACTATATTTATGTTAATGTATGCTTTCTGCATACATCAGTATTTGTTGAAAATAATTGGACAAACCACTATTAAAATTTGGTAAAAACAAATAGTAGGGTCAGAGTGGTGTGTGGCTGTGAGATTTTCTGACAAAAATTAATACAAACATTTTTTGTATTGCTTTTAATAAAAGTACTATCCTTTGCTTTTGAATTGTTCTATTAAATTAAAAATAAATAATCCCTTCTTATAATTTTCAAAGTTTCCTTTGCTATAAGAAAAATCTTTGTTAATTATTAATTCCTTAAATCCGTTCGTTCGTAAACAATTTTATATTCATCCGAGAAATGCAATAACACAATGATATGGTAAAAAAAAATTGAAATGTGTTGACCTCAGTGTAAATCTGCCTTTCTAATAGTATGTTGCATAATGGCCAGCGTCCATCAGATGCTGATCATTGTCAGACTCTTATCAGTTGCGTTTCGTGCTACTAAAACCTTCGCATATTTGAGAGGGCCGCATCATATAATCAGACAAACACATCGACTGTTGTGATTGGTCATTTCAATTAATGTTTTATAATTAAATAAGCTCTGCTTATGTTGGAGGAGTAATACGTTGCTCTAACCAGGCGTTATTATGTATTGCCTGCAGTTTGTTTAGGGTCCGTAGTTCTGTGTAATAATTTAATCTCCCAAATGGGATATATTAAAACGAGACATTATCATATAAACCAAGTTATATTTAACCCCTATTGGTTGTATATAACTAGTGTGTGTTGTATTTTTTCTTTCTATGTGTGTATAGAAATAATTGTATAATGCACGAGTGTGCACGCACATGCGTGCGTGCACCTAGGTATTTGTTTACCGCCTCTCCCTCAAGAATTGACAGCAAAAAATTAAGTCCAGAATCTCGCCGTTAACGACTCCCTTGTTAGATACTCAAGGGTGGGAAAGACCCTCATAGTTGGGAGTCAAATCAGTACCTAACAGAAACTCCTAACGCAATCGTATCGTCATCGAGAAATCATGCTGTCACTTTAATTATGATTTATGATATCTATCGGTGTGATCGGATTATTAAACGTTAACGTAACGTAAGATTCTGCTTTGGCTACAGGTCATGTGTTTCACACATAAAGTAAGCATTTCCCTTTATCACTGACCCGATGTATCGGAAACTCGAAGATAAGAAAATCTTTACGTATCATTATCAAAATGTAATTGAAAGCATCAATGATAACAGAACATTACTATTCAAGATCTCACTTGTTGTTTTTGTTTAGGTGATTGAATTTTATCAGAATCAACGTGATCTTTAAACGTATAAATGGCTGACCTTGAACTTGACTAGCGTCATCTCTGTCGTTTCGTGTGCAAGTGACAGGGACGCAGCGATAAGGATATTGTTGCGAAATTAACACTATAGCAGTTATTATAAAAAAAAACACAACCGGATCAAGAAACTCCTCCTTTTTGAAGTCGGTTAAAAATAAATTCATTTAGTTCCTTTTATTAAGATTTATTACATGTCTAGTAGATATTAAGATTTTATTTGACCTCAAGTGACCCATATGTAGTCTTTGGTACCCATAATAAAAGCGATGTTGCTTAGTTTGGAATAGGTTTGGGACCATACAGTTGATGATTATGAAGTCGATAATAAGGTGGACTATTTTCTATTATATTTTTTTTATGACGGCTTTTTTGTCGCAGTTGATAATGACCGGTGTTCCTTGGTCACCGCTATGAACCCTGGCTTACAAGAGTAACAGTGGTGGGCCAAGTCCCTCAAAAAAAAATTACCAATGTTAATATTATGTATTAATAATTATTATTTAAAACAGTTGTGAACACACAAACTTTGTTTTGTTTTCAGGTTACAGTAGATTTTGTTCAAGTGTAAGCTGACGCTCGTTTGCCGAAAGCTGGAGGGTGCGGAACCATTGGCTCTTGGGGCTAGGATGTCAGTGCTGAACCAGAGTGGGGAAGAGCAGGTAAACCGACAATACAATACAGAAACTGGATGACTCACATCCGTTCTAATAGGAACATGTGACAAGACGATCTGATTAGCGCAGTTCGTAGTGGCTCTGCATTCTGCGCAGAGGGTCCCCGAATCCTAGTAGGAACAGACTTTGTGTGATGAGCACGAATGTTTGTACCCAAGTCATGGATGTTTAATATCTTATTCTGAGTTCGCCCTCAGTCTATTGTACGGTACCTATAAACCAGCGTCGCTTAGTGTAGGACCGTATAGATGCTCCCTCCGCCAGCAGACCCCTTAAAGGTTGGCCAATGGCAACATTATTGGCGACAATAGATTCATAGGACCACAAGCACGTTTACGTACCGTTTCGTTAACGTAACATCTTCCATCCCTCTCACACCACAGACTTCATAAATAAGTATGACGTTACGATCACATTAGAAGTACCTGCTTAGCTGGTGTTACCTCTGACACGTGCCTTATCTATTCCAGGTGGAATGTCCCCTGTGTATGGAACCCCTGGAGGTGGACGATCTCCACTTCTACCCGTGCACATGTGGCTACCAAGTACGTTGTTGTTTACCGTCACAATTCACACATTATGTGTACACACACGCGAATATGACGCTCGCCACACCGCACAAGGAGTTGTGGAGCCGCAAGTGTTGTGTTAACAAGTGGCTTTTTATATTTAGTTTTAATTAATTGCGGTTCATGCTAGTGGTTTTTTTTTATACGAAAACGTATACTTAAAAAGGTAAGTTTGCTAGTTGTTTAGTCCAAAAAGTTTGAGTATCTAACAATGGATTTAAGAGCTCATTTCTGTATCAATATAGAAATTAGTTCCTTTTATGCCAATATATATATTATTATATATTTTTTTATGCCAATTCTGGAGGGAATTTAAACATTTTTACCTTAGCAATAAGCCAAGTCCAGGGTAATTCGAGTCGAGTCCAAAAATAAGTTTAGTAAAAGGCAGGATTATAAGATTTTTGGCTGGAATTGTTATTATTATATTTGTTTTATTAAATTGTAAGTAATGATACTTTAATGCTGTTGAAGAATTTGTATCTTACATAATCGCAAATATATTCTTATTCTAGTTTGGTGTCATTCCGAAAATTATTTCGCTGTTAGTAATCATATAATTATAATAATACCAGCCCTTTCAATGTCCCACTATTGGGCACCTGCCTCCCATCAATGCATGGGGGGTTAGGCCAACCTGGCCCTTTTTATAACAACTAAAAGTCAACTTTACTCCCTTTGATAACAATTTAAAAGTCAACTTTACTCCCTTTGATAACAATTAAAAGTCAAATTTTCTGCCTTTAATAACAATTAAAAGTCAACTTTATTCCTTATAGTCACGGTTCTAAATATGCGATTGTATTGCAGATATGTCGGTTTTGCTGGAACCGCATCCGGGAAGGCGAGAACGGCCTGTGTCCTGCGTGTCGGAAGGCGTACCCGGAGAACCCGGCAGACTTCACTCCACTCAGTCAAGAACAGGTACATGTAGGCACAACTCACATGCAGCGCATGACGTTAAGAGCCCCCGCGCACTAGGCAGCCTGGCTGCGCAGCCAGGCTGCGGCAGCCAGAATATTTGCGCAGCCAGTTATAGCAGCCTTATCCAATCGACGACTATTCGAGATATTTATTCTATTCGTCATTTGTTTTTTAAAGTTCGGAACCCAAAATACTTCTGGCTGCTACAACTAGTGCGCGGAGACTGACGGCAGCCACATACTTTCGCCTATACACGCTCTGGCTGCGCGCAGCCAGCTGGCTGCCGTGCAAACAGGCGCGTTCTATTGGCGGGAATTCGTGGCTGCCTAGTGAGCGGGCTCCCATACAACGTCATATGAATTACTGGCTGCCGCAGCCAGGCTGCCTAGTGCGCGGGGTGTCTAAATGTTTCCTCGTTTGATAAAGAATAGTAATAATAACAATATCACCTGCCAATAGTAATTAGATAAAAGCTGATTATGACAGGTGTCCGCAACCCCTTCCAATATTCCCATCCCATATCCATCCAATCCTCAATCCATAGTCCCAATTATCTTTTCATATTCCTGCAATAGTTCCTCCGCCTGCTGAGGTCAATTCGCTGTTTATGCTATCCTTTTCAGCAGTTGACCCCAGCAGGTGGCTAACACAGTATACATATTTATACAGGATATATGTTGTAGAAAGGACACTTAACCTGGTACCTGGGCTCCTTTAGCGCATTTGTAAATATAATGTGAAGTTAGCATTTCGATAGGTCGATTTAAAAAAAAACTAATTTGCTCCCAACAAAGTATTTTTTTTTAATTTCGACCTCACATGACAAATATGCTAAAGCGGCGCAAGTTCAACGCTTAGAGATAGATATTAAACATCCACGAATCGGATACAAACATTCATCTCAACACATTAAGTTCGTCCGTACCAGGATTCGACCCTGGGCCCCTTGGCGCAGGGTCACTCCCAACTGAGCTAATCAGCTCATAGTGTTTGTGAAACATTCGTGTCGTGTGCCGGCAGGTGGCGGCAATAAAGACGGAGAAGAAGGCGCGCGAACAGAAGCGGCGGAACAAGACGCTGGAGTCGCGGCGCGCGCTCGCCAACGTGCGCGTCGTGCAGAACAACCTGGTGTTCGTGGTGGGGCTGCCCGTGCGCCTCGCCGACCCCGAGGTACGCCGCATAATACCAGCCCTTGTTAATGTCCCACTGCTGGGCACGGGCTTCCCCTCAATGCGAGCGGGATTAGGCCATAGTCCACCACGCTGGCCCAGTGCGGGTTGGCGGACTTCACATAACTTTCGAGGGGTTCTCTCAGACATGCAGGTTTCCGCATGATGTTTTTCCGACATGGCAAAACCATCTAATCGATCGGTGGAGCCATTGTAACCAAAAATGTAATATGGAATGTTCATATTTTTCCCCGACGGCGCGATGCCAAGGAGGGTAATGTGTTTATCGGCCTATGTATGTATGTTTGTTCCTTCGTGGCGCTTTAAAGACCAAACGCGTGGGCCGATATTGATGATTTTCGAGTCTTGATCTTCCGAGTGTCACTAAAGACATGACAGTGATCAAAACTCAATACGGCGACAATAAGACTTCATATTGCGAACAAGAAAAATAGGTATTTGAAAATCATCTTCAAGTTACTGTTATCATTTTTCATTTCTAATGACTATTTAAGATCTATAGCGACTTATAGCTGTTAAGCACCCATTTTCTATAACATGTTTAATAATTATAATAATGCTGTGATAATGTTCTCATATAATGCCATAATAATAGGTCTTATTAAAGTGAAAAATAAAAACTAAATAAAAAAAAAGAAAATTAAAAAAAGCAAAAACCCGTCGGCGTAAAAATTACCTTCAATTAAAATATGAAAAGAAAGGAACAGTTAAGTAAAGACTTTTAACAATTGGGAGCCATCAAAATTTTAGACCGTAGTTACTGGACTGTATTTTTTTCTTATCTATATATTAAATCACTAGCTTCTACCCGCGGGCCGCCCTCGTTACCTCAATGTAAAATAGCCTAAAGCATTCAGGGATCATGTAGTTTTCTATCATATATACAAACACTAATGAATATTTTATTATTTCAGATCCTCAAACGGCAGGAGTACTTTGGCAAATATGGCAAAATTCACAAAGTAGTTATAAACCAAAGTACCACCTATGCAGGGTCACAGGTTAGTCTTGTTCCTAAATCCCGACGCATGAAGAGAGGTATCATAAAAAGTCTTATTCTGTCCGAGGTATCTTAGCTCCGAAACGAATGGACCGATTTCAATGCGTTGAAGGCTGGCTTAATCGGGTTGGTTGATGGAAATCGGTGTAGAAATCTCACCCGTACAAAGGGTACATCCACAACCGTTCGTGCGAATTACTGAAAATTTTTTTCAACACATGTACAGTCCCGTTCAGAAAAGTTAGATATAAAGGCGATATTCAAATAGTTAAAATTAAAATTCCTTTCAATTAAAAATGCTTCAGGGACACTTGAGCATTTTTGTTACCGGTAATACCGCTTGTCATGACTATATGACGCGTTGCTTTTATTATTTGCATGATACCCGTGCTCAAATCTGTGTAATTTCTTACTCTATAGTCATAAAATCCGTCGTATATTCGTGCAGGGTCCTTCCGCGTCCGCGTACGTGACGTACGTGTCGCCGGCGGACGCGCTGCGCGCCATCCAGGGCGTGAACAACGTGACGCTGGACGGCCGCGTGCTCAAGGGCTCGCTCGGCACCACCAAGTACTGCGCCAACTTCATGAAGAACCAGCCCTGCCCCAAGCCAGACTGCATGTACCTGCACGAACTAGGTAACCATACAAAAATCCTCATAAACAGTCTAGTTTTGTGACAATTTCTAGATACAATCGTATAGCCGTTATATAATTTCGAACTTTCCGGCAACTGTATCGCCGAGCTATTTCAACAATTTCGAACCTTCCGGCAACTGTATCGCCCATACTATTAAATTGTGGCAAGTTTTGCGCTACATAGACAGCAACTTCATGGCTATACAATTGCAGCAACTTATTGCTTCGAAACTAGCCTGTTTACGAGCCCCATTGAACTAGAAGATGAAGGTTGATGTGTGATTTATTCGTGCAGGTGATCCGAAGGCGTCGTTCACGAAGGAGGAGATGCACGCGGGGCTGCACCAGGTGTACGAGCGGAAGCTGCACAACCAGCTGCTGCAGTCGCAGCGGGATAAGCCGGAGGATAAACAAAATAGTTCAGGTACAGAATCAGAATCAGAATATTTTTATTCACGTAGACCATTATTGTACAGTACTTATGAATCGTCAAGTTACAAAAATATTATGCTACTGCTTTACCACCCGTTCGGAATGCCGTTCCTATGGAGAAGAACGGGCAAGAAACTCCATGGTTGCTCTTTTTTTAAAATAGATCTTTTACATTTTTGAGCAATACATTGTTATAGGTATGTGAGGTTAGGTATGTACAACCAGACTGTGGCATATGTCACAACATTGAGAAGTTACAGGGAATCTATAAAGATTGATTAAGATACTTTCAAAATTTGACCAATTTTCAAAATCCATGGCAAAGATTATAATAATTGAGGTCAAACCCGTTAAACCTGGCAAGTGGTTTACAATCTCAACACTTGAAATTTTGCCGACGATTGTAAGTTACTTATAAATGTACCCCCAAATTTATAGGAGTTTACAATACAGAGTATTTTTATTAAAAACAATAGTGTTTTGTAATGTCATTGTAAAGTTTAAATGTTGGTATTCCCAACGTATCCATCGACAAAAATAGATCAGTTTAGGTAGATGGCAATATTTGTTTCAAAAGTTGTATAATATTCCCGGCATTCTCTTCACAGTAACATTGTTATGATGTTAAAATAATTGTGACTTTATTAACATGTCTATAAAATTGATTCTAACATGTCAAGTGTTTCACAGGTAATTCTAGTACGAATGCAGATAAAAGCAGTTCAAAAGATGGTGAGTATCTGTGTTGAAACATATAAACATAGCTTCTCCTAGTTATAAATTAATTCTAATACTGGATTTACATCGTGAAATGTGTTCCTATATTATTTTACTAGTCAGTTGTTATCCCGGTCAGTTCATAATGCATGTTTGTGTCTTTATTGCAGGTAATCAATCGAACTTCATACCAACAACAGTGGTCACATCGTCAAATATAAACATAGTCAATTCCTCTAAGTGAGTACTGTGCGACTAGGCATACTATATTTGCGTATATTTTTTTTATTGACTGCATTTTTTTAATCTACATCGATCACATAATGATTACAAATGCGCTTAAGTTTAGGTTAAAATGGTGGTTTACCTTTTGAATCACGCTGTGTAGATATAAACTAGCTGTTACCCGCGACTTCGTCCGCCTGGTATTTAACAAAAAGTTTTTCTAAAAAAGTAGCCTAAGTTACTCCTTGTTACATTAGCTATCTGCGAGTGAAAGTCCCGTCAAAATCGGTCCAGCCATTTCAGAGATTAGCCGTTACAAACAGACAGACAGACAAAACATTGTAAAAAGTGTTGTTGTGGTATATGTACCGTGTATACATCCAAATGCACTTAGTAAAATGCGGTTATTTTAATATTACAAACAGACACTCCAATTTTATTTATTTGTATAGATGTTAAAATTCTGAAATATAAGTATATTGTTATATCCATCGTCGAAAGAGGGTATCTTTTTAGCACTATTTACTAGATAAATTTGTTTCTTTTCAGATCTAATAAAAAAGAATCAGTGAATGGCACGAGTGATACGAGCGGGGCGGGTGGGGCGAGTGGGCCGGACGGGGCGAGTGGGGCGGGCGGGGCGGGCGCGCCCGCCGGCGGCGGCAGCGGCAAGGAGGCGTGGCCCAGCCTGGGCTCGTCGCCGCCCTGCGACAGCCCCGCCAGAAAACAGACCAGCCCTAAACCACAACACTCCACAGGTATTATACCTGCTACCATACTATTTGCCACCGCCTATATAAATGCATATCTTTATTATTTTTTTAATCAAAATTGGAATGCGTTGTCGTAACTTTAAATACGGCGTCCTATTTTTCCAAAAATTTTAAACCATTTTTAATGTCAGAAAGCGAACAGTGTCTTACCAATAATGTATAGTATAAGTAATCTTGTTCAAAATGGGTTGCAATTATACAAAAATATTCCATAGTTACAGTTAAGTCACAAGAAAACGGCACATCAGAGTCCTCCAGCCCCACGCAACAGGTTCAGCAGCCGCAAACGAAACACAAGGACACACACACAGACAGCAAAACAAACAGAAGCACCAACAAAGAAACGCACAGCACAAACGGCCAAAGCAAGAAGAGTAAAAACGACAAGTCCAAACAGAAAAGCAATAATAATATTAATAATAACGAAACTGTAGATATAAAACCGGCGTTTAGTAGCACACAGACCAACCACGTGACGTCAGTGTTCGAGAATGAATCCCAGAGCTATCTATCAAACGAATTGGACGAACTAGAATCGGATAGACACAGTTTACTCGAGAACCACGAGCTGTTGGACAGTGATCACGGTTTGTTAGACGACGACACGCACAGCCTCCTGAACGACGCGAACAACGAGGTGCTGATGATGGCCAGACACAGCGAGATGCTCGCGGGACTCGTCGACAACAACCACCTAATGCCACACATGAAGAGCCCCATACTAAACGGGTTCGGACTACTAGACAGGGAAACAATGAGTTATTTAGGTATGTTGTTTTAAAAAATATTGGTGTCGATTGTAAGCAGCATTTTTTAAATCTTAGTCTTAGACGGTCTGATTAGCGCAGTTGGTAGTTACTCTGCTTTCTGTAACAAGGGTCCCGGGTTCG
Source organism: Pheosia gnoma (assembly GCA_905404115.1). NCBI lineage: Eukaryota > Metazoa > Arthropoda > Insecta > Lepidoptera > Notodontidae > Pheosia > Pheosia gnoma. The sequence goes on along the minus strand of FR989917.1, from coordinate 3,570,690 downwards.
AATCCTGGAAGGGACAAACTTTGTGTGATATCTGTACCCAAGTAATGGATTATTTAGGTAAGTATGTTGTTTAAAAAAAAATATTGGTGTCGATTATAAGCAGTATTTTCTAAATCTTAGTCTTAGACGGTCTGATTAGCGCAGTTGGTAGATACCCTGCTTTCTGTGACGAGGGTCCCGGTTTCGAATCCTGGTAGGGAAAAACTTTGTATGATGTTTGCACCCAAGTCATGGATGTTTAATATGTATATAAGTTATATATACTGGATTGTTAACATGCATCAAGCAAGTGGAAATTACTTGACAGTATTGTGAAATTTTCCCCCTTTTTAATCTGTTTAAAAAATACCAAATATATTGTATTTTTCGCCGACTAAGGGACCGATTTGTCATCTATCTCTATAGACTAGACCTTGGCTTTGCTGTGATAATGCAGTGAGGTGGGCTAAGTATTAAAAAACTAAGCATGCCTTCGACTATATGAGGCAGTTAATAATAATAGTTTTTCTTCCTTTTTTCAGGTAGCGATAGACAGATTAGCCAAATTAGCCAAGGTCTTATGGAACAGAAGGAATTGCTACTAAGAGAACGCAGTCAGAGCGAGATGCTTATGAGACAGAATGAATTGTTGGCGAGACAGCACAGTGTTATGGCGGAGCCCAAACATTATATGCCCACATCTAGTATAGGACTCGATTCTTCTAGTGAATTATTAGGTAAGGGTAACTTTTATTTGTAATATTTTAGAATGGCGAGAATGAGTCAGAAAAATTTGTGGACTCATGATGTCAGACACGTCACAAAGAGCCGATGGATGCGAATGGTGCAGGGCCGTGATGAATGGAAGTCAATTGCGATATTTTACACGTATGGTCTTTGCCGTGAAGCTTTCGTGCAGGCAAGATTGCGCGTGTGTAGACAAAGAGACGATCAGCATCGGACGTGAAAGTATCCAGCAGAGAATCACACGCGATTGGCCTTGACACAGCACTCTTACCATTCTGAGCTAAAACCGAGCAACTCTGCGCGGAATTTTATTGAAAGAGGGGATATTTCAAATCTGTTGAAATGTTTGGGCTGGATCTGACCACTCATTTGGGTTTTACGGTCTTGGTGTTATGTACAAAACTGAAACCCCCATAACATAGCCTGATAAAAATCATCGAGGGATATAATAAAAGTACTCATCTATGACACAGATATAGGATGTCATAAGATTATGTAATTCTGTATCCATGCTCCCTTGATCCTATGCTAAGATAACATATGTTAATTTTATCATGTAATTGAAATATTCCCAATAGAGACTGAATACGTGATTTTCGACAGGTGCTAATTACCATCAAAATCCCAATATGCTTCCACCGTTCGGGATGCGTGTGGACGGGTCTATGTCCGCGGGCTCGATGGGCGGTTCCATGTCGGCGGGGTCGCTGGGGTCGATGGGCGGCGGCTTCATGCTACACAACCAACAACTTATTCAGAACCAGCAACAGATGCAGTCAGGCCTCGTCAACGGATTCGACACACCACAGTCGGCTGTGAGTTGATTCACTTATTAGATATGACAAAATTCTCTTCAGTGTTGTCTTTGAGAGACTACAGCCTGCGATAAACTTGCTTAATTCAATGTCTATCTGGGTGCTAAGTTAGGGAGATAGAAATTGTTGAAATAAAACTTTACAGCTGCTTCACAGAACCATGGTCACGGGACAGGCACCCAGTTCAAACTATGACACTAGGACGTTAAACACCTCAGTCCTCCCGTGAACCCATGGTTGCTGTAAAACAGCCGAAATGTCGGGAACGTAAAAACAAAGAAGTAAACGCGATAAAATCGGTTAAATAAGTTTTATTTCAATGTGTAGTATTCGCGTAAATAGAGGAAATCAATATAGATAGAAATTGTGTTTATAGACAAATTTTCATATCTAAAGGCTTGGGCAATATTCACGACCCAGTTCAATTCTGTATTAACAACCAATAGCCATCTCATTTGTTCGCGTCATGAATGGTAATTGACCATTGGCAACCGCTCCATTTCTCCTCATAAAAGGCAATTGACCAATATCAGTCACTCATTTTCTCAAGTTTACATTGATATATATCAAATTTGTAAATATCTTTTGTGTACAGAATGAAGTGCGGTATCTAGCGGAGAACATGGACAAATTCTTCACGGACTTCCACAAGGCACAGCAGATGCGGCTCGAGCGGCGCTATCCGGACCAACACCAACACCAGCCCCAACATCAGCACCAACACCAACATCCCCACCAACATCCACACAACTACCCACAGAACATGCTCAGTGCGGAGCGACTAGAAATGGAACACAAACAGAGGTGACTATATCTAGATTTCAATTATCTCGACTGCCCTTCTGTTATACTTTAATGGGTAACAGCCAGATTTATAATATTACGTATCGGCCGATTTTTACGTTTAATGGACAGTTATGTAAATTTTTGTGTGTTCTGCTGGCTTGCCTTATCCATAGGACCCTGTCTGAAGCTTGTGGCCACATTGTACCAATAAAGGTGTTCAAATCGTCGTACCAATTTAGCGTACATGTCGGCAACCATCTCTGAGTGTTCATGCATTGATTAAATGCACCTTTGCGGGTACGGCTTTTCTGTTATCTCACCCACGTCAGTAATTCGTGGCACCTGATATGACGACCCTATTGGCATGATCGGTTGGTAGTGATCCTGCTTTCTGTACCGAGGGTCTTAAATTCGAATTCCGGTAGGGGCAAAATTTGTGTGATATGCACGGATGTTTGTACTGAGTTCGCCCACAGTCCAATGGACGGTACCCATAATACAAGCGTCGCTTAATTTTAGATTGTACAGCTCATGTGGCGATGTTTATTTATGTATTTATATATTTCAGAATGAATATCCGAGGCAATGAAAGTAATGGCGGCCGGGCGGCCGGCGATGGTGACGACGACCTCGACTTCGACCCCTTCAAGGAGACGCAGAAGGCGTTCGCAGAGCTCATGGAGACCGAAATGTTGCAGAACACGGTATCTAGCGGGTGAGCATAAACATCATTTTATTCACGTTGGTATTAGCATTTAACAAATGGAGCTGTATACAGCCACCATCGATACTGTATTTTTAGCTGTAAATTCTTGTGGCATGGGCGTAAAAAATCAAAGCAATTCAAAATGACAGCAATCAAGAGTGAACGTAGTTTTATCATATTTTAAACTTATCCTTTTATGGTCACTGTTTTTATCAGAACCTTTCAATGTCATATCCAGTCAATATGATCTCTGACGTAGGTATGCCAAGGCAGCACTTATAAATGTCCAGAATCTAACACCATATTTATAAAGCTTTATGGATTCCATCATGTTAATTTTCTCAAGAAGTAATGATGTAATTCCACATGGTTGAAATATTTCTGTGAATTGGTAGTGTTATTCCTGCATCTTGTAATTTTGTATTCATTTTATGTGGTGGAACAATAAAGTGTTATCTATCTATCTATCTTTAACCCTGTTGCTTGTATGTTGCAGTGACACCATGGACCGCGTGCGTCGCTCCCGCCTGGCGCCGCCCGGCTTCAGCCATATGAACACATTCGGCATGGGGGTGCCGCGCCCACAACAGACACACCATCAAGGTGCATTTTTTTATCCAGTCGACAGCCCTTTGGACATTAGTTCTGTTTTATGCACGCCTCATAAGTTAGACACACACATCATGTGTCTCAGATATTACCTGACTAGTTAAAAACCCTACAGACACCAAGCTACATATGAATTCCGTGTGCTCGTAGGTAACGCCCGAGATGACAAGTACAGTACAAGTTTTGTTTGTACAGTAACAAAACGGTCTTGGTTGGCATAACGTGCGGTAGTTTTGATAGAAAACTCCACGCTCCATCCGCAGGTTACGACTCACACAGTGCAATTTTCTCAGACTGGACCCAAATGGACCCGGCGATAATGTCCACATCGGTGAACATGGGCAAGGCGTCGGTGGGCGTGGGCGCCGGCGCGGGCACGCTGAGCCAGCAGCAGCAGGAGCTGTTCGCGCGGTTCAACCAGCTGGGCGTGGGCGTGGGCGCGCCGCCCAACGGGCTGAAGCTGCATGCGCAGCCGGCCGCGGCTGGTGCTTCGGGCGCCGGCTGGGGCGGGCACAAGCTGGGCTGGGGCGGCGCGGCGTACGCCGGCATCCCGCTGCCGCCGGGCTTCGCGCCCGCCAAGCCGCCGCAGCACCCCGCCGAGTGCATCGACGCCAAGTAGACCGCCCCACGGCACCCGCAACCCCCAACGACGGATATTATATTTTCTATTCGATAACTATTGTTTCTTTCCGTTGGTGATGTGATCGATAAATCTTTGTATTAAGAAAGAGCATATTTTAAACGAGAGAAATATGATAACAAAGGAATTTGTAAAATAAATTAACCTATTTGTTTTATTTAAAAGTTTATTTTTATTATTTCTCGATCGGTATCGGCTCGCGGTCCCCGGGTTGTTTTTATCATATTTCTTGGCGACTTTTCGTTCTATATTCGGGCGCGCCGCGAAATATATTATGTATATTCGAAGTATATATTATATAATTAATGAAATCGTATCCCTGTTATGACAGATTATATTTTCTATATTAAAAATGAGATGCCAATAAATCGCTGCTCCATTTGTACCTTATTGAGCCAATTTAACCATGAGAAATATCATTAAAATTAAAGGAAGAATTATTTAAAATTTTATTTTTTTAATAAACATACCTACCTTATCATTCGTAATGTGGAGTGTAATGATGAGCTACGAAGTGGTATATACCTTGTATATAAATAGAAATAATTACTCTGGAAAGTGAGATCAACACTACACATCTTTACCATCAATGTACCCCCTGGGGTCTGGTCCGTCCCACGGTACCTTGGTACCGTCGTGCCACACATACAGGCCTCCGCCCTCAGGCTGCAGCGCCATCTCGACAGCAACCTTCGCGGCTTGCTCCGGCGTCACGGAGCCCGCGCCCCTCGTCATGTCCGAGATCACATAGCCTGGATGTACGCAGTTTACTATGCAATCTGAAAATATTTATTATCAGCTGAAGAAATACTTATTCCTTGCTGGTCACACCAGTGTGGACACCCTACCGTATTCCTTGTATCACTGCTAGGAATTAACTCACGCCCGTTTAATCTATATATAAAATAAAGTCTACTGGTGGACAAGACCCAGGTCCTTCGGAATTCACCTAATTTCTAGTAGCCAAGGAGAATGATATGTCCCTTGGATTTTTTTTCATTACATAAAACATTTTATTGACCTCGAAATCCAGACTTCTGACTTCACATGATGATTAAAAACGCGCTAAACGTAGCGCAGATTCAAAGGTTAGTATACCGTTTCTAAATCACGCTGTATATTAGGTAGGTATATAGTATTATGTTGCATTACCTCTAGTGCTTAATCTTCGTTGCAACATAAATGTGTAAGCATTAACTCCAACTTTAGATACCACATACGGCGAATCACCCCAGCCTTTAGATATTTCTTCATCCCTTCTAACATCTTCTACATAACCGTTCATCAACCTTTTCAAATCATCCACAGTCAAGTCTTGTGAACTGAACTTCTTTCTTAACTCCTCAGAAGATATTCTACTTAAATGTCCCGAAGAACTCGATACATTTATAATTTTACCGCCGTTTCTTACCAACGGTAGAATGGCTTCAGTAAAATTCACCAATGCAGTAAAGTTAACGGATATAGTCTGTTCCGCTTGGTAAGATTTTGGCTCTTTGGCATCCTTGAGAAACAATATTCCTGCGTTATTGACCAAAATATCCACATGTTCGTTATTCTCTTTTAAGTTATTGATAAATATTTTCACGCTTTCGCCGTCAGATATATCTAATTGATGGTGAATGGGGTTATGTCCAAGTTTTCTGAGCTCATTGCATGCTTGTTTACCTCTGCTTTCGTCTCTTGACGTTAAATACACAATGCCGTCGTATTTTTCACATAGGCCTTTAACTATTGCCAATCCAAGACCTTTATTGGCGCCAGTTACTATTGCTACCTTATTAAGCGACATGTTTACGAGATGATCTTTAGTTACGCAATAAACATGATAACAACGTTTATCTTATGAATTCAGAAGATTCCCTTCCCACTGGAGATCCTATCCTTTCCTATTGGTTAAACGTTTTGTGAATTCCCATCTCTATTTTAAATAGATAATACTCTTGTAGGTAGGTAGGTAGGTAATTAGATGCATACATTTTATAGATACGGAAATTAATATCTATCCATGTAATTATACTCTATTCAAATTGAATAACATTGTATTGATGTATTTGTCGAGCTCGAGATGTAAGTTGTGTGAACTTGTGTGTGTTAGTTAATGGCGGCACAGATAATATTGTGACATTATCTGTGCCCCTTTATGTATACAGTATAAATATTGCCTATTAGAATATTTATATATTGTGTATAGTAGAAGCTAAAGTTTCTAGTTCAGTGATATAGATGGGTAACACGTTTTTAAACTTGAAACTTAGGTCATAAATCCCGTTATAAATAGCAAGCAAGCTAATGTAACATGTTGTATTGATAATGCTTTACTTACGCCATCTATACTTAATATATTGAAACTAATCTCCAAAACGAGTTTCTGAAGTAGGGCATCGAACGTATAGTAAAACCATTTGATACGTAGTAACCGTAGACATAGAAGGAATACATAACTCATTATTTAAGAACTATAGATTGACATAATGCTCCAGCTGCCAGCAATATACAAGCCTGCTATGTTCGGAGACGAAATTGTTTTACGATCGATAGACTGGCTGGAAAACTTACCGTGGAGGCAAGAGAACGCGGTCAAAACTGAGAATGATAAATACGAGATATGCTTACAAGTGAAGGACTTTGCTCCGGACGAGATTAGTGTTAAAATATCTAATGGATACATAGTGGTCGAAGCAAAGCATGAAGAAAAGAAAGATGATTACGGATACATCGCTAGACAATTTATGAGGAGGTATCAAATACCGGAGGGCTGTCGAGCCGATAGTGTCACGTCAAGGCTGACCTCCGAAGGATTCCTAGTCATCACTGCGCCCCGACAGCCTGTCGTAAAGCAGGATACATTGATACCAGTAAAACATGAAGGCGCAAAACTGAAGTCTAAACTGTGATTTAACTTTTAAGGAGATTGCGGTGAAGGTCGAATTCTATGCCACCATAATAAATTGGGGCTGTATCAATATTATGTTTGGTGATTGTTTAATGGATTATTATTGAACTCCGCGGTTTAGTTAACTTTAGGTATTAAATAACATAAGTCAACAAAGTTTGTGATATAAAATGGTGTTGTCATTAATCATAACCTAGAAATTTATTGCTTCAAAATAAATCCTGTGATACAATAATTATTTTACTTACTTTAATTAAGTACCTACTGCTTATATTTATCTAATACCTATATGAAAACGTTATCGATTGATAACAGTGTTCTTATCAAAGTAGATATACAGTCCACACCAAAAGTGTGTACCTATATATAGTACCGACTGGGGATTTAAAAGCCCTTGTGACGGAAAAAAATATTAAAGGCGTATGCCTTTAATTTGTGTCACTTTATATTGGATGGTTGATCCGTGTCTATGATCGATCAGTGATCCTATGATTGATCCGTTTATGAAATGAGCAGTACTTATGTGGATGATGGGACAGTGAAGAAGATAAGAACAAAAAAAGACCGTTCGGTTAAAAATGTCCGTCAAAACGTCAGCTTCAACAACAATCTTTATTCAAAAATTACTTACAAAATATAGACAAAAAGATATAATAACTATGCGTCGCCAACATCTATATAAGTCTCTCATTTCATTTCGTGGGAGCCAACTCCCATTGGTGGAATGAAGTCAGAGGAATCCCGCCTAACTCCAGAGCTTAAGGGGGAAGCTCAGGGTCAGGGCGCGAAATTCAAAATGTCAATGGTTTTTATTTTTTTACGAAAAATTTGGACATCTTTACGATGTAATTTAGTGTTTTGCGATATTAACATTCTGCATTGCATGTCTTGATGTATTAAATTTGCTTAAAAAAGAACCTAATCCGATACAATACCATAAGGTTTGTAAAAACCGCTACTTTTACTAACTTAATGGTGTTGTATCGCTTTAGGTACTTTTTTAAGCAAACTTAATACATCCAGACATCCAATGCAGAATGTTAATATCGCAAAACACTAAATTACATCGTAAAGATGTCCAAATTTTTCGTAAAAAAATAGAAACCATTGACATTTTGAATTTCGCGCCCTGACCCTGAGCTTCCACCTTAAGGATTTTATTCACAGCCTGGAAAGCTATTGGCGTAAGACCAGTTCTAGGGCTAAGTTCTGCTTAGTCTGGGCGGGGTTTCCTCAGCGGACTACTAGCATACAGTCACATCACGTAAAATGGTTGAAGATGGCGACTCTGCGCATACTTACTTGATGAATTCGGCATGCGCAGAGCCACCATCTTAAACCATTTTGCGTGATACGACTTACGTGTTTATTGCACAGAATCAGAATCAGAATATTTTTTATTCAATAAACCATTAAGTACAGTGCTTATACTTATGCATCGTCAAAATGGTTACAAAATGCTGAGCTACAACTTTGCCACCAGTTCGGAATGCCGTTCCTATGGAGAATAACTGGTAAGAAACTCCATGGTTGCTCTTTTTAAAAAGATCCGTTACATTTTTGAGCAGTACATTGTTATAGGTATGTGAGAACAAATTAGGAGCGGCTAGGCAGACTTTAGCAGCTGGTCAAAAAAACTACTAACTAAGAGTCTCACATTACTAAGTACCTAGTTAAAAAAACAACTACTTTTGATGTTGACTATACTATTTAAAATTCGCCAAATCGTTTGGTAAGATTTGTTGTATATAAGTTGATTTATTATTATTATTAGATATATAATATCATTGCCAGTATCCGCAATTCATTCCTTATCGGAGCAACTTCCAAGACCCGTATATCATTTTAGATTCATAGATTCTGAATTCTTTTATTCGAAGCAGAATAAGGTCTAGTATCGCGTTTTAGCGGACTCAATTGTCTCGACACTAATAGGTATTCGAGCCTTTGATTGAAATAGAGTTTAGTTGGCCGGCAACAATGCTGTAGTACAGACATACACATTATCTGGAACGTTTTGTGATAAAGGTACCAATGTTATAATTACCTATCGTTATTTGACTACAATTTACTAGAAAAGGAACTTAATCTTCGGCCGGCTGTGCTATACTAAGCCCAAGCATGTAAATAACCGTGTACTAAGCAGTCACATTAAATAATTAGGTACCGACAAAACGGGCTGATAGTGAAACGTAACTTTATCCGATACAAAACAACATTTTTGAGACGAAAATGTTCATAAGAGACCTTTATAAATGAAATATAAACCTCAAATCAAAGGGACCCAAAAGAACTCCTTCATTCATTCAATATTTATAGCACTGAGCAATATGACGATTGAAACGGAATCCTTGACGGAGTACATCCTGGTGGAGTACCGGTGGGTGGTGGTGATGGTCGCGCTGCTGCCCCTCTCGGTGCTGTGGAAGGTCTGGTCCACCATCAGGAACTACGTCGTGTTCAAGCTGAGCAGCGCGCCGAAGATGCATGAAAAGAAAGTCAGGGATGTTCAAAGGCAGGTCAGTGCAACTTGGACCAATTCTCCGTAAAATGTTGAGCAATCTGCGTCCTATAATTAGTATACTTGCGAGTATACTAATTATACCCATAAGTACCCTCTCTCATAAGTAATCTCAAGGGTACACGGTAGAAAGCAGTAATTCCATTTCTGTGGTCTCATTTTCTGAATTCTACCCCTAATCATATTTACAAATGAACATACAAGTGACTGTTTACGTACCAAACTAAGCAAACGCTTAAATATTATATGGGTACTTCTAGAGGCGATCCTAGGACGCATATAGGTACTTACTTTTATAGATATAAAATATCCGACTCGGACACCCAGTTTGCTCTACCGGGATTCGAACACCGGACCCTCGGTACAGAAGGCAGAGTCGTTACCAACTATGGCAATGTAATTAAAATAAATAAGTAAGTATATTGTAAGTATATTGATTTCTTATATTTACGCGAATACTAGGTACACATTGAAATAAAATACCTCAGTCTTAACGTAACGTCTAACACCTCAGTCCTCCCGTGACCATGGTTGCTGTAAAGCAGCCGAATCGTCGGGAACGTAAAAAAACATTTAATAAACGCGATAAAATGCTTAAAATTAATTTTATTTCAAATATGTCAGTAATTATAAATAATTAGACACACAATATTGGTCTCTTATAATTGATAACACCCAGGTGTTTGATATGACATGACGTTTGAACGATTAAGCTGATTAAGGCGGCTTTTCACGATATATATTATCATTTTATTTACATCGTTTGGAACGTAATAGAATAGTTATTACATAAAAGTCCAAAAGTATCCATTACAAAGTACCATATATATGTAAAAACCATATATATGTAAAATAAGGCGGTGCGGCTGCCTTCAATTTTACAAGTTAACATGTGTAGCGATCTCTCCAACCTCGCCTCAAGTTACACAGATGGCGCTGCAGACGACATTCAGAACAATTGACGATTCTCCATACAATCTTGAAACGCGTTATGAGAGTTTTCCGAGCACGCAACATATATACAACATCCCGACAATAACCGTCTTCTCCAGCTCAAATATTTGGCCTGCATTCTCTTATCACGGTTTTTTCCAGATAAAAGCATGGTTGTCAGGGGATCGCGAGACCCGGCTGTGCACAGCTCGACCGACCTGGCAGACCATGTCATTCCGCCATGGCATCTACAAGAAGACCTTCACCAATATCAAAGTCAATCTGGTTGATGTTTTAGAAGTTGACACTCAGAATATGGTGAGTAGGTAGGAAATTTCCTCGCAACTGATTTTCGGTTACGGCGGTCTTACTGGAGACCAGACAACTTCGCAGGAGATATTATAGTATACAAGTGAATGCGCGAGCGCAGTTGCACTCTCTCATCACTCACTCTCATAATCCGATAAGACTGCAATCCGACTGGAAATCACGTCAAGTGCGAGCTAACTGTATACTTTATAGCCTACCGTATTTAGACATTTTGTATGGAGAATTGTAAAGCGCCTCTAGCGGATGGTATTTAAAACTTTCAATTCTCCATACAAAATGTCTAAATACGGTAGACTATAAAGTATACGGATAGTTTACGAATAATCTCGCACTTGACGTACTTTAATCAGGCGCAGGGGACCAATTCTTTGAATGTGAGGCCCTCGTTTCCAATGCGTTCTTACTTACTTGTCTTGCGGTGAGTAGTAGGTATGCTAATTCTGTTCACGTTGGCACAAACAACGTTGTCAGATACTAAAAGTCCGACGGCAATGCGCATATTTTAAAGGAATAAATGTCTATATTTTGTTTGCAATTTTACTTTTAAATTCATATCAGAACAGTGAAGAACAGTACACTAAATTATTAAAAGGTACGCATTTGTATTGAAGTAGTTTTTAGCGTTCTCGATCTCTGAAGTTTGCAAAGCGCAAAATCTGAAATAAATAATAGTATGACTTATGTTTTTATTAATTATTTTGCATGTAACTTTATAAACTCTGTTGGCAATGCTCAATAAATGAATAAATACAGTTGCAGAGAAATTTGTAAGTAAATCCCTGGTCCGCTCCACTCTGGCCCGCGTCGCTCCAGTTCACCCTGCTCCGCCCCGCTCAACCCCCCTGCTCCGATCCGCCCCGCTCCGCTCCGTTCTGCTCTACCCCGCTCCGCTCTGGGCTGGATCACCCCGTTCAGCTCCGCGCAACCCCACCCCAACCCACTCCGTTCCGCTTCGGGCTATATTTCATTGAGGTATCACAGGCGGAGCCGCGGACAGAAGCTATTCCGAATACGATGAGAAGAACCGAATAAAACTTATATCTTTATTTTCAGACAGTCCGATGTGAGCCCCTCGTCACAATGGGCCAGCTGTCCCGTACCCTCGAACCTCTCGGTCTGGCCTTGCCCGTAGTTCCTGAACTCGACCAGCTGACAGTGGGTGGGCTGGTGATGGGCACCGGCGTGGAGACTTCATCCCATGTCCACGGGCTGTTCCAACACATCTGTCTGCAGTATGAACTCGTGTTGGCTGATGGATCTGTCGTTACTTGTAGTATGGTAAATTATCCAGTATTCTGACTGTAGTGGTGCCGGCGTGATTCAGAAAGGGCGAACTAACCATTGAACTTGCGGCTTCTTTAGCGCTTTTGCAATCATTGTTTGGGGAGTTTTTTTTTAATGTACCATCATTACACAATTGTCATTTTGTTGGGAAAAAAAAATATTTTTTAAAATCGACGAATCGAAATTCTGCCTACCCATCATGATTACAAACGCGCTAAAGGAGCGGAAGTTAAAGGTTAGTCGACCCATTCTGAATCATACTATATAGCGTTGATGTTCCTGAGAATGTAAGTAGCTGCTTACCTATACCTTTTATTTACCATTGAGTTTCTTGTTGGCTCTTCTCTGTGAAACCAACTTTCGTCTAGCAGTGAACGTATTTTGACTAATGAATCCGCTACGCCTCGCTCAGCTCTGCTCCGCCCCGTTCCGCTCCGCTAAGCTCAGCTCCGGTCCACTCCGCTCCGCTCAAGCATATAACAATTAAACAGAATTTCATCTTATTGTGTTTCAGCATAACTTTTTCATGTGTTACAGGATGAGAACCCAGATTTATTTTACGCAGTACCTTGGTCTTATGGTACCCTTGGCTTCCTGACGTCAGTCATCGTCAAAGTAATTCCTGCTAAAAAGTGAGTAGGTATATTGCCAAAGTACCAAACTAAATATTATTTTAAACGGCTGGCACAGTTGGTAGTGGCTCTGACTTCTCTGACTCTTTCCTCCTAATGGCAAAGTTTATGTGATGAACACGAATGATTGTTTCCAAGTCTACAGTTTAAAATATACAAGTAATTAGGTAAATCCTCGGATCGTCCCAAGTCCATTGTACTTTACACATTCAAACGAGCGTTGCTTAGTTTGGGGCCATACTGTAGCTTTCGTTTAACAATATGGGATTTTCGGAAATACGTCCCTCAAGGGAGTCAAGTAAGAGTCAAAGTTTGTATGTAGATTTTTTTTTGTTGTGATGGCATTTATATTATAAATACTAGATGTCCCGGCGAACTTCGTACCGCCTCAGAATCAAATATATGAGAAAATGAATTATTTTTTTATTATTTTTTCCCATGTTTTAATAGTTATTCTGCTATTCGGGGCAGAGACAAAATAAAAACTAAAGATCATTAAAATCCGCCCACAAGTTCTTGAATTATAAATGTAACTAACATGATTTTGGTTTTATAGTATAGATTTAACGTTTTTTATTTCTTTTTTGGATTAAAATGTTGTCATAAAATTTATTTTATTTGTCAGATACGTACGTGTCCAGTATATACCGTACACTGGGCTATCGCAGCTTGCGATCAAGTTTAGGGAGGAAAGTCTCAAGGAGAAACCGCACCAGTTCATTGAGATGCTCCTGTACACCAAGGACACCGGGGTGCTGATGGTTGGAGACATGACCGACGAGCTCGGAGATGATGGGGAGGTAACAATCAAAGATATGCGAAGATTATATAGCAATAATTGGATGTTAACACTGTCTCATTACTATATATTGAGATTATAGGTACTTGAATATTAGAAATAAAAGGCATCGCGGGTGGATTAAAACATCTATAGCTACAATTTTAACATGTTTCAATTACCCATAGAGATAGTGTTAAGCTTAGAAATGTATGAGAAAATGAATTGTCTTTGCTATTGTTTTTGCGATTTTTTTCTTATGCTTTAATAGTTATTTTGATATTCAGGGTCGACACAAATTGAAAAAATCAAAGATCATAAATGTCGGCTCTACCGTTCTTGAGTTATAAATGGTGTAACTAACACGATTTTGTTTTATACAAAGTTTTGTATTTGATGTAGGGGCTAGGGGGTAACCTCATCGTCACTTACCATCAGGTGAGATCGAGATCAAATACTTGCCTATCATGTAATAAAAAAAAACCTCCGCATCTACTAGTCAGATTCTACTACAAAAATATGTCACTAATTGGGAAGCTACATTTTCGCTGAGTGCTTTAGGCTATGATTCATCATGTGTTATAAACTAACAAAACAAATAATAAAAGTGTACATACATCATTCAAAAATGTAAAAATAAAATAAAAACTTTCTACGTTTCTACAGTTCAATCCCATCGGTAAATGGCACGCCGAATGGTTCTTCAGACAAGTGGAGAAGTATCTCAAGAAGAACACATCTGCGGTACAATACATTCCGTTACGCGACTATTATCACAGACACACTAGGAGTTTGTTCTGGGAGTTGCAGGTAATAAGAACACGGTTTCCAGGAAGCCTTTGATAACTTTAACATCATGTATTTGGTACTTATTATTATTAAGGTATGATTAGATTCATGCTGCAATTACTTATTACAAACTGCCTCAAAATAAGATACTAAAAAGCAAATATCCTGATAAATAATATTTGATTGATAATTATTATAATCAGGTGTGCCACAGGGTTAAGTTTTGTGACCACTTTTATTCAAGATACAAGTTTATTTTCTTCAAACTTGTGTTCTATAATACAAGTAAATTTTCACCAGGACATAATCCCATTCGGGAATAACCCGATATTCCGGTACCTATTCGGTTGGCTGATGCCCCCCGAGGTATCTCTCCTAAAGTTGACGCAGCCTGACGCTGTAGCCAAGCTGTACGAGCGAGCCCACGTCATCCAGGACATGCTGGTCCCGGTGGAGCACTTGGAGAAGGCTGTAGAGGTGTTCCATAAGGAGATAGAGGTGAGCCAAGTTGCATTAGGAGTTGTTTCCTACTATATGCCATTCATAAACAGGCTTTTTATTTGGAGCGAGAGAGAATAATTTGTTGATAAGCTATTGAAAACTTCTTTTTGAGCGGTCCACGTAGCTCGCAGAACCGATGGCCGTTGGGGCAGGTGGTTCTAAAATGGCAGCCACGAGCCAGAAGTCGTGTGTGGGACGGCCCTCTACAAGGTAGACCGACTGAAGCCTGTGGATATACCGTGATGTCATTGTATGGGACTCATCAGGGTAGGCCTATGTCCAGCAGTGAATACTATCCAGTTTACGGATGAATGGGTATAGAATCCAATGCATTTTACTGTGACCACAAGCAGCATATTAATAAATTCGCCTTCATCTTCTCTTCCCCTGCTAGAATCGTTTCCATAACCCGTTTTTTTTCAATATATTTTTTTGTTATCCGCGATCGTGCACATTCCTTGTCAATAATAAATGATTTCATTTATTCTTCCTTCAGGTGTACCCGATTTGGTTGTGTCCTTTCAAAGTTTTCAACAACCCTGGTCAGTTGAAGATCAAATCGTCTGCAGACTGGCAGATGTTCGTCGATATTGGCGTATATGGAGTGCCTAAAGCTAAAGGATATGAAACAGTGAGTAGAGTTCATTTTTTCATCTTCTTTTTTTCTTCCTTTTGTCTTTTTAAATATAAGTGTGCGATAAATACAACTAGTAGGTAACCATTGTGACACTTTCATTATGTTTTCTGTTGGGTTCTTTATGTACTGTACGTGGTGGAATATTAAGTAACACATCTCTAACAAACTAACGCGTGTGTTAGGAGTAGGTCAATGAGAAATGGCCGGGTGGGGATCAAGCTCAGTAATGTAAGCAGGAACTCCTAAAACAATCCTGATGTCATCAAGAAAACATGCTGTCATTGTCATTCACATTTATAAAACCCGTGGTGTGAGCGGGATAGAAGAAGCCTATGTTGCCGTAACGCTACGTAAAAAATGCGGCTTGTTCCACATAATCTCTCGGTTATGAAAGCGGCACCCCAAGCCACCAGGCTTTTGAATTGATTTTTTTTTTAAATATGTATAAGGCTTTCGTTGTATTTTCCAGGTGCCCAGTACCCGTCGTCTCGAAAGCTTCGTGATCCAGCACCAAGGCTTCCAGATGCTATACGCTGACACCTACACCACCAGGGACGAGTTCAGACAGATGTTCGACCACGCCCTCTACGACAGAGTGAGGGAGTCACTGCCTCACAGCAAGGAGGCCTTCCCCGAAATATATGGGAAAGTAAATAGGGCTGTCAGGAAATAATAAAAATGGTTATATCATGATCATTGATTGTCAACGACAAAGTTAGGGATGTCAACGACACCAAATAAAGACACCAATAAATAAGGAATAATTTTGTGAATAATACCAAAACGTTACCAAAACTTATTTTACAGATTTTATCGCGTTTATTTTATGTTTTATGTTTATACGTTCCCGACGTTTCGGCTGCTATACAGCAACCATGGTCGCGGGAGGACCATAGATAAAAAATAATTATTGAGAAATAAGTTTTATTTCAATGTGTAGTATTCGCGTAAATATAAGAAATCAGTTATTGAAGTCTTCAATATCTTCTATTGTAACATGTAGGTACTTACCTACGTTTATTTTTATACTTGAGATATTTAATCGTTTTGCATAAGCGTGGTTCTCCACTACAAGCATTTTCATGCTTACCGGAGGATCTCACACTTTTATAATTGTAACTCATTAGTATAAAGAAATGAACTTTATTTCATTTTATTATTAAGTCGTCAATATACTTATCGGATTTAAAGCGATTTTATTGGTTAATTTTTCCCCTAGCTCTTGCAATAATCATACAGCATAGATTAATAAACCTAAATACTCTTAACATTATTGGTATTGTTTTATTTCAGAATCCTATGAATCGTATACGTAAAGTAGATAGGTTCTTATATACATATCATTATGGTTCTTACAAGCGCCCCAAGTCTGCTAACACAATCGATTCATAATCGAACAGCAACGGCATAGTAACTCTCACTTTTGAAAGATATCCCATACATGATCAGTCAAAAGTGACAGTTACTATGCCGTTGCTGTTCGATTATGAATATACTAGCTGTCCCGGCGAGCTTTGTACCGCATCAGAATCAAATGTATGAGAAAATGAATTTATTGGTACTCTATGAAAAATTAAAACAAATCAATCCCACGGGAACCATACATTTTACCAGGATATAAAGTAGCCCATGTGCTATTCCAGACTATAATCTATCTCTGCGCCGAATTTCATCCAGATCCCTTCAGCCGTTCTGGCGTGATTGAGTAACAAACAACCATCCATCCAAACTTTCACATTCATAATATTAGTGGGATTGTGTTAGCAGACTTGGGGCCCAGACATTCTACGGTCAGTATCTCCCTACTTTAGTACCTACCCCACCTTACCAGTTTACCGCCGTCGTCTTGACATTCTCAAAACATTAACATTTCTGTTAGTGGGTGCTAAAACTTAACTGGCAGAATAAAGCGAAGTAGCTTGTTACTGACGTCATTTATTTGGATTTTAACAATGCAGACGTACTGGAAAGTGTGTATATAAGTAAATAAATATCCCCAAACGAACACACCAACTGTACGGTCCCAAAATAAGTAGCGCTTATAATTGGGTGCCGTACAATGGACTGTCGTACAATAGACGTCGGTACGTCAAGTGCGAGCTAACTGTATACTTAATAGTCTACCGTATTTAGACATTTTGTATGGAGACTTGAAAAGCGCCTCTAGCGGACGGTATTTAAAACATCAATGCTCCATACAAAATATCTAAATACGGTAGACTGTCAAGTATACGGTTAGCTTACGAACAATCTCTCACATGACGTACGGGTATCGCGCGGAGCGTTGTGATGTGATCGCGTTGATTACTATACATTGCGCGCTCAAAATTTACAGCATTTGTAATCCATGACTTTTAACATAGGTAGTTTATAATTTTATTATATAGGCATTAAATGTACCGTTTACCAAAGTTTTCGTTATCATATACCTTACACCATGTATCCCTATCTAGTGTAATTTGGCCCTTTAGGTCTAGTCGTAGGTCAATTTAAGTATTTATAATTCATATTACTTATTTATCTAGGCCTTTTTTGCCGTTTAACCTCTAGTAAAAATCAACCTATGATGAATATAATAATTCATTCAGTTTTAATTTGTCACAGCTCCCGGCAGATATTATTAACATAGGTTATAAGCCTAATATTATTTGTTATTGCCAGTAACGTGAATGGCCGATAAAACACTAAGATATAAATAATAAGTCAAGATTGAGTGTGACTTATTTGCATTGTGTTCTGCACTTCCTATTCGGCAACTTTTAAAAAGTTTTAAAACAAGTTTAAATATAGAACAATTTATTGAAAAGAGATAGACAGGCATTCGAGTATGAGAGATAGGTAGTGTGATGTGTAGGAACTTACGATATTAAATCACCATACAAATATTAATAAAGAAATGTAATTGTTTAATACAGTAATTAGTTCTAATATAAAATTAAGACCATTAAATCAGTAGTGTCATTTTCGCGTCCTAATAGCGATGTATCCATAGACAATCATAATGTGTACAAGGTTCGTTTTCCCATTTTTAGGACGCGGAACCCTTTTTTTTTTACGTGGGGAAATGCAATTACGCATCCCCTCTCGCCCGGGGGGACGAGAGGGGTTTGTGGGACTTCCCAGCAGAGTGCAGGTATACCCACTAAAACCCCACGGTCCGCCTTCACCGCCTTTGAGTGGGACGCCACAGGATCGCAGGAGGCATACTACTGTGGCCGGACGCGGAACCCTAAAATAACGTGTGATAAACGTTCTCCGGCGGTTACACGGTTGGGTAATTGTGAACTCGTATCATTATCATCCGCACTTGACCCATTGGCCGTGCCCAATTTCCACGACGCCTCCCCGTGTGCGCACGCGCATCGCCCTCCCTGTGTCTGTGTACACACTCACTAATATCGCTCGTTAATTATTGTTTGTTAAAGAGAAGTTTCCACTTTCAAACCTGTGAAAGAAAAATATTAAAATTAGGTACATTACATAATCTAGGTACGCTAAAATAATAACATCCAAGTATATTGCAGTAGGTAGGTAGGTATATTTGCATCGGAGGACCAAGTTGGTGGAACGCTCGCCTCGGTAACGAGGATCGCAGGTTCAAACCCCTGCTCGCTCCTCTGGTATTTCTGGATGTCATGTGCGAATCTCATTTTCAACCATGATTATCACCCGCTCATGTCTCGGAGAGCCCGTAAAGGCGTCGGTCCTGCGCCTGATCTCTCTCTCCGGTCGTGTCGGATTGCTGACACATCGGACTATAAGAGTGAGGGGAGAGAGTGCACCAGTGACTGATAATATACGATCCACGAAGTGCATCTATCACTTAACAATAGGCTTCCCCTTACGAGGTGTGAAACTAATTAACAACTGAAAATTGAATTGATAATACAAAAGCCCACATTTCTCACATTCCAATATACTCGTACAGACTTTGTTGAACTTCCAATTTAAGGTTTTTGCTGGGAGATGTTTGGACATTACTAAAGTCGCAAATTATAATTCCATTTTTATTGCAAGTAAAAACTCTCCTCCTCTCCTCATCCCTCAACTCCGAACCATTGGTTTAGTTGGAGACACATCCCCATTCCATAATTGCAAAGTAAATTTAAAAAAAAAACTAGTTTTTCCCTATATATAGCCGCGTACTGACTGAATGAGGCGCCTCGCGAGGCAGCGACCATCTCATTACGTGACGGCAAACGATTGTTTCTGGTAAAGCATTAACTGACGTCGCGCGAGGATTGCCTCTGTTGAAGATCCAACTGAAGAACGAGTCTCGCGGCTGTTCGCCTAATCAGTACTCGGCTAATGAGCACGCTAGGCGGGCGACATGCGCAGAAATCTTATCACTATGATTCCGCTGACCTGTGCGCGGCTATCATTCCACTACTACATCAGCCAGTGCTCAAGTAACGCCGCCCCAAGACACAACACGTTCAAGTGGAGCATTTTGCTATATATTCCCAAATTATGTTCAGTGAAAACAACAATTTGTATATATTTAAAACAATACTTGTATAAAGTGTTGTTTTATTTTAAAAGAAGAAAATATATAACAAACAGATAATGAAGATGTATAAATTGTGTAATTTTGTGTTGTGCATAATTTCGGTTGGTTTCGCGAGCGGTGAGTTGAAATTGTTTTTGAACATTTGTTTAAATAAATGTCTTATATATGTGTCGGGTGTAAACATAACATTAAAAGTAAAATTGAATTGTTATTTATATACCTAACTGTCGGTCGCGGAATTTTAACGTTATTATTGGTTTATTATATTTACGCGAATTGAAATAAAACTAATTTTAACTGAATATAAGGGTACCCCAGTTCTAACTATGACACTAGGACGTCTAACACCTCAGTCCTCAGTCCTCCATGGTGGTAGTGCAGCCGAAACGTCGGGAACGTAAAAAACATAAAATTAACGCGATAAAATCCATTCCGTATCCGCGATAAAATTTGTTTTATTTAAAAGTTATTATTCAATTGTAATATAACGTCGCTACCTATTTAAAAATTGGGGCTTTGACGTTGTTGTCACTTCAACAACATCCTTCTGACAGATCTTTTGTAAAAAAAATCACTTTAAAAGACAGCACCATATTGAAATAAAACAAATTTTAAGGATTGTATCGCGTTTATTTTATGATTTACAAAAAAACCCTTAAAATTAGTTTTATTTCAATGTGCAGTATTCGCGTAAATATAAGAAATCAATATGTCAACTAACTACATAGTTAATTCAATACGTGTACCTGAAAAGTATATAAGTAATGTAACAACTTATTATCTATAATGCACGCTAATTATAGCTAAATAATTAATTATCTATTAGTTTAGATCCGATGGGATCTTTCAACCGCCGGAGTTATGTATGAAGATATTTCAGTTTATAGGTACGGTCTTATTTCAGTGCTAAGAGTTAGTTAAACGAAGATATTAGGTAGGTAGGTAGTTTGTAATGTTATGGTTTAGTTAAACAAATACAAGTATATATATCGGTGTGACGTCACAGTGGATAACCCGGTCATCGGAATAGAACCCATAGTAACTCAGATCCCGGTATCGCGTGACGACTAATCTTTCATTGAGCGATTCATTTGATTCGACTAAGCAGGCGATGGGTACAATTGCTATGTATATACATCGTACGAGTACCTAACCTACCGAGAACTATATAGGATGTTCATTTAAATTACATCAACCGATAGTTATTTGAAAATGCTGCACGACTATTTTTTGTGAAAAATAATTCAGACAGCAAAAATTAATAGTTTGATGAATCTTTAGCAAAAATAGGTCTGATGAATTGTGTTTGTCCACTCACTATCTGAAATATACATCACATTAAACTTTAGTAAGTAATAAATTATTGATGTCGATTCTGTGTAGCATTCTCTAAATCTAATTTTAAATTTAACTACACTGAAATTAGTGAGTTTTAGAGATAAAGCTGCGCGTTTGAATACGAAAAAGAGTTTGACACATTTAAGTGTCTCTAATTTAGTGCAACTTAGATACAGAATCGACAACATTGTGTTCTTAAATATTTGTACTTATTGTAAGTAAACGTTCTAAGCTTCGTAAAAACAAACACTTAATTGCGCGAATCTTACGCCTAACAACTACTCCAACGTGTAATAAATTGAATTGTTTCTGTACATTTCTTAATTTATTAAATAATAATTCACAATTTAACTTAACCAGGAAATAGGTGGGAAGATTATACTTTGTAAGCGCGTCACGCAAAAATACTACCAATGAGGTAGTCAATGAATAATTGCGTGCGTGCAACAGATACGCCTAGATGCGTGGAATTCAATATTTATTTATAGAAAATCGTACAAACTGCATATATGAAACCGCTCATATAAAAACATACACGTACGTAGGCAATAAATGGACAATCTATACATATAAATAAAATTGGAGTGTCTGTTTGTAATATTAAAATAACCGCTTTTTACTAAGTGCATTTAGATGTATACACGTTACCTATACCGAAACAACATTTTTTACAATTTTTGTCTGTCTGTCTGTCTGTTTGTTCCGGCTAATCTCTGAAATGGCTGGACCGATTTTGACGGGACTTTCACTGGCCGATAGCTGATGTGACAAGGAGTAACTTAGGCTACTTTTATTTTAGAAAAAAAATAGGATCTCACGAAAAAAAATTAAAACCAATGTTGCAGCGCAGCGCCTGATTAAGTTTGATAGCAACAACCTGCAATGCGTCCCGCGGGCTCAGAATAGGCGAGCAGGCTGTTGTCAATGGTTGTCTTTGTTAAATACCACGCGGACGAAGTCGCGGGCAACAGCTAGTATATAATAAATTACCTGAAATAGGTAATAATTAATTGACAGTAGTTAGATACATTTTTGATAAGTTATTAGGTTGGATAACTTCTAGTACAGTTACATTTTCGTGAAAATTGTAAACATTTCCGCATGATCTGATTCAGATAATATTATGGACACACCTGCCTACCTACAAATTTACGCAAACCTACAATTACCAATAGGCTCTACCTAACCCCAGTAAGTATTCTTTTGTATTTTCAACAAGGAAACCATTTGATTTATAAAGTAATTACACCTGTGCACATACATATAGGTACTATTAAGTATGTACGGAGCTTTACACACCAAATTATAAATTTGTTTTGGAAAAAAAAATTCCTTACCTATTGTAAAATACAATTTTTACCCCAAATATACTTACATGTATGTTATGATGTATTTTTAGCAAGAAAAGTACCAACTTCGTTGTGATAATATCAAATCTTCTTCTTAGCCTTTTAAAAGTTTCTAATCTATATATTTGTATTAGATTAGCCCAGCTACCCTTATTTGGCTAGTGGCTCTACGATTAACCTATGCTTAGCATCGTCCGAATATTCAGACTTCTGACTGCCCGTAACGATCGTTAAGGATTTTAGAACAGCGCCCGAGATTGTCAGCTGAATATGCCCTCTGAATTACTGAGGACGCGACGCCAGGAACTATTAAATCTAATAGGTACCGGATAAGATATTAACATGTATGTGTAATAGAAGACGCGGTGCATCCCGTGACCTATCAGAGCTCAGACAAGGGTCGTCGAGATTATCGGTAGCGTTCGCGAAATATAAGTAAACAGTTTTGAATTGTGCGGGCGCAGTGACAGCGGGCGGATATATTGAAAATGAGAAATTACCGGATTCATGGTATTTAAATACGCTACGCCAGGTATTCTTCTGTGACAGCTAGGTCACATGATTGGCCCAAAACACCGTCATCTGGCGTCTTCGATCAACGAGCTGTGTAATTTCTATTAAAGAAGTCTATTAATTAATGGCAACACTGATCGTGACGTGGGCCATATTTGGAATAAATAGGTGGCGTAGCCAGGGGCGTATTTACCCTTGGACCAGTTCCATGGTCAGGGGCGGCAGGCTGGCATTTTTGCCACCTTTTCATATTCATTACCTATCTCGCGTTACCGGCAAGCCTCGTAGGCCCATGGTATCCGGGGATGCGTATCATATAATCCGCTCCTAGGCATCTCGCATGGTTTTACACCATGAACGGAAAGAAGTTCACTTGGTATGAAAGTAACAAAACGGTTCACTACTATAGGCTTAAAAATGTTTTTTAAATGATATTATTTTATAAATTACAATTCAAACCCAAACCCATCGATGGCCAAACGGTAATTTTATTATTTGATAAATATGTACTAGACCTACCGTTATATATCTGAAACTGAATTGTGAAAATAAACAATTTGTTCAAATAATCATAATTAGTAAAAACACAGTATGCACCATTTTGGTTTGCAATAGGTACTATGTTTTTTTTTTATTACCTTATGTTGTATGTATGTTAAATAGGTACCAAATTGTGTAGTAAAATCGCTAAGTAAAACGCTAACAATGGCGCCCGAAGATGCTACAGAGAGGAATCAAACGTGTTGTTCATTTGTAGTTTGTTTACACGATAGCTATCTGTATCTACACAGAATATTGATCGTCTCCAATGGGCCAATTAGTAATCAAATTGTACCGAGACTACAATACCTATATTGATTTCTTATATTTACGCGAATACTACACATTTAAATAAAATTAATTTTACGTATTTTATCGCGTTTATTTTTTGTTTTTTACGTTCCCGACGTTAGATACTAAACATAATGAAACAGATACGTAAATTCTAAAGTTACTCTATAAATAGTAGTTACACCACAATACAACAGAGTAAGGAGTACAGAGTAAGGACCGTCTGCAACAATAGTCATACTGTCCCCACTGATGACACATTCCATTTACTCTGAAGTCTGACCGGCATATCGCTTTCCAGAATCGTGGGGACATTGTCGATTATGATTATCAGGGCTTCATCCTCCGCCGTCGTCTCCGCATGCCTCTCTACATTACTGCAATATGTCTACAAATAATAGAAAACAGTTAGAATCGGCTTGGTATAGAACGCTTGTCATGGAAACAAGGTGTGCTGGTATCGGATTATATGAGCGAATCATAACGTATTGGAACTGCTAAGGATGCTATGACCCGACTTAATAACATCTGGAAAAAGAGGGGAATAACTATTAACACCAAAGTCCGGTTAATACGCTCACTGATTTTCCCAATATTTCTGTACGGAGTAGAAACGTGGACAATACTAGCGCGAGAGAGACAGAGAATTGATGCATTCGAGATGTGGTGCTGGAGGCATATGTTGCGGATACCCTGGACTGCCAAGCGCACCAATGCATCAATTCTTGCGCAGCTCCGAATAAAAATCCGCCTGTCCACAATTTGTCAGCAGCACATTCTGTCTTACTTCGGCCATGTAGTACGGAAAGGAGATGAGAACCTCGAAAAGCTGATCGTAGTTGGGAACACCGATGGCAAGAGAGCACGAGGACGGTCCCCAACCAAATGGACCGATCAAGTAAAGGACTCATCTTCAACCAAATTCAGCTCGGTGGTCAGAAGCGCCATGAACAGAGACCGATGGAGGCTAATCGTTCGATCCAAGTGTGGACTACCCAGCGATGATCGCGATCCTCAGACATGAGGGACCGACCATAGAGAGAGAATGCAATCCATCTCTTCCTGTCTGTAATTCCCGAAGGGGTCTTCGGAATTACAGGTGTGATGGTTATAAAACTGCAAATTGATATATATTAGTAACTAGCTGCGCCCCGCGAATAAAAAGTATTAAAAATTGAAGCAAATCTATCCCACGGAAACCATAAATTTTACCGGGATAAAAAGTAGCCTACTTATGTGCTATTTCAAACTATAATCTATCTCTGTGCCAAATTTCATTCAGATCCGTTCCGCCGTTCTGGCGTGATTGAGTAACAAACATCCATCCATCCATCCAAGCTTTCACGTTTATAATATAACTGGGATGTATAACATCTACAGCTCTGCTGACGTCCGAGGAGATATCTACCGTGACGGACTCGTGCTGTTCCTTTGGCGAGTCGTATGCGGTGACTGCGTCATCGGCGCAAGAGTGCGCACGAGTCAGCCCGCCTGAGGACACGGACCCGGAGCTGGTGGGCAAGTGTCTCGCTTCACTACAGAGCTGTTGCAAGGAACAGTTCAAGTGAGTATTGAAGAAGAGCCTGATTAAACGTTCAATAAATTTAATTTTACAACAAATAAATAAAATTGTAGTGTCTGTTTGTAATATTAAAATAACCGCTTTTTACTAAGTGCATTTGGATGTATACACGGTACATGTACCAAAACAATTTAATTTTTTTTGTCTGTCTGTCTGTTTGTTCCGGCTAATCTCTGAAATGGCTGGACCGATTTTGATGGGAGTTTCACTGGCAGATAGCTCATCAGCTATCTGCCACGGAGTACATCTAACAAGGAGTAACTTAGGCTACTTTTATTTTAGAAATACAATACAATTTATTTGATCCTTGTTTGTTACAGACAGAAGGATTCATGTTCAGATGGAATTAAACTAGCTGCCCAAAAGGAGTGTACTGCACCTGACACTGAGATTGGAAAGGTTGTTAATCATATCTATTTAATCTATAACAAAAAAAAACCGTCTTCAAAAAACTAAAAAGCAAAAAATAATCTAATCTTGAAATCTACCTTGTCTAACCAAATCAAATATTTAACGAATGTGAATTTGGTGCCAAAAACAACTGTGTCCACGCATCTCTTTTATTATATTATTATTTATTCTGGCCATTTTTGGTCTTCTTTATCACTTCCACTTCAGCAAATTATACTTTCTGTATGCAAATGCTTGACTTGTTGATAAAAATACCAACATCGCTATAGGTATTCCTACAATATTTGAGGAGTTCCCTCCATTACGCATGGATCCCATCATCAGAACTATTTTTTGAAAAAAATGGGACCAATCTGTAAGCATATGGCTCAGTAACATTATTATATATAATTCCAGCCCTTTTTTTAATGTCCCACTGCTGGGCACGGGCCTCCCCTCAATGCGAGGGGGGATTAGGCCATAGTCCACCACGCTGGCCCAGTGCGGATTGGCGGACTTCACACATCTTTCGAGGGGTTCTCTCAGACATGCAGGTTTCCTCACGATGTTTTTTCCTTCACCGTTTTAGTAAGTGATAATCATGGTTGAAAATGAGATTCGCACTTGAAAAATCCCAGGGGTGCGAGCCGGGGTTTGAACCTGCAATCCTCGTTACCGAGGCAAGCGTTCTACCAACTTGGCTATCACTGCTTATTACAACAACAGTAACATTATTAATGATGGGAATATTTATTGGTACAATCATCAACAGACGTGCTGTGAAGAGTGCTCCTTCGGGACGTGGACCGGCGAGTCCCAGGGTAAGGAGGCGTGTGGTTCGGCCGCGGGGGATGACGACAGCCCCAACACTGCACTGAGGATCAACGCCTTCCACCAATGCTGTTTGGTATGGTTGTTTTAAGCAGTTAAATAGCTATGAAATTCCAATGTTCACCAATATAGTAGGTTAGACCGCTTTAAGTTTGAGGAAAGCTATGAGCCCATTGTTGAAAATATGCTATTTACTTTACGACATCTTAGAAAAGATGGGAAAGATGATCTTCTTGTTGGAAGTAAGAGTGTATATATGCTAATAGACATGCTATTTATTACAAGGAGACATGCGTGACCTGCAATGCACCTTTGCCTAATTCTTGGAGAATTATTGATATCATGGTTTAGTAAATATTACTTAAGCGTTAGGAGAAGGGTCATGGTTTAGGGGAGATAATCATAGTAGAAGTAGAAATACTACTAGTAGTAGAATGTAAGGTTGGTATCTTACAGAAAGCAGCAGAACAAACGGAAACGACAACAGAGAAAAAGCCAACAACTACTGAGAAGATAGAGGCTGTAACGGAGAAGAAGAAAGTAGGGAAATGCAAGAAAGACTCCTGCGAACACATTTGTGACGATGAAGGTGGAGTTGTGAGGTGTTTGTGTAAAGAAGGATTCCGGCTGCAGTCTGATAAGAAGTCTTGTAAAGGTATTTATATCCTTACCTATATAACTAAGCTGTAGGTCTTTCGTCATTACCTTACTGCTACTGCCACAATATAAATTAATCGGATAAAAGTGAACAGAAAAGTTAATTTTAACAAAATCAAAACAAACCTAATTAATATAATGTTATAAATAGTGTAAAATATTTTAAGGTATTAACAAGTAGGTGATAACGATCACGTTTATGTATAAAAAAAATATGTGTGTTTGATTTTTCTGTGACAAAGTTAGACAGTATCGATGTAAGTTCGCGACGTTACGTATGTAGTGATAAAATATAAAATATTTACACTATTATTGTAAAGCCTTATATTTTTAACATATACTTAAGTAAATAATAGAATAGTGTAGCCAAAAGCATGCGCAGTGAACCATGTGGCCGCAACACTAAGTAACACTCGCCGCTGAAATGAGTTGCCCAAGAAGGCATCATGGTGACAAATCTTCTATAACGTTGATAAGCCTTAAACATTGTTATAGATATCAATGAGTGCGCAGAAGCGGATGATGATCTGTGTGTGGCGGAGGATACGGTGTGCCATAACACGCCAGGTGGGTTCAAATGTGTGCCGATCAAGAAGCGGGACGTGAGCCTCAGCTGCCCGCCAGGGTTCAAGAGGAACCTCGTCAACCAAGTCTGCGATGGTGAGTCTTATTTGGTCTGGTCTGCTAAAACAAGTGTATATATTTGTGTTTATAGCGTACCGCTATCTTGTCCAGAAGGTGGACAAGCATCAAGCCTGTATAGCAGCTTTTCTGACTAGCTCTGGCCATAATAAAGTTTATGGAGCTGACTACGAACCACTATTTCCAGAATGGCACTTAGAAAGAAGAAAGTACTTCTGAAAGCACTCTGAGATATAGGTATCTCTTTAACTTTTTTCATTCGTATAAAGAGATTAAATAATCCACAGATATCAACGAATGCCAACTACCCCGGCCTCCTTGCCCAAAGTATCTTTGCGAGAATATAATAGGTGGTTATAAGTGTGCCGGCAAAGCTGGTAAGCCGTTCGCAGAGGCTGTGCCAGGAGCTGTCACTGAAGCCACGTCATCCACCACAGAGTCCTCAAAGAACGATATCTGCCCGCCCGGGTTCAGGGCGGGTCCTGATGATGAATGCGTTGGTAAGAGCAAGCGCCAAAGGTTTTTTTGTTTCATTCTTTATGTAAGTTTTTGTTGTAATGATAGTTCTTTCTTACTAATGATCAAGATGCTATAGTAGTGCTCATATGTTGTTTTGTCTATTGAGGTACCTTCAGGAGTACTGTGTTGTCAACTTCTGTTCTAGAAGCCATCCGATTTGAACTTAAAGGCACATGTAGTACGTTTGTCTAAGAGATAAATGTCAACGTTAAATGATAATTGTGATCAGGATTACAGGAAGAAAATTTAAATGACTATGGGGATGAAGTATAATTATCTGTTCCTTTTTAACCGACTTCAAAAAGGAGGAGGTTCAAAATTCGGTTGTATTTTTTTTTTCATTCATATCTAGTATCATTTTTCTCTTTCCTTTTCTTTTTTCTATTTGATTTTCTTGCAGATATCGACGAGTGTGGGGAGCGGCTGGATGACTGCCAGCGGCTGTCACAGCACTGCATCAACACGCACGGTAACTTCTTCTGCCAGGACCACGTGTCCAAGCGCTGCGCCCCAGGGTTCGAAGTCAATACTGCCACAGGAATATGCGAGGGTAAGAGTTCTTTTTTTATTATTATTTACATTGTTGTTCCCATAAAGTTGGGTTTTTTACTGTAAAACTTTGGAAGCCCTTCATTTTCTGGGACAAAAAATATTTTGGATGTCGATCTAGCTAAATTATAGCTAAAAGCATGCCAAGCTTCATGTGATATCATTTAAAGCCCAGTATGTTTTTAGTAATTCGTGCTGCTGTGTTCGAGAAGTGTAACAAAATGTTTAGAAGATCGTCTATATATAGTAAGTACTTTTACAGATATCAACGAATGCGAGGAAGACGAAGTGTGCAAACGAACGGAGGTGTGCGTCAACTTGCCAGGAGCTTACAACTGCAAATCTAAAGTCAGCACTTTACCCAAGTAAGCTATAGCTGCCTATTAGCATTAGCAGCTATCTTCTCAGTTGAGGTCGCGTTCCGATCCGGTTGTAGACTTAAGAAAAAAAAATGTAATGACAATTTGTAAGTGCCCCCGTAGGCCTATACGAAATAAATGATTTGACTTTGACTTTGACTTTGACTTAGCCGAATAATATATAAATATGTCCTTGTTCTTATAACATTATCGTCGTGTTTTATTGCTCTTACAGGCTCGCATCGAAAACGTGTCAGGAAGGGACAAGAGTACGACCAGGCGGAATAATTTGTGAAGGTAAAAATAAACTCCCTAAAACCAAGATAATATAAGGCATGCCTTATACTAAAGAAAGTATAAGGAATAATATAATAAATAATAATAATATAATAAATACTGATAATGAAACACACAGATCACTACATGAAATAAATTCAAAAATACAAACCAGAACTGTATCTGCAGTCTGGAGTCGCACTTTAACTCTCGGCGCAACTGCACATTCGGAGTATAATAACTGGATAAGCAAAAGTCACACTTATGGAATGATTTTCTATTTTTTACAGATATTGATGAATGCCACGAGGGCACACATCTTTGCGACGAGTTCCAGAATTGTCTCAACACCTACGGCGGACACGAGTGTCGCTGCAAAAATGGGTTCGAGCTGGACTCCACATCTGGATCATGCGCCGGTTTGTAGCGATCATCATAATGAAATACTCTACGAATGTGAAGAATGGGCACATTGGATGAGGATACAGAAGAAAAAATAATGATACAGTTATGTTGAACTCATTGAGACCTGTGCCCAAAGGTTAGCATGAGCTGGAGTAAAACGGTCTCTATAACGCTTTAGCCGAACCTTGCTTCACAATCAAACTAAATCAGCTGATAACCGGAATGATGGAGCAATCTTGCCACATAAAAGCACGTAAGCTAGACACAAAATGTATACCTAGATAGAACAATAGGTATAAACATATAGGTAGGTTCTTATGCCTGAAACAGGAGAAAATATGTGTATATTTAAGAAATTACGTGGCGTGCAGCTGTCTCTTGCACTATCTTTGCTGTAGTTAAATGATTTGTGTTCTCCAGACATCGACGAGTGCGCTCTGAAGCTGGACAACTGCGGGCCCGGCCAGCACTGCCTGAATCTACTGGGTACATTCACCTGCACGCGCCGGTCCGTCACCACCACCTCCACCACCACCACCACACTGCCACCCTTCCCTTCCGACTACGAGTACGAGTATTACGATGAGAAGTGAGTATTTGTCAAGCGCATTTGCTTGTAATGTTTACCTGTCAACGTTTAGGTGTATTTGGACAAGAACGGGTTCTTAGCTATGACTCGTATCTGTGGCGGCGTGGACTTAGCGTTATTATGAATCTGTAATAGGTTCATGAGCGCTATTGTTTATTCAATATTTCGTAGCAGCGCTGCATCTGCTACGATATCAGTACCCATTCTTTATAAAGAGACTTCCATAGGTATATGAATATTGAGTATAGTCAATAATATAATGAATGTTTCAGATATAAGTAGTATACAGGTACTCAAGTATATTTTTCCTTTGACTTGGACTTGAGTATGTGTGGAATGAATTTTTTTTTTATTGCAATATAGGCAAGTATTTGATCTCGATTTCACCTGATGGTAAGTGACGATGAGATCTACGATGTAGCATACTTGCCTAGAAGGTACCTGTTCACTCTCGACTTGAAAACACCCAGATTGTAGTCAACGGGGAACAAAGACGCCGGTAGCGTGTTCCATTCCTTGGCAGTACGCACGATGAAAGTAGAAGCAAAACGCTTAGTGCGTACCGCAGGAATGTCCAGTGTACGGATGACATTTGTCCGTGCGTCTTGTCGACCGACGATAGAATGGAGATGGGGGAATTAACTCGTGAAATAAATAAGGACAGAGCCTGTTCTTGTCCCGTTTTACTTTCGTTGCCCATAAAGAACAATGATGATGGGTAGGCTTGTACTGTCCTAAATTTAGAGATTTGATGTCATTGATTTGATTTGATCTCTAGTTACTTTAATAACTTCTTTCACAGTGAAGAAAATGAAACTATTCCCACGACGCCAAGCACCACAACACGTAGGACTACAACTTCCACCACCACTACCACAACCACACCCAAACCCATTACCACACCCAAACCGATTATCACATCCAAGCCCATTATCACAACTACACCTACTACCACATCCGTGACCACACCACGACCCAGATGGCCTTACCCCTCGCGACCTTACAACCCCAGACCTCGCACTACTAGTACCACTACCACTCCAAAACCCACTCCATCCAGAAGACCGTACACGCCACCCAAACCTGAAGACTACCCTCACAGACCAGAGAATCCACGAAGACCTGAATATAATCCAAGACCTGACTACTCCAGGAGGCCTTACCCTACGCCTTCTAGACCAGAAGCTCCAATTAGACCTTCCAGCTTCCCGACGCCGTCACCAGAACCAACTCTAGAGACTCCTGAAACTCCGATTGATAGAAGAACGAATGAAATAGATAGAGGAAACCCGGATATTGACTTTAATCCCAATGAAGTACACTGTTTGGATGGATTTGAGAGAGACGCTGAAGGCAATTGTGTTGGTGAGTTGCAAATAAAAGCCACTATTTTACCATTTTACATTCCCTTACTGACGGATTGATCTTTTATCCTTACTAATATTCAAATTGCAACAGTATATCAAGTTATTTTGGTAGCTAACCCTTTCAAGTTTGGCGAACTTCACTTGCGTGTTTCATATTTGTATGAAGAATTGCTGTCTTTGTACTAGCATCTTCGTCGTTAGTTCAGCGCCATCTATCGAGCCAAGTTGTAATATCTAGCGTAGTAAGTTATAGTAATCACTACATTTAGTCTGAAAGAGAAATGCTTGACGTAATTAACCATTTTATTTCGTGATGGGATTCTCTGAAATAATAAGGCTACTTTTAATTCTGGAATCTCACTCAGGCGAGACACGTAACTAGTCTACATATAACTCCTTCAGATACCGACGAATGTGCATCTGGACAGCACAGCTGCAGCAGTTTGGAGGAGTGTGTCAACTCACCCGGCGGGTTCGATTGCAAATGCATGGCCGGGTTCCGCCGTGACTCGTCAGGGTGGTGCACCGTCCAAACTCCTCCCACAACTACGAGTTCCACTTCTACCACCACTAGCACCACTACCACTACTGAGACGAGCATTTCGGGTAAGACTTCCGTTGATTGTGGTTGATAATATTCCCTGTGTTGATGGGTGGGAAATCTTCGAAAGATACCCGGCCTCTGTGTGGTAGAGGGCCGGGTTATGTGGGATTTTTACCCACTAAAACCTCCCTCGACCCCGACCCCGAGGGTAGCCTATTGTTTAAGGCCTTGGGCATCAGGGCCGGTGACGCTGAGACCTATCAGCTTTACTCTGAGACCTATTGGTCTGATTTGTGACCTCCCTGATAATGTATAGGGACTTTATTTCTAGTGCCAACACCCTCCACCCCGTTCTGGGCGTACACTCCCATGAGACCTGAGGAACCTCAGGCTAATTGCGAGCTCGGATACCGATACAACAAGCAGCTCCAGACGTGCGAAGGTAAATCACAAGAATTCAGTGAAGTATTCCGGGCAGATTTGTACTTGTCCAATTTGAAAACCTGCCCGTAAAACTTCAAGTTAAAATTTTGTTGCGATTCGATTTGCCACTTGTCCGTTGCGATTCGTTTTTCCACTTGTCCGTTGCGATTCGGTTTTCCAGTTGAACTTTCAATTCTACTATGTGTCCCGGTCCACATTTAGATTTTGTATACATTTCATTGTTTCCCTTAGATATAGACGAGTGCGAGCTACACACTGCGAAGTGTTTCTCTCAAGAGGAGTGCGTCAACATTGAGGGTGGCTACCGTTGTGTACCTTCAACTTACAGTAAGTTAATTTATGTACCTATATTTATAAAACTATTAAATACAGGGCTGTCCGTACATTGGAGCTATTAAAAAAGGTTATTAGAAAATCCCCTAGGCATGTCTATGGAACCTATAGAAAGGTTCTAGATCGTGCTGAAAACCTCTTTAGAACCACATCTATTACTTGGGCTGGTAGTTAGATTCATTATAGAAAAGGTACAACTCCATACTCAAGATTAAAATCAACTCTATAAAACTCCTGCCGATTTTCAGCGACTCCTACGACCCCACGCCCTTCGGCACCCACCCCGGGTCGCAACGTGATAACAGTGGGCTCCCAGTACGGGCAGCGAGGCTCTTATTCTCCGCCCGCGACCTTCACCAGGCAGCCTGATCTTGGAGTGCTGGTGGCTTCGTGTCCCTGGGGATATAAGCTGACTTCAGACAAGAGATGTTATGGTATGAACACGTTTATAGCTCACAAAGGTCACGTGATCCTAAGTTTGCTAACACAATGGATTTGCGATTAAATGACAATCGTTATTGTAATTGTTTACATTTTAAGTATGGCAAAACTGCTACAAAGAGGCAATAACGATGTCGCCGTCTATCATTAAAATATATGAGAGTTGATATTGTATTAGCAGATATCACAACCGCACTTAGACAGTACGAAAACTTATAGCCACCGGTCTTACCAGGTCTAAGGTACTTAGTGATTTTGTGTCCGGGGCTTTATTAATCTATACATATAAATAAAATTGGAGTGTCTGTTTGTAATATTAAAATAACCGCTTCTTACTAAGTGCATTTGGATGTATACACGTTACCTATACCGAAACAACATTTTTTACAATTTTTGTCTGTCTGTCTGTCTGTCTGTCTGTCTGTCCGTCTGTCTGTCTGTCTGTCTGTCTATTTGTTCCGGCTAATCTCTGAAATGGCTGGACCGATTTTGACGGGACTTTCACTGGCAGATAGCTGATGTAACAAGGAGTAACTTAGGCTACTTTTATTTTAGAAAAAAAAATAGGATCTCACGAAAAAAAATTAAAACCAATGTTGCAGCGCAGCGCCTGATTAAGTTTGATAGCAACCTGCAATGCGTCCCGCGGGCTCAGAATGGGCGAACAGGCTGTTGTCAACGGTTGTTTTTGTTAAATACCACGCGGACGAAGTCGCGGGCAACAGCTAGTAAGGAATAAGACCTACATTTGGTTCATGACAAACTGCGCGAAGAAATCTGCAAATTGCAATATACCTGTGGGAGTTTAAGGTCAATGATAAAAAGTCCAGTCTCCTTCAACGATATATATTATAATTTGCGTGTTATATTAAATCTCTACTACAAAGTAAAAGTTACAAACTTGAATCACCCAACTATATTCGGTCTAGCGCATGTCGTGACATGTTCTAGTTTTTCCCCTTGTCCTGTCATCTTAGTGTTGCCACCTAAAACTATGCCAAACGTGAGTCGTGGCGTGAAAGGCTTAACGCCACATACCTATTCAAGGAGAGTTCGTTCTCCCTAGGATTCCAAGCCTAAACTTTTGGACCACCTTCAAAGGTTAACTCCTTGAAATGTAATCCCCAGCTCTCATTTTGGTTTCTACCTCCCCCAGACATCGACGAGTGTGCCAAGAACGTGTCGGAGTGTGGCCCTCAGCAGCACTGCGAGAACTTCTACGGCGGGTACTCGTGCCAATGCCCTGCGGGACACCGCCTCGATGGACAGAACGGCTGCGCGGACATCAACGAGTGTCTGCACGGAAACGTAAGAAGTAACTCAAGTTTTTGTTCAGGATGAGGACTTAAGACCAGCGGGGCTATTTTAAATCATTCGAATTCGCTATCAGAAATAGACTCCATTACTCTCCAATGTCTTTCAAAGGCCTATTTAAAATAGTAGTTAAAAAGATTGTGTTTATGCTTCAGGAAATCCATCATAGGAAGTTTTTGATCCCGTTTCCGATAATGATTTTGAATTACTTAAAAAACCCCGCAAGGGTAGAGTCATATGACGTATGAGGGGTGGGGACTTGAGTGGGAAGCTCTGAATCGTGATAACTGGAAGAAACTAAAACAAGAACTTCTACGCATTATAGATCAAATATCAATCATCATCTCATCAATTATCATCATCATAAATATCATCATCTTAAATATTTTTGGTCTTAGTGGCCGGAAGATCATTAAAAAACTACCTCAGAATTAATGAAACATGGCATGGTGATATCTTCCGACGAATATGGAATGTGGACTCATGGGAAGTGCGTTCCCTAATAAAGGTCCTCTCCTTCCTTGGTATCGTTTTATAAACTGACAGTGGTAGGAAGTCATTTAGGAAGGTTTAAATAACATTAACAATTCCAGCCATGTGCTTACAACGCGGAGTGCATGAACACCTACGGCTCGTACCGCTGCGTCTGCCGCGAGGGCTACCGCAACGCGCCCTCCAACGACAAGGTGTGCGTGGACGTGGACGAGTGCTCCGACAACCCTGACACTTGCAGCCAGGGCTGTTCCAACACCTGGGGCGGGTACCGGTGCTACTGCAAGAAAGGGTACCGGCTCGATGATGACGGAAAGTAAGTGGAATCACTATAGTGCACCTCGGGCCGGCCCTACCATACTACCGCTTCAGGCGCCAAGCCTGAGGGGACGGTTTGGTGAGCCAAATTAGACAGGATGTTGTTGAGATCTTCCAAGAATTCCAGAGGTTTGAGCCAGCCGAGCCGGAGTTTGAACCTACGATCCTCGGTTCAAGGGTGAGCGTTCTACCGACTTGGCTATAGCACTGTAGGAGTATCAGAGTTTTGATTGTATGTTCCTCTTAAGAGCCAAGAAAAGGCTTACAATCGCATAATCTGTACCTACAAGGTACAGTGTAGTTTATTACGGGAATCGCCGAGGGCCCAACGTCGACGTCATCGTTGGACCCCGCTTGAGATTCTGGCTTACAGGAGAAATCAATGCTAGGAGGGTGTGGCGGGCCTAGACACTTAATTAATTCCCACAAAAGACACTTCATGAATTATTTTTCCCATTCTAACTGACGTTAAATACAGCATATGACAAATATTCCAGGACCTGTGTGGACGTGAATGAATGCGAGGAATACGCTGCAGTCAGATTGAGGGGCAAGCTGTGTGGTGGGGAGTGCATCAACGAACCAGGAAGCTACCGGTGCTCATGTCCCTCTGGGTACCGCCTTTCCGAAGACGGCAGGAGCTGTATAGGTACGTCCGTCCTTTTCTAACTTGCATGCATGGTCCTTTGTGTGTGTATCAAAAGTTCCAGCAATTGGAGACAGATGGACAGACATCGTGAAATGTGCCTCCGGACTCCGAAAGATGAAATAGTTATGATACGTCCAAATGAAGTTTAAATGCTCTTTCACATTCTTTTGTTCCAGTTGCTTTCTTGTCAACTGTAGTCCTGTCGTGTTAAGACTAGCGCAGACTGTTGAGGCTACTTCTAACTGTTGCGGTACTAATAGTAAAGTCGGTTATTTAGCTAAAGAGCTTAATAATCCAGACCCATAGCTCAGGCATATGCGCACAGGTTGACGGTAGCGAGATGTAAAGGACAGTGGCGTGGGCGAGCAGGGCACAGTGTGCGTTTACTTCGGGCGAGGCATATGTGCTCGAGCAAAGCTAGATCCAGCCATTCATGTACCTACCAGCAGGTACCTTAAATCATGGTTGTTCACGGCTGATTGGATTGTGTTATCGCTTAGATATCGACGAGTGCGAGACGGGCGAGGCGCGGTGTGCGCACGCGACGGACGCGGGCTACGTGTGCCAGAACACGCGCGGCAGCTACCACTGCCACCACATCGACTGCCCGCCAGGGTACCAGCTCGAGTCCAAGCAGTGAGTACCGACATCAGGTGATTTTTAGTAAGACACGGTGACTTCTCTTCTCCATATTTACAAGAGGACAGTAGACCACGGCGCGTGCGCAGCACGTCGCTTCCAGAGCATCTTCAACCCTAGCCAACGGTCACTACACAAGACTACGCGTGAGAGCTTTCGTTTTAATGTACCAACCAATAATGATGAGGGTCGAGGAACTCCTTCATATTTTATATAAGTACCTACTTATCTAATAAGTGGCGAACTTGGATACGTATGGAAATCTATAAGGGACGCTTACTCAGGTCCTTCATGCTTACTTAGCTTACCGAGCCGTAAACACGCACCTACGGAGAATAAATGTTGAGGACGGAGCACCCATGCCCATGACATACAAAATTGATCAATAATCGGTTTAGTGTGGAGCGATGCCTCTACGACTTCACCCATTCGCAGAGAACCGTGTTGGTCGCCAGGACAATATTTATGTCCAGATCAGACCACAGGTGTTATAAATAAGAAAAACAGTGACAACATGCTTTCTCGATCATGTTACGATATCATTAGGAGTTGCTGCTTATGCTGGTTTTTTCCCCTGCAGCCGCTGCACTCGCATCCAGCGCTCGTGCCAGGTGGGCGACTGGACCTGCCTGCAGCAGCCGAGCACGTATAGCTACAACTTCATAACTTTCGTCGCCAACATCTATCTGCCTACAGGGAGTGTACGTATTGTACCAACTACGACTCCCAATCTAAGTATACAGCATGAATCAGAGAGCATTATTCACAAAAAATCTCTGACTTCACATAATGATTACCGCGTTCCTCCTTATCCTTTGTATTATTATTTATTTTTTTCCTTATTCTTTTTAATTTACCATTTGAATCTGCGCAACGCAGATTCAATACCCTTATTATTATACCCTTTCTGACTCAGCCTGTATAAGGTGCCAACAATAATAGTGTAAATATTATAACGTTTCCATCAATAATTATAGAATATATTTCATGTTTTTGCCCGTAAATTTATATAAATTTCAAGCATTTTCAGGAGATTTGAATTTGCCTGAATTTAGAAAAAACAGACTACTTAATACAAACTACAATAAGTACTCAATATACCTATAATATACTTGCATTCATCAGGTGGATCTTTTCACAATGCATGGTCCCGCTTGGCGGGAGTCTGTGGTGAGCTTTGAGTTACGAATGATTGGCGTCAAACCGTCACCAAGAGTCAAGCCAGCAGACCTCAGATGTTTCGAGTAAGTGCCTGTCCTCTATTTGTTTGAGTAGATACTTAACACGAAAAACAGTTATAGCAGGTTCTCGCTTGGTTGGTCAGTTGACGTACCTAGATATCTTATTGGAACTCTTCACCAGTTATTGCAATCTGATGAGAATATAAGAGCATTTAAATGCGTGTTTGGTATAACATGTCTGAACGACAAAGGTAAAGAAGTAGGCAGAGGTGTACTGCAGTACACTCACATTTCGCTGATGGTATTTAATCCCAATAAGAATCGAGCCAATTTCCATTATGCTGAAATTCATTTTAATTTGACAATAACAAATATTTTATGTCCAATCCTCGTACATTCTTTAAATACAGAATATCAGCCCTTTTTTAATGTCCCAGTGTTGGGCATGAGTTCCCCTCAATGCGAGGAGGATAAGGCCATAGGTCTACCACGCCGGCCGAGTGCGAATTGGCGGTTCCCTTATCTGGAATTCTTTACATTTTCATGTTTTTCAATATTAATTTATTATCAATTTTGTTTCAGCATGCGCCCTACTAGCAATGTGTGTGTGATCTCCCTGCTGTGTCCCCTTGAGGGCCCGCAGGTGGTGGAACTGGAGCTGACCATGTCACTATACCAGCGCGGCATGTTCGCCGGTAGCGCCGTCGCCAGGCTGATCGTTATCGTATCGCAGTACGAGTTCTAAATGAGACCAAGCTCTAGTTTTGAAAAGCTTCTATTCGTTAATTTATTTCAGACTATTATTTCCTTCTGATTATGATAAGAATAGACATAGCAACACGCTTATCATTGATATTTATTAAAAAAAAAATACAATCGAGCAGAGAATCTCCTGTTTTTTTTTAAGTCGGTTGAAAATGATTTTGTTTCGCTCCGAAACTCGTGGTCTCGTAGTCGCAGAGAATACCCGCGAAAAGTTACGTTAGTTAGTACACGCCATGCGAATGAAGCGTTGGTTTTACCATCTAGTAATAAGTAAGGTAAGATTACCATAATCTATATAAAATACAAATGAAATGCTGTTTGTTGGTAAGCGCATCACTTGAGAACGGCTGGACCGATTTGGAAATTTTGTTTTTAAATGTTCGTTATAGTCCTAATAAGGTTGTAAGTGAAAGAAAAAAATAAAAAAAAAATGTCTGGAAAATTGGCACAGGATAACCTCTGTCGGGTCAGCTATTATTATTTGAATAGCTTACTTATTGAAATAATGAATGAATTGATGCCACTTCAGAAATTGTTAACACAGCCGAAATCTCAATGCTTATCTTATCTACACGTAATTTACAAACATAAGAATCTCTTGTCAAACTCGATGTTACGGTATATTTAGAATAAGTGTTAATATTCTACCAATGGTATTAATTACCATTTTATAGTTAAACGCACTCCGAATGTAATATCTAGAAAGTTCAAACAGATGTTGTAAATAAAACAATAAAATAAATTGGAATAAGTATATTCTTTTTTTTTAATTATAAGCACAAGCGTTCCCACCATGTGGCGTTAACCCGATTATAATACAACAGGTAAAGTGCACATTACATTAGTAATTAAATCTCCAGTTGACAACATAATAATTAATGTTTTTAAACTACACATTACAACAGATGCAAAACAATGTAGAATACAATGAAAAGATATCACTACAACGCTCTGGTCCCTTGGTCCTAGATCCCATCATTCCCATATTCACCGGGGCGGACACCAGTTTCAATTGTCCCACCCCAAATTAAAATCCTGGATCCGCCCCTGCATCTTCAACATACCAACTTATAAATGTCAATAAAATATCAATCTTAAACAATAACCCCCAAACTTATAAGTTTTAATCCATCAACAAAGGCATTATACAGCATATGCCAGAGTTGTAATGCAGTTGTAGATGGATAACATCTATAAATATGGGAGTAAATATATACCTGACAAACATCTTTTCTAATTTTTTAACAAAAAAATATATCATAGTACCGATACAACAAAGTAAAGAAACAAGCAGCGTTTTATTCCTGAATTAATTGAATGGAAGACTTTAAAAAAAGTATAAACAATCATAACATAAATTTTTTTTATACAATACGATCAAATACCTCTTACAATACTTATTCTCATCATAAGAGTGACAGTATATAAATAATGTAGAATTAAAAAAAAAAACAGGCTATGTAGCAAAGGAAAAAGAAAGATCGAGGAAGAGGTATCGAAATCACAGCAACAACCTAATGCAAAGAAATGAAATCACGACAGTACAAACTAAATGAACCGTACGACTAAGCATTTATTAATAAAAAAATAAAATGTAGTAGTAGCTCCGTCGTACATCTGCAGCCTTCATCGTATATATTAATTAATTGTACTTACAATGAGATTATAGGTGATTGTAATAATATAATCTGCGAAGAGACCAAAGCACTTTTCAGAGAAAAATGATCTGTAAAGCAATTGTGAATGGAACGAAAACAACCTAAAGAATTGGGGGAGAATATGTATCATGAACCAAATAAATCTAAATATTAAAGCATTATTGAGACTGCATGTGATAAATGCTCCTTGTGTTACGTTTGTAACAAAACAAACAAATCTAATAGTTACCCCTGGCAGAAATTATTTCAAACATAGATATAAAATATTTTCAGCGAATAACACATAAAACTTTTAAGACAGTCTTTTCAACGATTTATTTGTTAAAAGTATGAATCTAACTGAGTACTATTCAATTAATGGTATCGCCGTACGTAATAAAAACCAAAATCTTACTGTAAGTACAGATAATAAAAAAACAACATTTTCTATAATACAAATGGCATAGACAAGTAGTCTTAACAACACTCAAGAACCACTAAAACTACCTCCCAAACCTAAAGAGAGACTTATTAAGGTGGAAGATCAGGGTCAGGGCGCGAAATTCAAAATGTCAATGGTTTTTATTTTTTTTACGAAAAATTTGGACATCTTTGCGATGTAATTTAGTGTTTTGCGATATTAGCATTCTGCATTGGATGTCTCGATGTACTAAGTTTGCTTAAAAAAGTACCTTATCCGATACAATACCATAAGGTTTGTAAAAACCGCTACTTTTACTAACTTTATGGTGTTGTATCGCTTTAGGTATTTTTTTAAGCAAACTTAATACATCGAGACATCCAATGCAGAATGCTAATATCGCAAAACACTAAATTACATCGTAAAGATGTCCAAATTTTTCGTAAAAAAAATAAAAACCATTGACATTTTGAATTTCGCGCCCTGACCCTGAGCTTCCACCTTAATAAGTGTGCTATGTCACAAGTGACTTAATTCGATAGATAAACTATATATGTGTTGATAATAGAAACGTTACAACAGTTTTTGAAGACTATCACCGTTCCTTTCGTACGTTCGGGCACAGCGTGCAAGCGTTTACAAATCTGATATGACTTCGCTGTAAATTCGTACAGATACAAAACTGTTTAATCCCAAATTTATAGAGAGATTTAATCCACTTACAATTTCAACGAAAATAAAGTAAAGTGGCAAACTGATTAAATCTTCTATACTCTTGGGGGTTAGTGGATACAGTCACGGTGAAAAATACAATCGTAAATATAATATGTTTTACATAAAACATCTATACAAAAAATAATATGAAGATCACATTCAATTCGTAGCACCTACGAAGTTACTCGATTTAATAGCCCTGCAGGTCTCCAGGCTGTTTACATAATCGATTGTCACACTATTGACACACGAAACCTGTCAAAAGTGCAATTTACGTGTCGATTAAGAGTTCATTGTGTACGCAGATTTAAGGTCTGGTGTATTAACCGAGTATGGAATTAAAATGGAAAATTCTTCATAAGATAGCTGTTAAAAAATACCATGTTGACGCCGCTTGACTCACTGCACCGGGTTCGTTTCCCGCCTGGCCAAATATCGGAAATTATATTTTGGTTATTTTCCACGGTTTGCATGTTACTGGGATCGACCCGTCTTGGGTTGTACCCGTTCAATACGCACAGGCGTTTCTTAGTTTGGGACCATACATTCGGTGTGGTATTACGATATTAATTTAATAATAAAATAATGATAACAAGCACCCATAGTTAATAGATTAGTTCCCACCGTAACGATTAACTCAACAAACGTCGGGTGGCATTCATATATTTCACCGAGACTGCACACAGATTTGTGACAAACAAACACTATGATAATATAATTGATCTAGAGATTATACTGATGCGCATTCTGACACATAGCACGTATACAATGTTATGTAAACATTGACAGCCAATGTCAAAACGAATAATGTAATATTTCACAGTTATCAACGACATCCAAATAGTATTCTAATTTTGTTTTTTTTTTCGTTAACTATTCACTGTCAGACATTTATGGTAACTAAGAAACGTGGCATGTGTCCAAAAAAATCATCGTATATTGTCGCTAGAATAGTTCCGAATTCTAATAAACATCAATACTTTATATATCTAAAACTAACATTAATAGTTTTCAACCGTATATCACACAAAAGCTACCATTTTCACAGCGTTTTGTGACAATTAGAACAAATTGTTTTAATGCTCAATGCACACTCAGAACAAATTAACTATCTAAGGTTCCACGTGAAATGAACAACCCCTAAATTTCTGCATTCAGAACAATTGCTTTGAGAGGTGAATCTGGTAGGTTGTAAAGACAACCTACCAGCAATTAACAAAAAAAATATAAATTCTCAAAAAACCGAATTGTTTTTTTATATATTATTTATTGGTATATCCTATAAAGTCTCACTTTGAAGTATGCCTCTCCTTATATTGCACACAACTAAAATTAAACCCCAGTGTGCATCAAGCATAACAAAATATAATATAATAATAATAATAGAAAAAAACTCTGAGCACGTCAATATAAATACCTATAAATACTATAATATTTCAGTATATAATATAATTAATATAAAATGATAATAGATCACTGATTACAACAAAACGTTAACACATTGAACCGATTTGATAACTCCTACGCAACAAGAAGCTCAATAAAAGCTAATGAAAAATGGCAAATTGTAATCACTTATTAATTTATTAAAACTACAAAAATATTTCTTCTTACATTACTACCACAGTTCGACTGGTTGGCTAATGAATTGGGATATGTACAGACGATTGCCCAAATACGCGCGAATTTTGTTTAAAAGCATGCCTTTATGACTAAGACGTGGGTTCACGAGCGAATTTAATATGATCGGTTGTATGTTCTTTAATTAATCTTGCCTCCTCGCATATTTGCGTGACCATCTGCACTTAGCCTTATAGTTGCACCAATAAAATAATTGGAAGCGTCCAACTCATATTCTTAAAAAAAACGGTGGCCACAAAGTTGCTAATTTGTTAGGACAATAATTATAGAAAATTCCTTCTAGGTCGATAATTTAATTATGACATCGTTTTATAATAGACAATTTATTGCGATATCATTAACTTAATTAGGAATGTACATTGTATAGTCTGTACTTGTATTTAAAACTTTCAGATAAAGAACTTCAAGATAGCCGTATAGCAACGTAATGGAGCCGAGACTGTAATGACCAACTTAACTCACTTGTATCATAATTTACTATCATCTACATCTGGTAGCAAGTAATGCAACTCTTACAATTCAAGGCTATCAACTTGGCTATATCTATAAGTTCCTCATCAGAAATAAAAATAATCTCACGAGAGATTTTGATTATTAATTAATTTGTATTTACAGTATTATATTGTTTAGATTAATCAGTAACTCAGTGTTATAACAACGCACTTGCTATAGGTATTGGAAATAAACGATTTAGCACAATTCCTATGATATTTTTGTAACACTAACCAACCAGTCGAGCAGCACCGCTAACAAGATCGTGTCTAGTCAACACTCTAATGAGATTATGAATGCACAGTGCATTTTTCCTTACTGTACGGAAATGGTAAACAGAGATGGTGGAATTGTAACCCAGAGACAATTCGATAGGTTTGGGAAATAATGACTGAATAACTTAGCAATAATAATCCGATAAGAATTTCAAATCGCCAACATATTTCGTTTGGTAAATCATCATC
This sequence comes from Pheosia gnoma, assembly GCA_905404115.1. Classification (NCBI taxonomy): domain Eukaryota; kingdom Metazoa; phylum Arthropoda; class Insecta; order Lepidoptera; family Notodontidae; genus Pheosia; species Pheosia gnoma. The sequence goes on along the minus strand of FR989917.1, from coordinate 3,525,911 downwards.
AAATGCTACCACAATTAAATCCGTTTCAATTTGTTTGCTCACAATATTTTTCATTGTTATACAACAGAGCAATGTATTTTTTCATTCAGTTCTGCCTAAGTCTAGGGTTCTCCCATACTTGAGTTTAAAAATTGCGAAATGACAATATAGCCATGAGCTGAATAATCTGTAGTCATGACTTCTGATGGAATTTAGAATTAAAAAAAACCGTGTTTAAATAGTTCGTTATATAGTGTGGGCGATTGGTAAAAATCCTGGGGCTCAATTCTGCTAATTTACAAACGCTTCAGTGGAGTGTCGATTGAATAATTTCAGACATTTAGTAGTCTACTAGTTTTTTAAGACCATTAGCTCTCTACTGACCAGCCATTCAACTGTCATTGAACTATTTCGTATTCTGTACTTCAGACGTGTATAAATATAATGTCGATAGCCTATGTAATGGTATTCTACTCGTTATCTGACGTTTCTAGCAGTCGACATTTAACCATTGACACTGAAGTGAGACTCCATCGAGACGACATTAAAGTTTTAGCAGAATAGCCAATCTGTCCCACTCTTAATAGAACCTCAATAAATTATTAAATTAGCAGAATTGGGCCCCGGATGTTATGCAAACGGCGATGTTTACCACTTCCGTACGGCAAGGAAAAATAAACTTTAGGCTCGTCTCCTAGGCTTCCGCAACGTAACGACATCTATACATCCAAAACATTGATACATTTGTTTAGATAACGTCGTTTATAGCATACATGATATGAAGTCCAATAAAAATTTCAGTCGATCGTTAAAAAAATTTTTATAGGAATAATCTAAACAAATGCATCAAATGTAAGAAATACACATTACGACATCTTGTGTGTGCTATGCACACTGTCTAAGCTATACGACGTATAAACACATACTATAAACTAGCCCGTCACGCATTTAGGATCATTTCTTTTTGACAGTACTGCTAGTACAACTACCCGACCGAGTTTGGACGCCATCTTTCTTAAGCAAACTCATACCGAACGCGGGGCATTTCTTTCTCAGCGCTTTGATCTTGTACAGTTTGTTGCCTTGCGAGTTATTCGTCTCCTCGTAGTTGTCCGGCGTGACGTCGGCGGTGATCACCGAGTTGGATATACAATCCATTGGCTCCGGACTACTGGACTTGTCCCTTTTCCTTCTGAACCGGAACGGTGATTCGAGCGAGTCCGCGGATATATTCGTCACGTTTGTATCGCTCGATGACAAGTCCTGTGTGGACTCGAGTCCGCTTTTGGGCAAAGTACTTTTAGGCAACTTTTTACGGGAGATGGAATTGGACCTGACTATCAGTTTCTTGCGAGTGTTCATGGCCGTAGCGGTCTGTTTGATAGAGGCTACAGATTTCAAGTTGGGTTCCGACGGTAACCTATTTTTGCCGTTCAAATGACAGTTCTCTGTTAACGCTGATAGAGTTGATGTCACGTTGTTGAGTGTGGTGACGACCGAAGTGTCGCTAGTGGTTATTTTGCTGACGCTGACGGTCTTTCGTGTGAATGTTTTGAGTGGGCTGGCACCGTGAGTATAACCCAACGTTGGGCGTGCTAAGTTGGCGCGTTGGCCGTGGAAGCTGTTCTTACCTGTGAAGGGTTTGGCTCCGCCGGCCAACTTGTTAGCTTGGGAGTTGGCACTGCGTGTTGGCGGGAATGTGGAAGTCTTGGAGGCGTAGTGAGATTTGAGAGTGGTGTTGATGAGTCGGGGCGGTTGTTTCAGGTTGGTGTTGCTTGCGTTCCTGATGTTGTTGGTTGGCATCATGTAGTTGAGTTTAGACGTGAAGACGGTCTTGGTCGGCAGCATGGGCGTGGGCGTCGTCTTGTACTTCCCAATCACGGTCGTCACGTTGTTCTCCGAGTCGGTTTCGTTCGCGTTCAGAACGTTTGCATTGTCCAACTGTAATAACATTATAAATAAACTATACTAATATTATAAAGTTGGTAGTTTTTGATGTAGGGGGTAATCTCCGGATCTACTAATCCGATTTTGAATAATTTTGAACTATATATTTCATCGAGGTACCACAGGCAGAAGCTGGTTAAAGTTGCCAAACAAAAAAATCCCTTTCTCACCTTATTGGTGGCGTTCTTGTTGCTAGTTAGTATAGTGTGTAGCGAGACGGGTTTGTCGGCAAGTGTGGGCGCGGCTGCGCAGGAGTCGGCGCGCGCGTCGGGCGGCCGGTCGCAGTAGATGCCGCGCGGGAACGCGGCCGGCGCGGCGAGGCTGTGCCGCCGCCGGTGCGCCTCCCCCTCCGCGAGCATGCGGGGCTGGACGCTGCGGGGAACAGAGGAGATGAAAGGTTGTGCAGGAGTGCATTGCTCCTGGGGTCTTGCAGTACCACTGAATATATATTGAGAAGGAGATGTCCTAACCAACTGTGCACTGATTCTCAAATAAGCCCTGACGTCATCACCGTGGGCGTGGCCTCGGTCACTCTATCAACGGTTGTCCTTTGAGCAGTACGCTCGCGTTTATATCTCAGTTTATTCTCATTTAGTTTTACTGCTAGACGAATGATGTCACCACATTGTATACGCGGCCTATTCTATTTTTTCTGCAGGCCTAAAGGGGGCAGTAAGAGACCCAGAAAAAAAATGGGGGCGTTGTGTAGAGGCTTACAATAATTAATTTAATTTGAAATTATACTGGTTTTTAAGTAGGTGAAAAAATGAGGGAGCTAAAAAATAATTTATTCTCAAAGTGGTCAGTAGACAAAATAAGTTTGGGAACCGCTGATATAGCTGAACCACGTAATAACACACCTCCACGTAGCTTTTGCTATTCACCGCAAGTTTCACTTATATACGACGATTCAATAAGTACGATAGTACAAGTACAGGAAACTGTACTGAATGGGTTACATAAATAAAAATATTATATAAATAGGTCTGAACGGGGACAATAACAAATTGTCTATTTCAACTGAGACGTTATAGCAAAATTCTCAGCGCGCCTGTCTTTTATTTCAGAACTTTGTTCTATTTGGCGTGTACACTCACTTCTCCAGGAACCATTGCTGGTGTCCGATGACGGAGCCGGGCCGGCAGATGCGCAGCCAGGCGATGGACTCGCGCGCCGTGAAGCTGTAATGCTTCATCAGGTAGCACGCTATCAGGGTGCCGGTGCGGCCGAGGCCAGCTATTATTACAACAATATACAGAGTTATTGGGAATTCGATCTTTATAACTTTTTTTTTTTTTTATTACACTATAGGCAAGTATTTGATCTCGATCTCACCTGATGGTAAGTGACGATGAGATCTACGATGGAGCATACTTGCCTAGGTAGGAAGGCGGCAGTAGATAGAGACGCTACATTCACTAGGCACATGCAGCGCAGCTGATCTGACCCGCCATCCATGAATGGCAACACCGAACATCATGCCGGAACACGGCTAAGCCGCTTGGCGACATGGCTTTGTTCAGTGGGTGGTGACTAGCCACGGCCGAAGCCTACCACCAGTAAAACCACTACTAATGGACCACTTAAAATATTTGACACTATAAATAGTTAATATATTATATGGGTTGATTCAGAAAGGGTATAATAACCTTTGAACCTGCGATTCCAAGCGGATTTCTAATCATTATATATGAAAAATTTCGATGTTATTTAAAAAAAATCTGTTGAGCAAATTGTTTCTTTTGTGAAATTGACATATCTAATGAAATCCTGCCTCCACATAATTATTACAAAAGCGCAGTTTCAAGGCTTAGTACACCCTATCAAAATCACGACGTATAGCAAGGTAATTATAGATTCTCATTTCTGGTTAATAAGGTTGATTTGCTAATAAACAACATCTTATTTTTTCGACGCTCCCATCAAAGAGCGCAAGCACTGCAGACTGTAAAAGGAATAGCGTGAATTACGTATGCGTGTATACACGCAGACGTAGTTCAGGCTATTCCTTTTTAGTAGCCTCGCGCTGCGATACCCATGTGGGGTCTTAAGTTAAAAAAAAACCATCTTACCTTTGCAATGTACAGCCACCGCGCCTTTAGCCGCTTCAGTGATCCTTATGAACCGGTTCACAATCAGATCCGAAGGCACAGATCCGTCCACAAAGAACAACTCTCTATGTTCGAAACCGTGCGCAGTGAACTGCCTCGCGTCGTACGACTTCTTGTTCAATCGTACGATAGTAGTCACGTTGTGTGCGCGGAAGTAATCGTGGTAGTGCTCCGGCGAGTGGAGGGGGTAGCCCCGGTCCAGCCGGGAGCGGTGGTGGGGGCCGGAGAACGCGAGCATCTTGCCCGGGATTATCCAGTTCAAATCTCCATTCTCCACTTTCTGAGTACAATGGAATGTAAGGTTCGTTCAGTATGTTGCCGTTTCACACATTAGCTCCTAAAATTGGCCCTAATCATAATTATCTCTTGCTCGTGCCAGAGCCCGTAAAGGCGTCGGTCCTGCGCCTGATCTCTCTTCGGTCGACCCGGATTGCTAACATATCGGACTATGAGAGTGAGGGAAGAGAGTTCACCTGCGCTAGCGCACACACTTGTGCACTATACTAAAACCTCCGTTGAATTTGACCGCCGTGACCGGAATTCGGTCATGAGGACTATTTTTATTATTAACTAGCTGTTGCCCGCGACTTCGTCCGCGTGGTATTTAACAAAGACAACCGTTGACAACAGCCTGCTCGCCCATTCTGAGCCCGCGGGACGCATTGCAGGTTGTTGCTATCAAACTTAATCAGGCGCTGCGCTGCAACATTGGTTTAAATTTTTTTTCGTGAGATCCTATTTTTTTTTTCTAAAATAAAAGTAACCTAAGTTACTCCTTGTTACATCAGCTATCTGCCAGTGAAAGTCCCGTCAAAATCGGTCCAGCCATTTCAGAGATTAGCCGGAACAAACAGACAGACATACGGACAGACAAAAATTTTAAAAAATGTTGTTTCGGTATAGGTAACGTGTATACATCCAAATGCACTTAGTAAAAAGCGGTTATTTTAATATTACAAACAGACACTCCAATTTTATTTATATGTATAGATGGAGTGTAGTTGAAGGGCAACGTCACGAGCTCACCTCATAAAACAAATACTGCTCCGCATCGAAATGTTCGAAGTCGAAGAATCTGCCATCGTGCGCGACCTTGATGCCGTGCAGCACGTCCAGCAGTGATATGTCGAAGAGTGGCGGGCCCCCGGAGGCGTCGCGGAAGCCCAGGAGTGTCCAATCGGAGCCGTCTGTCAGCTGCTTGTAAACCGCCGCGGGACTGGAGTCTAAGTATATTATCTGATGAGGACAGTACATGCTGTTAAAACCTGAAGACTAAGATAAAACTTCCATAAAGAAAAAGGCCTCAAACATAGACTAATTTACATCAGGCGTTAAGAACCAAATAATATAGTTATTTCTTTGTTTTTTTTTTTACATTTATTCACGCGGAATGTCATTTATTTAAGCTATAAAAGTTAATCAATCAACCCTGCTGCTTTGCTGCTTTTAAAATCGTATTCCTAAAGCATTAAAGTTGATCTTAACTCGCTCTTACGTCAATAACTCAAAACAAATTATTCTTGGAGTCAAGAGTCAAGCCAAAATAGATTTCGATGCAAGTCGGTACGGGGATTCATAGTTCCGTGAGCACCTTTGGGGGCTAGACTATAAAATTATTCCCCCATCTCCATTCTATCGTCGGTCGACAAGACGCACGGACAAGTGTCATCCGTACACTGTGGACATTCCTTCGGTACATACTAAGCGTTTTGCTTCTACTTTCATCGTGCGAACTGCCAAGGAATGGAACACGCTACCGGCGTCTTTGTTCCCCGTTGACTTCAATCTGGGTGTTTTCAAGTCGAGAGTGAACAGGTACCTTCTAGGCAAGTATGCTCCATCGTAGATCTCATCGTCACTTACCATCAGGTGAGATCGAAATCAAATACTTGCCTATAAGGTAATAAAAAAAAATGAAAAAAAAATCCCAAAGTACACGTTCCACTGTCCCACTTTCGGGTAACAAGATATCTCCAATGATTATAACCACGTACACATTGACCGTAGGAGTGATAATATTTGCTCATTCCCGCGGTAACACGAGTCGTAGCGTAATTAGCGCACGTAAGACGTCGCTCCCACGTGCGCTATTATTCAATGAAAAGATATGGTTTCAGATCGACTCTGGCGGAAATTGCGCTATGAGTATGTTAGATAATAAATTGAGCTAAAACTCCGTTGGAAACCGCGCTTTAAAAATAAAAGGCGCAGCTATCTAGGATTGGGCTCTAGGATTTCCGAATACGACAATTTTGCGATGATATTATGTGACTACTACCTAGATGTACGCCATTTTCATATCATCATGTCACATCCATTACTTTATTTATGTGTATTTATTGAATGCGTTATTGCTATTAATTACTTGACATTGGCAAAATACCCGCTAAGTGGTGGGTGAAGCCATATTCATATCCATTTTATTTCATCGCATTTCATTTCGTAAAGAAAGAAGAAGAAGACTACTACCTATTTACGCATGCGCATTCTTCCATTGTTATTGTTTGGCATGTCTGATAAACAATTGGAGTATTAAGATCTTGATGTTAGCTTACCTGATAACTCCCAATAAGATAGGCGGCATTGAGTCGTAGAGTCTCATTATTGCTGGTGTAGAAAACAATCTTCTTCTTGGGATTCTTGTCCAACTCCTCATTGAGTTTGTTGCAGAACTGGTACAAGTGGCACAGGTGGTATGGCCCGAAGTCGAAGTAGAAGTTCTCGTAGACGATCTCATCTTCGATATGAAAGTACTTGCTGTTCCGGGTTGGTTTAGGTTTGTATCCAGTTTTTAGCGTTGCGAAGTACAGCCTATCTGAAAAAAATATTGATAATGATCATCAAATTACCATGGTTGGGTAAGAATATACAAAGTTATCAATTAGTTCTTTAGCGACCAGTTTTTGGAGCGATAATATCGCTCCAAAAACTATATTCACTACGCCGAACACAGATGGCGCTGAACACAACGTTCCATACAATTTAAGAATATTCACACGTCTGAAACGCGGTATTAGAGTTTACTAGATAACTTGATATATATACAGGGCTCCATCAACAACATTCGGGGGACAGCGGCCAGCCCCGCCAGGCATAACACCCGCCTGGCTAGAAGATCTTGGCTTGGTCTCAACAGTACAACCACATGGAGAGTGCCACATCTTCTGCTTTGTTGCAGAACAATGTATTCTTATACTGTTACGACGCAGAAAAACAAACGTCGATAAGTCCTTATCGAATCTTTGCGGAATAAAAAAAAGTTTTCTTAGGTCCTAGGTCCTTTATCGATCTATGGTAGAAATTCCGGGCAGTTCAATAAAGATCCCAAACATTCCTCATGTCGCTGGGTTGCGTGAAAAGCACTAAAGTAGGTATCGAAGGAATATTATTGATATATATATTCATCTCGATTTTTCGTGCCGAATGGAGACATAATCGCTTTAGTATGAAAAGAACGACTTCTTTAATAGATGCGATAAGGTGGGTGTGCTCTGGCGACGAGACAGTTTCTTTTTTGAGTCAATATTATCGTTACTTTTATGTTGTCAAAGGGTTCTGTAAGGTTAAATAAACGCTGTAGCGATCAAGCAAGGGTGTAAGGGTCGCATGCTACCCAGCAGTTCAGAGAATTTATTTATCCACGTCAGGCAGCCGAGCCGGTACCAGTGATTTTTTCATCAAATAAAAAAAAACTATTTCGCTCGTTGATTAAATACTTAAAAAAGGAGAAGGTTCTCAATTCGGCTGTATTTTTTATGTTTGCTACCCCCTCAGATCCGTCATTTATGTAGAAATTTGGAATATTCTTTTTTTTATTTGAAAGGATGTGCTTACAGATTGGTCCCATTTTTCATCGACTTCGCATTCGTTAAATATTTGATTTAGTTAGACAAGGTAGATTTCAAGATTAGTTTATTTTTTTGCTTTTTAGGTTTTTTGAAGACGGTTTTTTTGTTAAAAAGTTTTTTATTTGTTAATTGTTAGCGTTAGCGTATGAAATACGATATTGTATTTACAATGTGTATGTGAATTAATCTGAAATTAGTTTGTTCAGATTCAAGAGTAGAAATCAATTGGTCCTAAAAAAATATATTGAACTTGAAGCAAGGTTGTTTATCAAGACTATACCCTTGAAATCGACTTAGCTAAAGTCTAGAAGCCATACATAATACCTTAAGCCTTCAGCTAAATATGGATTACAAATAAGCTATGTTGTGATTCGGCTCAAAAAATTTGGGCTTATGATGAATGAAACTCAAGGTGGAGATTGTATTTAGAATGTTTAATTAAATTGAATAGAAAAAAAATTGTTGACGCTATGCGACAATTTCCATCGAAATACGCTTCAGATATTATACATTTATTTACAGTAAACCGAATAACAATAGTGATCTTACAATTTTATTATCGGGAGCCGCAACCACTTTGCCTAACCATACAAAAAGTTTATCATTATACACAGTACGACGCAAATACGGTTCAATGCGTTCAGAATCTCCGAACCGGAGACACTTTACAATCAAAACAACAAATGACTGTTTCATTAGCCACAACGTCGGTGCTACAAAAACTACGCCACGTTCCGCTAAATGCGTAGAATCGCGCACTCCCGTCCTTGGGCCACGCCCCAAGTTTGCATACGATTACGTAAGCAAGGTCACGCTGACACTTGGGTCGCACCTTTATTGCATGTGTACTAGAATAGGTAATTACGGCTATTTCAGTGGTTTGCAGTTTCAATGGCGTTGTATGGCCACTCGAAGCGATGATCTACCACGAACGCAAGTGTGTTACGTCAATCACTTTAAATAGAGTTAAAGGTCGTCCAAACAGACATGACTTTAAAGCCTTTGTATTGTTAAGCACTGAAAGATGAGATCAGCTTGCGGAGACAAAAGGATTAGATTACGTTAAAGCTGAAAACAGTGAAGGGCTCTTTCTTAGAAATGATACTGAAAATGGAACGTGAGTCACAAGATAAAATATTGAGAAACGCGGTTAGTTGAATCGTTTACAAACTGCATGACTTACCAAACACCTTAGATGAAGAAATAATACGACACGGAGTGTCGAAAATAAAATTTCGCAGCCCAAAAGACATTACGTATAATATGTTCGCGACACTCCACGTACGTCTTCTTTATCTAAGTAATACCAGCCTTTTTAATGTCCCTCTGTTGGGCACGGGCCTCCCCTCAATACGAGGGGGATTAGGCTAGAGTTCACCACGCTGGCCTAGTGCGGGTTGGCAGACTTCACACGTCTTTCGAGAGGTTCTCTCAGAGATGCTAGTTTCCTCGCTACGTTTTCCTTTACCCTTAAGCAAGTGGTTTTCATGGTTGAAAATTAAATTATCATATGAAAATCCGGAAATCCCAGAGGTACGAGCCGGGGTTTGAACCTGCGATCCTCGTTACCAAGGCAAGCGTTCTACCAACTTGGCTATCACTGTCTTAAAAGTCATCTAGATGGCTTCTTTATCTAAGCCATTCTTCAATTTACACAACAAGGAAGTATTATAGGCAAATAGGAGATAAGCTCTCTATTGCGCGATGCTGAGAAACCTGATAAATGCCTCACCTTTACAGCGCTTGTGAAGCGACGCAAGATCTAGCGTAAATCATGTAACAACTGACAACCTTTGTTTTAATACACAAAAGATGCACACAGATGCCATCCCTTTGTCCAAAGACTCCAACTAAGTTAACCAGAACTTTTGGTAGGGGAGTTTATCGAAAACAGTTTGAAATACAATCAAATATACTGATTCTACACCTTCTTAGTATCCCAATATCCTATATATTAACAATATTTGGAACCAATATTTGGAACGGCAAAAGCAAAATCCTTACTTGCCTACCTAGAGTTTTTAAACTAAAAAATATGTACTCATTTAAAAAGTCCCGGTCTAAAGGTTATGGTGCTTGCATAAAAAAGTTCCTTAGTATATATGTAATGAATTCTCGTTTGTTAAACATGACTTTGGCTGCATGTAGGGTGTTTTATTTCTACATTCGTAGCTGCTAGCTGCAGCCTAACAGCATGTGCAAGCTATAAAATTAAATATAGTGTTCCGTTCCGCATAAGGAACTGCTAACTGAGAAACTAGAGCGAGGAAGGTATTCAGGAATTATGATAATGTTTTTCACTCCACACTGTCTGCCCTATTAGTAAAACAAATGTGACGTGGACTTCAAATCGTCGCTGATACTTCAAAATTATTACATGACGGGGTAAGCCAAATTACTTGATCCACTTTTAGACGTCTTGTACCAGATGCAAGCCTAGCGGTCTTGCGCTAAAACGCAATTTTTTTTTTAATTAATCTTGGAAAATTGGGAAGGGAATCCTTAAATCATAGTTCGCCACAAATGAAATTATTCCATGGAATCAAACCTGGTCGCAAGCAAGAAATATACATTTACCTACTACACCTACCTTTTCACAATTAAACGTTTTTCAGACGAAATTCTATAGACAACAAAAAAGGATATACCTAATATATCAAATTTCGTTGACTTGAGAAATTTATGGCTCCGTTGACAACGCTGCTGAAAAGGCTTCAGATAGCGATCGAAGACGAAGGTCATGTGAGTCATTGGTTTGAAAAAAATGCACACTCGTATTCATGATATTGCTTTGAGAAACTGAAATCGAATAAGTTACCATGTCAAAAACCTTGTAACCAAATACGCTTTGGAAAATATGGTGCCTTTTTATTCATATATGATGTCAAAAACTGATTGAACTGATTTGAGTGGTTTATCCGAAGTTACTTTCTAGAAGTGAATGCATAAAAAGTGTATGGGAATATAAATAGATCACATATGTGAGCTTAAAAGTTTTGACACGACGCCAGAAAACGGTTGATGATGCCAGTTTTGTTCGACTATCGATGGTACATCAAAGTTGTGTCTAAGAAAACAAAAATATAAGTCTGTACTGGCACGATTCCTATCGAGAGTTAAAAGCTCGCGCCCTTGACTCGGCGTGGGCATCAACAACTTTGTTAAAAGCCTTTTACCAAGGTTGTGCCTCGATATTTCAAGTATTCTGTTAAAACGTTTAGTTTTGGCGCAAAATAGTTTTGAATTTGAAGTATGTATAGTAATATTTTTTTAAAAGGAATGATTCTAAATTAAAAAAAAACTACATCCAACTTAATCCATGCACAATGCGAACAAGATATGCAGCCAGTACAGTAAGCAAAGCGTAAAATTTAATCAGATCACAATTGTGTCGTAATTTCACATCGAATCAATCAGCCGGCGCGAAGGTCAGACCGCGCGGAGCCGCCGGGCGCAACATGAACAGTGCACAATACGTAGTGCAATAAACTGCTGTATTTATGCCATTCCGGACGACACCTACAGCCTCCTCCTACATGTTACGGCCTGGCCACGGGACATTCGCCATAGCGAAAAATCGCGCGGCGCGATACGGCGAGTGCGAGTGGCGGGGCAGCAATTCGCGCGGCATCTTTTGCAGGCCACGGGGCACGGCGGCAGTCGCGATCGCCGCCGCGATCAGTAAGGACGTCCGAGAGCGAAATGTTGCTATCAAAGTTATCTCGATATTGCTATTAATAGTATTTTTGTTCAAGACATCACATTTGGAAGAGATTGTGGAGTACATGTTTTTTTTTATTACATTTGAATAGGAATCGAGGTATAGATGAAGAATTCCACAAGAAGTATGAGAAATACAGAAAGTACCCAGAAAAAAAATTAAGAAATAATTTTATAGACTACTTTGTAACCTACTAACTAATTATTTGTACCTATAAATAAAAAAAATCTACCTTCAGAACCTGGGATTTTTCTTTTAATTTCTTCCCACAATATCTTCTCTACATGCTTATATTTATGATGTGGGTGGCCAGACTTCCAAATAGGCGGCCTGGCTAATATTTCGGCAATAAACAGCTCCGTGTTCATAATTCGCGGCGAAAACGACTAAACAAATTTAATCGCTGCCGTGTCGCCGCGAATACCGCCCGACGCCGTGGCCTGCGCCGTACTGATTCATGTATTTGTTTCACCCGCCGGCGGCGCTGTCCTTCGCCCGCGCGATTCGCCCGGTACAAGCCGCCGGCCGCGCTGGAGTTCGCCGCGCCCCGTGGCTTGCTCAGTACATTTCTATACGTTTGTTTCAATCGCAAGACGCGCCGCCGTATCGCGCCGCGGGATTTTTCGCTATAGCGAATGTCCCGTGGCCAGGCCGTTATGCCGGCGGCACGGCCTCCGGGCTTTTATGATGCCGGTTCAAGCACAGAACTTAATAGACCTCACTTTCTAGATACTGACTTAATATATAACCTTCCCGTTGGTAAGACATCGATCCACTTACAGCTTAATACTTTTATTTATGACCAAGAAACGATCCCTTACTTAATTCTCATATATTAAGCATAACATTTTGTAGAGACGTTTGAAGACGGTGATAGTCCAAAAGGATTAGAGCCAACGGTTGGCTCCAATCTCGTTTTGATATGGGGTTGTCTGCATCAAAACGATTTTGGAAACTAAAAGGTCGAGAACTAAATGTAATATTTAGTCTATTCAAATAACGCTTACCTATTGTCAAATAGAGGCGCTCCAGAACCTTCCGCGACCAGAACAGGTCTCATCCAGAAAGGTACTAAGTCCGTAGCCCCCCAAGAAATGGCATTGCTTGAAAATCCGTATGAATATGGATGAAGCGATAGAGGTGTGAATCAATCAGCCATCTATTTACACCTTCATGGGATCAGGCGTGACATATTTATGTATGTATCTAACCTACTGTGTAGGAAACAATAAAACCATAATAAAAACCCACAAGGCTATATAAATAAATCACCCATCTTCCGAATCCTGTCCGAATGGTATACTATCTTTAGCTGACCAGATGGTCATTCGTGGCCATCTGTATTTGGCCAAGAGAAGTTTGAAAATCGCCATTTATTATTCAATTATTCAAATTAATGAAGTGGGAGTCGTCGTTAAGAGAGAACTCTTGAAAATTAGAACTACTAAACGTTGACTACCGATTTTAATTCGTTGTAACGTTTAGCGGACTCGGTGAAGCCCTAACAACTTGCATACCCATATGATTCTACTTCCAAATTGTGTACCTATATGCACTGTCGGAAACTATGTTGCCAACAAGGTTGTACTGAAACCTCGACTTCGTCGACCTCGTCAGTTTCGCGCTCCACCCCAATATGGACAGCATGACAGACACAAATCGACACCGACACAGACCAACAAGCATAGCTCAGCACCGGTCACAGTAAGATATAATAAGTCTCCTTTCAATCGCACCAATCATCTCTATCCCATACTAATCCCATCCAGGTCTCTGACGCGCTGCTTTTTATTTGATTACTGGTAGACGGTCTACACTTCTACTGGCCCGTGTAGGATACCACTTATCCGTCTTAGCATGCTTCAAAACGATCAAAGAGAGATAGAGCTATTAGAAGAAAAGAAGCATTAAGTATTTTACTGGTGGTAGGCTTCGGCCGTGGCTAGTCACCACCCACTGAACAAAGCCATGTCGCCAAGCGGCCTAGCCGTGTTCCGGCATGATGTTCGGTGCTGCCATTCATGGATGGCGGGTCAGATCAGTTGCGCTGCATGTGCCTCTATCTACTGCCGCCTTCCTACCTAGGCAAGTATGCTCCATCGTAGATCTCATCGTCACTTACCATCAGGTGAGATCGAGATCAAATACTTGCCTATAATGTAATAAAAAAAAATAAAAAAAAAAGCAGTTGCCGTTCGTTTTATGTTTACTTATACATTCGTCTCGTATTAAGAAGACAGTCTTATTTCTGTTATCTTCCAGGTTCTTAGCCTTCGAGATGACGCGTCTTGTACCATTGTATATCGAGGTTGAGAACATGATATTGTAATTAAATGTCGTTTATATTATGCTCCATTGCTCGTTGGACGACTCCTGTGAGAGCGCCAGTGTAAGGCAAATCCTATAAGTATTGCGTTCAACTTACCTTTTATAATTTCCGTGGACGATATGATGACATCACTCTCATCCATCCTCGCTTTGTAACACAACAGTGTTGATGATTTCCTTATCTTGAGTGATTATTCTCGACACTCTTTGAGCATTTCTTCGAGTGCTTCTTAATTTACCATTTGGTATTCAAACCATTATAGTATTGATATGAGTAATAATCCAGATATGATACGGAGTATTTATATTGCACCTGCCAACAATAAAACAAAACCATTATATTTTTTTTAGACAATTCTCCTTCGTACGTATGTTCATGTGCCATCTCTGAGTGGGGGGTGACAGGCTAACGGTTTAACACTCAATTGAGTCAGTTCTTGGGGGAAGCTGTGTGTTACGGCAGGGGTGACAGACGATAAAATAGTATTTTCTCGATGTATACGTCATGATTAATAAATGTAACAATTGTCGCGTCACAACACGTCTATCTCACTATGCACCTACCTTGGTAACCTAATTACTGTAGTATCTTATTGTTCATTTAATTTGTGGAAATAATACTTAATACGCGACTTAATAATATAATTAAGTCGATAATAAATTTGTGTGAACTAGCTTTTTCACGCGGCTGCGAATCTACAAGTAATTCGCACTATGCAGTAGGTATTGCTTATAGCAGAATCCTAACCAACTATTAAGTTATTTAGCATGAATTGTGATCTCTACATTCAATATGGGGAATTGGAGCTGTATTTATGAATTAACTAGCTGCGCCCGGCGGTGTTACCCGCGATAAAAAGTATGAAAAATTAAAACATCTATCCCACGGGAACCATACATTTTACCGGGATAAAAAGTAGCCTATGTGTTATTCGAGACTATAATCTAGCTCTGTGCCAAATTTCATCCAGATTCGTTCAGCCGTTCGGGCGTGAAAGAGTAACAAACATCCATCCATCTATCTATCCATCCATCCAAACTTTCACATTTATAATATTAGTTTAGAGTATAGATGAAGAGTATTATAAAAAAACAACTCATACAAATCAACAACAAATAATGTTAACTATTGATTTCCGCCAAGTATCGCCTAGTTCTATCAATTATGATACAGATCATGATAAACCCACATCTCAGAGTTTTGGCACCTCTCTGCAGAGGAATTAACACCCGGGAGGATATTTCATTATTATACAGGGTGTAACGGGCATATTACCGAAAACTCTGGTTCCGCTTGGTAGAATTTATGTTGATACACAAACCATTCTGCACATTTACAGACAAATAAAAAGGTGGTCCTCGTTTTAAATTTCCTTTAACTCTCTAATTATGACATAGATACCTAACATAAAACCAGCTTGTCATAGAACTTTAATACAATATTCACTATTTATGCCAAAATATTTTTTTTTTCTTATATAGTATCATTTCATACTTTGTATCCTGTTTACACTTTGATGTAATGAGCACCAATATTATGCCAACAATATGCAACAAAACATATGTACCAGGGTCAAGTCAAAAAGTGGAGCAAATTCATTGAAAGTTCTCAGAAAAGCCACAATTCCAATAATAAACATATTGGAATCCCGTTGGTTTCCATGAATATTTCTGTGAAGTGTGTTATGCTCCACATTCGGGAGACCCATGCCCAGCAGTGGGCATTAAAGTGCTCATGGTCAATATACTTAATACTGTGGAAACCCTTCAAATTACCAGGATAAAGTTATTTATTTATTTATTTGTTTATTTATTTAGAGTTGCCAACAGAGTTTACAATGTACATGTTATATAGTAAAAAAAAATGAATGATATTAGATAATTGCGACTCTAATAACAGGCAACCACATCATGTGCCACAGATACAGTGTAACATATAATAATAATTAAAAAAATGAGATCAAATGTAGAGTACACTAGAGGTAGCACTTAAACAGAGGTTCAACAACAATAGACGTAAGTGGTAATATAGGTAAAACATGTGTAAATAAATCAATGAACATAGGGTTCAAGAGTTTATGTTATGTTAGAAACATTAGAAATTTTGTGCTTAAATTTATAGAATGAATCGTGAAATATATCGAGATCACTAATTCGATCCACGAATGTGTTATACAGACAGGAAATACGAGGAATAGGTGCGTGTTTACCGAGATTAGTTTTGCAAAACCGGACGTGCAATAAGTGACGGGGCTTTCGCGGCGGCCTAGAGGGTACGTTAATAGACAATTTGTTTAGAATAGGAGGAGAGTCAATAATGGCGTTTATTATTTTATATAAACACGACACACTTAAAAAATTACGCCTATCGGATAAAGTTTGCAATTTAAAGTGCTTAACACGGTCTTCATAAGATTTTACATGTCTAGGTGGTCGAAAACGGTAAGCAACATGTCGCAAAAGTTTTCTTTGAATTTTTTCAATCCTAGTAATATGGACTTTGTAAACAGGGGACCAAATAGCACAACAATAATCAATGAATCAATTATCTTTAATGACCCGGGATATGAGCTATAAAGTTTTATTTAAATGAAAATATGTTCTTTTTTGTACTTCTACTGATAATATTGTGCACTAAGATATTTATATTCATGTACAGATAGCCTCCTGTCAGTTTTATATGTTAAGAATACTGGAAACGGAATCAAGGAGACGGTTGTATTACTCAAGTTACAAGAATTATTGATGATGACTTCAATTAATTTATGTTTGAACATTGTCTTGTCTCACTGAGATGGTTGCTGGTGAACTCTTGTTATGTTTGGTGGCTTAATTTTTAAGTGTATTCAGACTTTAAAGTTTTAAGAATATGTTTTATTGAAAATTCATATAAGTTATGCTTATGTGAATACATTTTTTAAATAACTTAAAAAAAATACAGATTTTAATCAAGGAAACCAAAAATAGAACAGATATACTTGTGATGTCACTGCCATAAGCCAGCACAGGTGTGACAGAGAAAGATTATGACCTTGCCTAGCTATATTGCTTCCTCTTAACATGAATAATGGATATTTTTGAATTTAAGTAGGTATATTATTAGTTTTCGGTTGTTTTTCACAGTGTCTATTAAAGAATTAGTACTTATGATTCAATATAAAAAAATCAAGTGCACATCAAGTGAGAGCTAACTGTATATATTTATAGCCTACCATATTTAGACATTTTGCATGGAGAATTAAACAACACCTCCAGCGGACAGTATTTAAAACTCTCAATTCTATACAAAATTACTAAATACAGTATACTATAACATATACGGTTAGCTTACGAATAATGTCGCACTTGACATACAGAATTCAATAATATGGAAACACATGAAGGAACCACTTTTAGTAGATATTGTAACATGGACTCTAGGAACTCTAAGGGTAACACACACAACTAATAAGATAAGAATTATATGTACGGCTATGATCCCAGATTTTGATGACATTTAGTTCAGACCTAGGTCATCATACTCCAAAATAAAACACACGCTAATATTTAGCTAATATTTAAGATGCTGATAGAGCAACAGGTGAAGGTAGTATACCATATGCAGTTGTCTTATAAGTATCCAATTTCAGTAAGTGAGTAGTGGATGTTTCCAATCACTTCGACTGTTCAGAAAAGTTTGTTAAGGGATTACAGTTGTAACATTATCTATGTAAATATAATTTATTTTAATAACAGTGCTAACTATACAAAACAACAATATATATACATCACATTCTTCTGAAATGGAGTTAAAAAAATGCACATACCTGTATGCACAGCTTGAAAAACAGCAGGCTTGAAAAACAACAAACAATAGCTTTGATTATTGATGAAATAAAGTTATTTGGATAGCTGAATAGACAAAACCAATGCTCCGACACACAACCACACAACAAAACACCGATTTATAGATAAATAAACACTAAACACTGCACAGCATTTAACAGCGAGTCGAGAGTGTATTCTTTATAATTTCGCTCATGATGTTGAGACAACGCAGTTCGTAACATTGGCTGGAGCCGCGTAGGAGTCTCTTTATTAATCAGCGTGGGTCGATTCCTTTACTAACATGTAAGGTCAACTTAGCTCGCACCGAAACAGCGGAGCCTTCACACCACACAACATTTGCATTCTATTTGTGATTCCTATAACTTTACGCCGACAAGCGCGGGGGCCAGTAGCCCAGATATCACTGCCAAGTGACAATTCAGTTTATACGATGTAAACAGTAGCACCGGCCGTAACAAGATCACACTACGATTGGTTGTATTGCAGCAACACAAGATAGGAGATCCACGTTCAACCAGACTGAATGCACTTTTCAATTCAGTCCTCTTCATTAAAAGGGTGACGTTTCATTTTATTTATTCACGCAAACCGTTGGTAGCCGAGCCGAACGAAAGACAAAAACTTGTTTTCCTTCAAATCTTTGCTTCGACCAAAGAGCAATGAGCATAGAGAAGAGAAACTCACGATCAATTTTTTTTAAGTCTTTTCTTTACACCCATTATCACATATCGTTTTACTCTTTGCATTACCATGAACCTATGCCTGATACACCCAAAAAGCTTATTGCATTGCAGTCTGCACTCTCAGTTTTACTTGAGCGTAATATGAAAGACCTAATTGTCTATGCTTTGAAAAAATGGTATTCCGATATAGATGGCGCTATAAGCAAGTTATTTTATTGCTCTAAACCAATTCCTAAATAGTATATATATTTGGCGGGAGAGGGGAGCGGGATCTGAAAGTGTGAAGTTACCAATTATGTTTTATTTTCGAAAAACAGTTTTTATTAATATAATATTGGTGGTATATTAACCATTATGTGTCCAAAAACGTGCACAAGTGAAGGAAATCAAAATATAATAGTAAGTATAAATCGACTTTTTTAGTAAATGTTCAGTAAAATATCGACAGCTTCACCCAAAGGGCCCTATTACCTACTTAAAACAACGATCAAGCAGTTTTACTCGACCTTAGTAGTGTACGAGCTATAGATGAAGCAAATCCCATTCTTGATCTTACCGGGTAGGTAGGTAGTAAAACTATACCATGAATTAAATACAAAAATAACCTTTATTACTTATGAATGTTGTCAAAAAATGTTCATCACTAAGCTACAAAATGTTGTGCAACCTCATGAAACAAAGTCGCATATCAGTTTGTAAGTTGTTTATGTCGCAATATTGCTGGTGTCTATCCATTTTCGTTTCCCACCATTATGTCAACTAAATATAGGACAATATACAACAAGGAGGACAGGACAATTCATAATTCACATTTAACTATTTGGTCAATTGATTAACGGCCTTACACCTGTCTGCAGCAGCGCTTACGGCCCCTATGACTGCTGATCGGAAACCTGGGAATTAAAAAAATAAGTTAGTAAGTATAATAGGTTGATACTTGTTACCTAAGACACAAACTATAACTAAATTCCTTGTTGAGGCAAGCGCGGCATAGATATGAGCGTATGGGTTTGTTTCCCAGGTCTTGTAAAGTGCTAATTGAAATCCTACTCTACCGACTGCCAGCACAATTGATTCGCAATTGAATGATGATGTGACCTTAATTGTCACGATTGTCAGTTTTAATATGGGATCACCATAAAGTTAGGGCCTGTTTGACAATACCCTGATAATCCCTATCCACAACTTTTTTGATGGATAGGCGATACAAATTCTGTCAAATAAGCTTTAATATCAGCCTTTTTAAATGTCCCACTGGTGGGCACGGACCTCTCATCAGTGCGAGGGGGATTAAGCCATATTCCACACCACGCTGGCCCAGTGCAGGTTGGCGGACGTCACATATCTTTCGAGGGTCCTCTTAGACATGTAGGCTTCCTCACGATGTTGTTTAGCAAGTGAAAGTCGATATCAAATTTTACCATACTACCAATTACTGTTAAAATACACAATAAGGGGTCCTATTTTCAAATACGATCTTCAAAAATGCCAAACCATGTGATTCTCTCTTATCAAGGTTAGCGCATTAAATCTCACTCACCATTCTTCTCTAAATGATAAGTACCCTCCGCGGTAGAGCCAGCTGGGCTCGTGACATTATCCTTTAACATCGCAGGGTGTGAACCAGTTTTGACCATGGCTGCAGCTCCCAGAGTGGTCTGTGCAGCCAACCGCAACGCCAGATCACGGGGCAAACCGCACCTGACTCCACCGTCTGCTAGAGATTCTATAAGCATGTAAACCTGAAAAAAAACAGCGAATTCGTTAAACCTAGGTATATGTACATTTATGATAATGATGTCCTTATAAAAGACAGGCTTTAACTTATTTAATAACCACTGCAGTATTTTTTAACTATAGCTATTATTAGATATCTATAGATACTAAAATGACTCACATAAGCCGGCCCACTGCCGCTCAACGCTGTCACAGCATCCATCTGATACTCCGGCACTTCATCACACGTTCCAACAGCTTGGAACAGCTTGGTGGTGAGCTTGGCGTCGTCAGCGGTGGCTCTTGAGCCTCGGCTGAGGGCAGCGGCGCCTTGCTGGACAAGCGCAGGAGTGTTTGGCATGACTCGGATCACGCGGGCTTCGGACGGCAAGATCTGAATGGAATGGGAAAAAAACACTTATAGGCTTATTTTAACGGAACTACAATACGATTTACTTATTAATACTTCGACATATTTTTATTTTGGAGGATGTTTGTACTAGGCCGTACAGTATTTTCTACATTCACGATTCTCTACCATAACGAGAATGCGCGTTAATTCTAGTGAAAGGCGCCATGACATAGCAGTTTGTGCTGCTGCTGAATCTTCGTGTAGAGCTCCAGGAAAGCCTTATATTACCTTTTCGATAGCAGCAATGGTTACACCCATAGCTACTGATATGAACAGCTTGTTCTTGCAAGCCGGTAGACCGCTCACTTCCTTGAGGGCTGGTCCCACCACATCAGGTTTTACTGACACGATCACAACTTCTGATCTCTCGACAACTGGCTTATTTTCGAACAGGGCTGTTGCTCCGAGACCCTAGAAGAAGAAATAGTTCACACCTTATATACAGGGTGCGGTTATAACCATTCAAATATTAATTTAGAGGTATAAGGAAAATGTACCCGTAAATTACAATTAAGTAAATAACTGGAATGATATCATAATATGTTTCGAAATGAAATGATGATTAATGGTGTTAGAAGATGGTTCCACATGGTTTACCTTAAATGCTTCGGCGCTGACAACATCAGCCGGGTGGACACTGGCTGTGATTTCATCGGGTTTTGCCAAACCTGCAAGGATAATTATGTACCCAAATAAGTACTTGTTAGTGCCAGAAAAAACAGTTTCATTTCCACCTCATTTTTTTTAACATTATGGCTTCCATCGTTTTTATCGACGATTTTGACAAAAACTGGATTTGAAAACAATTTTTTTTAAAGTATCTATTCAGATATTAAAAAAATATCTTAAATACGAATCTAGAGGGATACAACATTTTATAAAAAGTAAAAGTAGATTTTTTATATTTCACATACCTCGGTTTGGAGTTGTGTATCGTTTGAAATTAATTGTAAAGCAAACTTAATACATCAATAATTTTAATAAACTAACGACTCATGTTTTTTTTTATTGAATTTGGCGCCATCACCGAGAACTGTATGAAAATTGGCAAAGGTCTCCGATGACTTAGTTCCACAAGTACCCTATGATTTACACATTCATTAAATAAGATTTTCTGGTGTTAAGTGACGTAATTTAGAGGCAATATTCTTTAACCTATTCATATAACATCTTCCGATCGAAATAACTACATGACTGATAACCTTCTCGTGATCCCGGTTCGGGGCTCAACACTTTGCCTGAGCTATGTATAAAACCAAATTAAATTAGAATAGATAAGTTTAATGTAGCGGTTCCAGACTCAGCTTAATTCTTAAAATCAGTTTCAATTAACAAGTATTTACTTTTAACGAGTTTCCTTTATATGTTTTGCGTTGTATTTAAGATAGATATAAGGTGCCATAAAAAAAGATTGCTGTGGTAATATTCGTTGATATCTGGAGCAAATACTATATTTACCAGCTGAGATAAAACCATTGGCCAAGGCGAAGGCCAGTCTGCCACCTCCGATGAATCCAATCTTCATGGCTTCGTTTAGTGATACTGGAACAAACAATTCGTGAAACATCAGCAATCTAGTGCTTAGAGCGCCCCCCCTTGTTACAGAGGATTTGGGGTTGCATCTCTAACCTAGCCAATAAACTATTGACGTGATCCCACTCCTAGCACATACTTAGGCTTAGTTAGTGGAGATGTAGACAATGACATCATAATAGACACTAGGTTTCCCTATTATTAATGTGTCACTAAAAGTCATTGTCATTAGATGGTGTTTGCAGACTTGGACCCTAGTTAGAGGAGATGAGATATGGAGACCTTTATTCTTTACTCGGTGTAGCATATTAATAAAATTCACACTTTGCTATACCACACTTATCATTTTTCCACGGATGGGCATTGTGCTCTCTGGGCATTAACCTCCCTTCTAGATACCTAATCATGTATGTTTAAGTCATGAGATTGATGTAGTACCAAGGTGTAATCTTCAAGCCCTATTGCTTAGTACCTAGGTACGTAAGGTTGTTGCTACCAGTAGGTATTTATTTGTGCTGTGACAATATTATGCACTCTATCATATCAACAACAGTGTATGAGTATAATCCTACACACCATTTGCACCCTTCGGTAAAATATTTATTTTAATAAATGCCTCTGCTTTAAGGCAATCTCTGAGTTGAGTACTTTACTCTATGATTATTATTTCGTCTTTAGAAAACAAAAAGGGATGTTTTTTATGTTAGTGGTATAAGAAGCATGTAGGTAACAAATGCATCTACCTATAAGTATTATTCAATGAAAACCCGCAAATGTTTCCTGAAAGCGCAATTAGTAGGGGCTAAAATTATAATTAAATAGGTAGGCACATTAAAAAACTCACAATTTTCGTGAAAATGAAATATCTCACTTGTTACAGCCGCGGCGGCAGGACGACGACTGAGGGCAATGTATTACTCTACTCTAAAGATGAGCTCTCTAGGGGTTATATGTTATCATTCTTATCAGCTCAGACAGGAGTATTAAGTACGATCGATAACTATGTGAAACACATAGCTTATTGTCCGTTATCAACCTGTTATCCTACGTACTCTTCTAACCCAACAGCTTTGATGTTTATGACAATAACAGAATATTTTCTCAATGTCTGTAAGATTACAGTCATTGAGAAAATATTAAGTTCTTGCTAGGCACCCAACACTCGAAAGTCTTGAAAATTCAGCTAACTTGCACTGGGTCAACGTCATAGACAATGCCCTCAATTTCCTACGCATTGAGGGTAGTCCCGTGCACATGATACAGCTATAGGACCAATAATTATTATTAAGTACAAAATTATTAATTATCCAGCCTTGAATGTTGAAAAATCTAAAAATTAACTGCATCAACCATATTGTCCTTATGTATAAAGGAACGGCTTTAACGAATAGGAAATTATCATTTTTTTTTAAATATACTTACGAGTATATTGTCTATTGGCCTAATTACACCGACCGACTAGCGTTCGGCCTTGTGGACAGTTTGCCGTGCAACTCATGCTAATAAAGCATAGCTGCTCTATTTGTTTGTGTACGATGTAATAACAAACTACTACACGAGTATTTACACCAATTGATACCTAGCTATCGTGTAAGTAAACCTATAATGCTCATCACCCCCTAATCGCAAATAGTTTTTCGAATTATTTATTCCCTATGACGTTCCATACATTTGCCATTAACGCCGTTTGTTGCCACTAGGGGCGCTGGTGGTAACAGATAAAGTAAGCAGATAAATCACTTTTATTGTTGCACCAAAACTACACAAAACTTACTGTTCGGGCACTTATATAACACTGCATAAGATTATGTAAGTACGGGAAGATTTAAAATCAGACTTTGATTTTCTGTCGTAAAAAGAGTCCAATATTCATGTCGGTGAAAAATCGAAATTTCCACTAAGTTTTCATTCTTCACAGACGATTTGCTTTTTTAAAATTTTTTGTCAGCTTCCAATCAACCCTGATTTGGCAGATATATTGTATTTACACGGAGCATTCACTGCTGTCTATCTATGGGACTAACGACTAACCTGACCTAACCTAAGGATAACAATCTCAGTCATATTTTTTCAGGCTTCCAGTTGTTCGTAACGATTCTCAAAGCGATCGAGACGCCAATTGTGTGAGGTCTCCCGATCAATATAATTAATTGTCTGCATCAAGCATATCAACGCGAGACCTTGATCTGAGTTGACATCTAATAACAGCGTCTTTATGTGCAGTACATATTCACACAATGCATACGGCTTGTATCAATTTACATAACTTACATAAGCGTCGTATAAGATTAATAATATTTACATTATGATATTTACCTGTACGGTGATATACACGGCTAATGACTAACAAAGAACAAGGAAATAATTATGAAATTATTACAGAAAAGCATAGCAAATTTATCAGGGATCCAGGATTTCGTTAAGGAGGGGGGCCATTTCATTGGAGGAGGAAGTTGTTGCGAGATTTCGAAATTGGTCGCAATAAAGAACTTCAGTCGTGCGTGAGTCACACGGGGGGGGGGGGGGGGAGCATGTATGCAACTGCCCCCCTCACCCCCATTCCCCATGTATCCACCCCTGGGGAATTAAAAAAAAATCTGGGTCGTTAGCAAACTGTTGTTATATTCTGGGTCGTTACCATTTGGAATAAATTTGGAATGGTGCTAGCATCGTCACCAGGTGAAGCGCGAAGGCAGCTAAGGCGAACATGGAATTTGAATACTCAAAAAAGCTAGTTCTCGTGGTCATAGAGTGCATTCTACTCTGTTTTTTTCTCAGGGAAGGCCCTCTATCATCATCCTCATCTACTAAAGCTTTTCATTCGACTGAAGTAAGTATGTATTTAGGTAAATTAATCGCATCTGCATTTCTCTGTCGTATCTAAATTATTAATTTAACTTTAAAATTGATAGTTCACTGTTTATTGTTGGGGAGTGCTCTGGAAATAGCCTCGTTCCCATTGGGACTATAATAATATAATATATAATATTGCCAGACGAACGCACCAACTATACGGTCCCACACTAACGCTTGCATTATGGGTACCGTACTATGGGCTAGGAGCGAACGAATTATATGAAACTTATATTAATCATCCATGACTCGGGTATAACTATCTGTGATATTTGGGTGAAATGTAGTGCACCGCTGCCTACTCCTTTAGGGATACAGACGTAATGGTGCTTATAAATATTTAGCCGTGGAATCAGTTGATCCAAAATTATTATTTATTCTATTCAAGCACGGGTTGCTCGGCTTCGAAGATGAACCTGATTTTCTCTGTCATAATTATGAAGAGTATTGGAAGATTAAGATAATATATATACTTACGTTTGATCATTTTTCTTTATGCAGAAGTTAGTTAAACTTGTATTTATTTTGTAGGTAAATAGCAGTTACTTATTTAAAAAACTTTCAAGTTTGTCGAGAGGGCAAATAATGCGCCGTTGTAACTTTTGCACTTAGTTTCGGACCAGTTCACTTTTAAATCACATAAAATACTGTTTTAATATAAACAATAAAAACAAATATATATTTATTAAAACCACAGTGTTGTAATCATTATGAGCGTGCATTAGTAACTGAATGTACTCATCGGACAGCAGGCAGGACTGATAGGTATATTTACACTGTACTGACGGGAAAAACACCGCAAGAGGATAAATAAGTAATTAGTATATTATAATTTAAGTAAGTAATTAATTTAGTCCTCTGATGTCTGTATTTTAGCCCCAAATGTATAAAAAGTTTTCATCGCATACAACTGCAATATAAAGCACATTTTTTAATAATTACTTGTAGTGCTGTCGTAAATAGTTAAAGTGTGTAAAAATTTAAGGGTCATTGTTTTGAAGGGTAATTGTGAGTTTTGATGATTGTTGTGTATATTTATAGCTTTGGGGTTGGTTGATAGTACCTATAAGTACCTACATAATGATTTTGTCTAAACTTTAAAACTTCCTGAAGGTAATTAACCAATAACCAATACCCTACAAAAGTACAAAGAAGATTTACTTGATAAGGACAATTTATAATTCTAGCGACCTCTGCCATCTCGCTACTAAGATACACAGATGACTATTCTCCATACAATCCTGAAAACGCGTCATAAGCGTTTTTGACAATAACTGTCGAGGCATAGCGACCAGTCCCACCGGGCATACCCCCTGGCTTGAAAATCTTCAATTTTCCGCTAAATAACACTCAGTCGTTCTACAACAAAAGTTAACTCTCCGCGACTATTGTCATTCTAAACGCAAAAATGTGAAAATGATGAATGGTACTTCCATTGTCAGCAATTAAGACCCCGCGCAGACAACTAACTGAGCCCTAAGTATAAGTTTTGAACGCTCAACATCTCAGGGGAAAAGGTCGTGGTTATTGCCAGTTCTGGATACCCTACTACCATTTGCGACGGCAAGGTCGAGGAAGTTTTATTTACGAGTTGTTTTTAGAAATGTTTTTGTTTTGTTTGAACAGATAATTATTTATAAGTACATTCAGGACATAATTCTCATGATTAACTAAATACATAGCTTTTGTGCGGTGCATATGCAATGTGTATGTGAGTGTACGTACATTTTGTGTGATAGCCGTTATCTACACGCACGAGTCCATCACAGGATACCTTATATAACGCGGTACACAGGGTCTTTAATCTCTATCAACTGGACTTTTACATGTTCGTATTGAAAAGACTGTTAAAAAAATCATCCGCAAGGGTGTTTAAAAATATGAAATAAGTCATATGTAAAGTGAGTAGGAGGGTACATATTTCATTTTTTATGACACCGTGAAATATTTATAACATCATTCGAAAAATATTCAAACAATTAGGTACCTGCTAATTATGCCTGTAGCTTCTAACGTTTTTTGATTTTGTTGATCGGCGCGTCCAGTGATAATTACTCAAATACTAAGGACTTATAACTAAGATCTTATGTCGTCCGGTAATTAATTAAATAATGTACATATAGATCGATAAATATAGAATCGATACATAGTGCCCTATAAGCAATATATACATACCTATATTATACTTACCAATGAAAGATTGATGTAGGTAGGTTTGTTTGTGGAGAGACTCGTACCTCGCGACATTTGGGAAGGTATTAGTCCGTGAATTTCTAAGCAAATTTTATGTGCTGATAATAGAGCAAAAGCAAAGTAGTACTTCTTCTTTTTTTTTGGTTGGAAATCGGCTACAAATTAGTGCCATTTTTGCCAGTTTCGAGTATTTCCTGATAATAGTTATAAAATTAAATGTACCCCTTGATGATATATTACCTAATGACGATGATGATGATAAAATGAAGCCCCTACTCCTATCAGTAAAGCTGTGGATACTTAACCACATGTATGTAACATGTATGTAATGTATCGCACATTTTGGGAGAACTAGAAAAGTCTAGTTATACTATTTTATTTTATTTACTTCACTCGTGCACGTTTATGACACACAACAGTAAATATCTCAATAAATTACACATTATATATCGAAGAAACACATTTTGTGGAAATAAAACAATATTGTCAACTTCTTCTGACAGTCGTACTTATTCATTTTAATATTGGCGCTAGTTGTGCATTTTTTAAGAAGCGCCATCTATCATTAGTGTAGGTTATGTAATGCTCTTTATTCTGTACACACTAGATGGCGCTTTAAATGTATAAAATGGGTCTTTAATAACACTCTCCTCTCTGATAGTTTTTGGGTAACTGGAAAAAACAAATTGCATGTTTTCCTTTTTTGGTAATACACATTCAATTTATACCTAATTCGTGTTCATTTAATGTGTGTACAGCTCAAGAATAAACTTCTTGGCTCAGCTTATAGTGTACACTTGGACATGTCTCCGATGGTTTCTTTTTACATTAAATTGTCTATGGTCCGACTTGTCATTAGTTGTCAATTGTCTATTCCGGCTAAACCCCAATTTGTGGCTAAACGCGGGGAAATTAAATTACCAAAAACAGCGAGTCGTCCTTATGTTCGGGTTTTGTGAATTTTATTGAAAATGTAGCCTCTGCTGTGGGAAAAACGGATTAGAAAATTGTACACGTATACTTGTGAAAGTAAGTCAACACCTCTCTTCTTTTAATAAACTAGCTCTCCCGGCAAACTTCGTACTCAGAATTAAATGTATAAGAAAATAAATTATCTTTGTTTAGTATTTTATTTGTGATATATTGCCATGTTTTAATCGTTATTCTGCTATTGAGGGCGGAGGCAAATCAAAAAATGTAAAGATAAAAATCGGCTCACCCGTTCTTTAGTAATAAATGGTGTAACTAACACGACTTTATTTTATATATATAGATTGAGGTGGTTACGTCATAATTTAATTATTTCTCTGCTTTTAAGAAAATCATTTCATGAGAACCTGACTGGCACAGTTGGATAGTGCTCGTGACTCTACTCTGTTCCGAGGGTTTCGGATTAGAATCCCGGTAGAACCTGCTTACTTGTGTGGCGATCATGAATGATCGGACTGGCCAGTCATGGATCTTTGAATATGTATGAGTTATCTACATAAGTAATAATATACTGGGATGTCCCTAGTCCATCGTACGATTGTTTTGGGACGGTGCAGTTTGTGTATTTGTCTGGCGATAGGTAGGTAGGTTATCTACTTATTATGATTTATTTTGTTTCTGGAGTTTCTGGATTCGTACGATTGTTACGAAATCAAATGATGGTTTTATTTCGATTTGATCCCAGTCCCAGTTTACGGGTTTAGCAAAATGCGACGGTTGGCTGGCCGCATCTCCGCGCGCATCACTATTGGTTCGCTCTCTCTCTCCCGGTTTCAATCCATTTTTCTTTTCATTCGCGCTCAATGCGTCCGCCACTTTGACGTGGTGTTGGTTGTGCTCGCTGTGCTCGCAGTACGGCTTGTTTTCTATGGGAGTGTTCGTTCGTGTCGAATCTGTGAGAAAATATTTTTATCTACAGTGAATTAAGCGAAATTATTACGATTCTCGCATGACAGTGAATAAAATAATCGTTTGAATATGGCGTTGGAGGGTGTGAAAAGTGAAAAATGTGAGGAAAACAACGGCAACGTACCAGACGGCAAGGCGAACGGGATCGACAACAAAAGTAAACAGGTACCGATACGTGTGATTTTGAATAATTTTTGCCGCGATTTTTTCGCATCCTCCCACTTTTATATCTCATAATTGTGTAGAAGTGACCTTCAAGCGGCTACTTCATTTTTTAAACGAGCCTCTTCGGTCATAAATGGTTATATTACCGGTTATTGAATTGAGCGTTAGAGGTGAGGGTGTTTCGCGCACTGATGTGTCTGGGATTAGCTGGGTGGATGGGTAATTTTGAACGGGGATATGACCTATTTTGGACGTAACTATGCGGTGTTTTTTCTGGGTTAACTACCGTTATTCGGTTCAAATGTGATGTCATTGTGGCATCTAAAAATACCTATGTAGGTATATTCTTTATGCGTCCTGTTTTTTTTACCTTCGTATTATAGTGATCTTGCTTCAGTGTTTCTCATATAATTAGAACAAGTAGGTACTTGCATACTATTTATACCTACCTAAGTAGGTACCTTGTTACATATGTAATGTGTTCATGACTGTACTGATATTATTAATCTGTCAATTATTATTGTCATTTATCTCTGATTGTATAGATATTAAGATTACTCTTATGTTGTATAAGTATCACATTTATTTATTATGTCATCCATACCATATTACCAAAAAGTTTTTAATTTTTTTTTTCTCCTCAGTTCATTTTATGTATTTTTAAGTTATAATGCTTATAAATTAGCTCCTCATTTAGTGCCACAGAAATATCTAGCATTTGGTATTTAGTCTTTCAACAACTGCAACAGTTTATTATGGACATATGTGATACTTAAGTTCTTTTAATTTTTTTACTTAAAAGTACCTACTTATAGTGATCCAGTTACCTATTTCATGTATAAAAATATCTTCAGTTTCCAAATTTCTTAATGTAGAGTTATATATAGGTACTTTTATTCTGCCTTAATCTCCAATGACTCTCCCACCGTTTAGCAAATTATTTGCAAAAACAATATTCAGAACTGTGCATAGGGCCATATTAATTGACCTAGTCTACTGTCCCAATTAGAGCTATAAAGGCACTTAATAAGACATCAAATTGACAAATATAGCTCATTTGACATTCTGAACTGTATAACACCCCTAATTTTCAAGACAAATAGTGTTATACTTACCAGATTATAATATTTATAAGTACAAATTATTGTACCTACAAGCAAGTCTTGTGCCAATATCCAAAATAAGCAAATAATGGTGTTACTTATTTTATATTTTTCAGACTGAATTAAGGAATTTAAGATTCAGAATTCATATATTTTTAAGAATATTTATGCAAATGAAGATGTTTTAGTATCAAGCAAGACAGTAGAAGATAAACATTCAAGTTGAACTTAAATAAATGTTATTATTTTTAGATCATTCATTTGAATATTTCATATTCAATTATTTAGTAAAGCCGGTATCTGAATAGGGTCATTAAGGTTTTATGGTCCTTCGCAAGATTAAACAATATGTAGAATGGAACATCTAGAACAACATATGTTATAATACAATGTAACAACTATTATTAATAGGTGCATAGTTATGAGTATAGTTATAAATGAGCACATATCATAGTCAGCATGACATCATGAACAAGGCTTGCCAGCATTGATGATGGTGGTCCTTGCTATAATCGTAAGCAATAACACTTAATTATAGAGATTTTGTCATCACTTGATGATTTCATTAATACCTACTTGTTATAACTAGGTACCTGCGTAGATTGTTATATTATATCTACCATTAAGACTGATTTGTAGGTTGATTCAGTAGAGTAGAAGATAACTATTTCCCATGTGTTGAAGTAAGTACAATAGAGTCGATTTTATCTTCATAATACTACAACCGCTTTAATCTGAATTGTTGAAGTACTTACAAGTATAGGTATACGCAGATCAAACCCTAAAATACCGTACTAAAAAAAATTACAATCGCATTGAGAACCTCCTCCTTTTTGAAGTCTGTTAAAAAAGGATGCATCGATATCTCGAATTATAATCTAAGGATAACATAACCTAGGAATACTCTATGATGATAAAAATGGCACAATAAATACCGCACGTAACAGTGAATAATGACGGATCAGCTACCTACATCAAAAGTACCGTTTTTTGGGTCGCCGAACATCTGCCAGGCTATTATACAATTTCATGCATGTCGCAGTACGGGGACTGCATCGCCCCAATTCAGCCAATTCGCTGGATTAAAACAGTTTGGGTTGGCCACTGACCGCTTGCGGAACCTTGCTGCCATCCTGTCTCGTTGTTTGGGTGTTACAACACGCGATTTATGACGATAGAATACGAAACAAAAGCACGAAGCAGACCAAATCTTACCGTCTCATGTGACATTGTCTACGAGATTGTACAGATATGAATGACATTTGAAATGAGTAACGTTTTTGCATTTCGGTAGGTGTTGTACTTCATTTACATGTTGCATTTTATCTTAATGCCATTAGGTACCTACCTACCTACTGCGACGCTAAATGCCTCTACATGTTGCACAATTTTGCACCAAAGCTATAGGGCCGATTTGTTAATTGACATACCAATTAGTAGGCATCCTACAAATCGACTCTACAATGGGGTGTCAAGTTGTGCCGTTAGTACTAGATCCTTTTGGCTGTGGCTTATTTCAATTTTATGAAAGGCAAAATCTAAACCTTTAGTAAGTACCTGCCTATATCTGTGGTTAATTTACTCGATGGTGTATCGTGCTTCTTTGCCAATATTAATAACCTTGGTATTTCAATGCCATTGCAAATAATGATGACGGGCGATGACACTCCGGCTATTAATAACCAAATAAATTTGTGAATACCATACTGCTTCTATAGCTCTTTCATTAGCTGTTGGATTTTCCATATTATCGGAGAGCTTCAACGGAAATGCTATAAAACTACCGTTATTTAACTAATGCAGAAGCACCTTCTGTCCGGTGACAAAATGTTTATTTCCTCAATTATCTCAACGAATTGTAATGATTCATAAGAGTTCTCGGTCAAGGGTAATTTCGCAGACACCTAACATTATGATAGTGGAAGGCTATTAGATAACCACAGGGCGTGGTCGTTCATACCCCACCTTGCGGTTTATTCACTAGAAAAATCGTTATTCTCTTCATAATGGAACCATTGAGCCATTTACTAATTAGCAACGAAAATCTTGGTAAAATTACGAGTAATAGAATTTAGGTGAACCATACATTTTGAACGTATTGTGAGTTTTCATGTCGGCGACTAACGAAAGAACGTTTTTTCTCGTTAAAATGTTTTCAAGGCATTTATCGCATCAAAACAGTTCGTGCGACCTTGAGGGGTCTCTCGGCTGATCGTGACGTCAGCCAACGAGAGGGTGGAGGGTTTAAACGTACCCATGTACCATCCCCGGCCGTGTTTCCAGTAAATATAGAGCCGTGAAATTTATTACGAATAAAACAGTCCTTGTTCATTTTCCTGCGAATTTACTGACGAAGTGGGTCTTAAAATACTGGCTGTCAGAAACACAATTCGCCTGCGAAAGATTAATGTAATTTGTGGCATTGAGTATATTGTGTAGAGCACAGATACATAGCTATATTTATGGATTGTTAGCGATTCGGTGAAAACAAGTAATCACTCATTTGAAGTAAACGCTCATAGCGAAATTGCATTTGCATGTATTCTTGGTAAAAAGGAAATTAAAGTTCATTTCCCAAAACTCACGAAGGCACGAAGCCAAACAAATTAGTAGTAGTAAGGTTAAAGTTTCGAAAGTGGAGTTCCAAACGAACATCCGATATTCAGTTTTTAATCCCTGTTTACTAAAACGTTGTGGATACAAGGGGGATGGTAGCCCAAATATGTTATTAGGAATTGTACGGCGAAAAGGAAGAGCATAGCGTGAGAGAATTTGATTATTCCGCGACCGTAAACATCTATAAGCTTTATTATTCACATTTAACTAATATAAATGGGATAGCCAAAGTACGTATATTAATCTCATAGACAGAGGTTTGGACATGATGTTTATCTTTAGCACTCGAATGGTAGACATAAAGGCTCTCGAATATTTTTTTTGTTACCAGAAAGTTGAGTTTTTTTACATTATTACATTTCATATATTTTTCCCGCTAAAATACACCGTCATATGTTCCACGTGTAATGTATGCAATCAACAATGTAAGTACATACATAGTTTAGATACAGAGCTGTTATGCAAATCAATTGAACCATTGAAGCAGTAACGAGTCCGTTACAACACGAATCAATAATGGAGCCATTGTTGACAAAACTACTCGACGTCGTCGTTGAGGCACAGATATAACATTATTCTAAACTTTTTATGTGTTTTATAGCGTACAGTGTTTACCCAACCCCTTGTAGAAGGTAAACACATTTGTGTAGGGTTTAGGATTTTAAATTCGTCTAAGAACTAGATGAGGAGCCCCTTCTCTTATATATAATACTTTACACAATAGTCAAGCTAATTTCTCTTTTTGAAGCTTAGGTTATTTTACTATTAGTGCTAGTTGCTTCAGGTGAAGTGATTTAATAATTATTATGCGACTGCAGGTAGAATCGTGAAGAATAAAAGGCTAATCTTAAAATTATTTCCCCAAATAAACAATGATTACTGAAAAACTGAGAATTGCTTTTATCAACTTTCTCGTATTCCACCGTTGATACAATTCCTCTATTATACATGCCAGTACTGGCGCCAAGTGCGCTCGATGTTTTTGTTTGTCATTTTTTAATCTATTTATTTTCATATCTGTCTGTTCGAAATTGTTTCGCCTCAAGTGAAAGTGTTCTCTGACATTTCGCTATTGTTGGGCCAATGGAGATTTATTTATAGTACTCGCATTATACAATTTAAAAGACAGTGCACAGATTATCATTATTGACATTTAACTAACGCCGGTTTATTTTTTTATAATAGACAGGTACAATTTTGCGGCAAGCATTTAATAATTGTTAAGCGTTGATGTTAAATTTCAAACTTTTGATTGTACGGAGATCATAAGTAGGTAAGTTGATGGTCTGATAAAAGGTTTAGATCTCTTCAAGCGACGACTTTTAAGGAAAAGCTTGAATTGCTATTCAGTATCAACTAAAATCTTGACAGTAAGCAGATCGATACGAAAATGATCTACGCAGACCACGCAGGAATGTTTCCCTTACTAAAAACAGAGGCGTTACTCTTGCTAAAACAGAGGTGTAACTTATACAAGCCAATACATGGCGGAGGAAAAAATTCCATGACGTTTCATGCAATAGGACGAGAATAATCGATCGCTTACCGATTGTTGTGCAGTACGCGCGCACAAGTGGAGGTTTATTTCGGTAGAGTTATCTAAACATGCCACATTTTCCGTCACAGCTTGATCATAATCACCTGCTTCTTGCTGCTACCTATTAATGATGAAGTAGAGCAACTACTTCAATAAACGCATCATACACTATTATGTTGATTCGTGATATAACATCGCTAACGTTGCGTGACAAGAAAACAGACTTCCAAGTGACCGGGGGCTACCGTAAAAAGCTATCATAATGTAATATATACATAATCCGGTTTAGATTTCATTTCAACTCGTTCGGGTTAGTACAGGGTTGGCAGGTGTGATTTTCTATTTCCACCCAAATTTGATATTATTTTTATCCAAAATGATACAATTTGCTTAAGTTTTACCCAAAGGCAAAAAGTTAATAATATAGATTAATTAATCTAATGGGTAATTGCTAAATGTTAATAGCTAATTTCCGAATCGAAACAGCAGAATAACATCTATACATATAAATAAAATTGGAGTGTCTGTTTGTAATATTAAAATAACCGCTTTTTACTATGTGCATTTGGATGTATACACGGTACCTATACCGAAACAACATTTTTTACAATTTTTGTCTGTCTGTCCGTCTGTCTGTCTGTCTGTCTGTCTGTCTGTTTGTTCCGGCTAATCTCTGAAATGGCTGGACCGATTTTGACGGGACTTTCACTGGCAGATAGCTGATGTAACAAGGAGTAACTTAGGCTACTTTTATTTTAGAAAAAAAAATTGGATCTCATGAAAAAAAATTAAAACCAATGTTGCAGCGCAGCGCCTGATTAAGTTTGATAGCAACAACCTGCAATGCGTCCCGCGGGCTCAGAATGGGCGAGCAGGCTGTTGTCAACGGTTGTCTTTGTTAAATACCACGCGGACGAAGTCGCGGGCAACAGCTAGTAACAAATAAAATAAATGAGCGAATCAAAATAATTAATAATAGAGTATGTTAATTTTTATGTAGAATAAAACGACGAGAAGTGAACTGTTTAAAACGGGGTGCTCTAGTAAAATGCCATCAAATACATAAATGTTAACGTGTTCAGACCCTGAAACTAAAAAAATACCCAAAATCCATAATATTTTAATTTCTCCAAACTATTCTCCAAATATTTAATTTCTTCAAGAGCCAAATTTTTACCCACAGTTGCGAAAAAATACCCATTCCGGTAACCCTGTGTTAGTAAGTTGAGAACATTGTCTCGTCCGTAATGCAATGGTGGGCTGGCTAATTTCGGTCCATTTACGAGCGGTTTGTTTACATTTTTACACGCGATGGGAAGCACTGTCTACTGACCTACTATCGATTTTACGCGTTCTCGTGCATCGGCGGATAGGATTATAACCGATCACGAAGATAACGTTATTGCTAAGTACTGTAAAATTAGATATTTCAGCGCTGTGACTAACACAATCTAATTTGTTAACCGTTGTTTGGAGCTATCGGGGCTGTATATACTGCGTCATCCTGGTACTTATATTTGTATAGCTGCAGCTCGTCATTGTCTATCATTGTTGATGATACGAATAAGCTTTTGGCAGATATACTTTATGACGTAAGTATAATAGTGTAATCCTGGTTAGAGAACATACTTAAATGTGAACATTAAATGTTTTTCGTTGGCAACGTCTTTCTTGCAGTGAAGTCACCTTATTGTTTGGTTTAGGCCAGCCTTTCCCAAAGTGGGCGATAACGCCCCCTTGTGGGCGCTGCAGGCCTAAAGGGAGTGGGTGGAGGGGGCGGTAAGAGACCCAGAAAAAAATGGGGGTGTTGTGTAGAGGCTTACAATAATTAATTTAATTTGAAGCTATAGTGGTTTTTAAGTAGGTGATAAAAATAGGTCGCTAAAAAATAATTAATTCTCAAAGTGGGCTGTAGACAAAATAAGTTTGGGAACCCCTGGTTTAAGCAAATATAAACATAGACGGCAAACGACCTCATCAAGACAGATGTTAGACATTTGTGCGCGTGCAATGCTAAATGAGGGCATCAGCTCGACTTGGTCACGGCTGAAATGCCCCATTAAACTAGATAAGGTACGTAAAATATTGCAGACGATTGTTGGTTTAACGAAATAGTACTTTGAACGTAAAATGGCATTGGAAAGCGTGATAGTGCAAAAATCTGGTTCCCTTTCTCTTAGTGACCGCTCTGTGGTCTCCTTCGCTTGATCCACCGGAAGGTGGCGGTGCGTGACGTCATCAGATAGGTAGCCAAGTGGAAACAAACAATGGCCCATGGTTGCTGCTGGCCCCATAACATTTTATGCTCTCACTCATTTTCACACAATACGGAGATTTTTGGTTACCGAGTGTATTAAATGCGACTAACGTACTAAATTCGACTTCTCAGTTTTATGCTTAGCGATAATATTCGTTTAATAGCCAAACAGTGCCAAGAATTATATCCGTACGTAGTAATAACATTTGCTATTAGCAAAATATTTACAGCGGTCATCCCAAATTTGTGAGAGCCGTTACACCAAATAAAATCTTTCACACAATATAAAATAGCTATTTGGGAATAATATAGAAGGAAATAATAAATTGACAAGCTTAAGGAGTTGCGATTTAAACAATATAAATGGGAATTTCAGATGATTAACTTCCACAAGGAAAAAATATGTGGATCTTCCTCGACACTGCTAAATCTTCTTATGTACATTGCTTAAGGGATGGTGGACTCGGTAAAGAGTATCCTTTTCATCTCATTCCTGCAATTGCGCAGCATTGCGGAAGTTGTAAGTGTGCCGTGTCGGTGCGAGCTAATATTGCATCGGGCTAAGTCATCCTCAGAGAGTGCATTGTGGCGGGCCCTGCTGCCATTGGTCACGTAACGCCTTCCGGTCACCGCTAATAGAACTTTACCGTTTCAGCGTGCAAATCTTATAAGTGCCTTGCCATGCATTCTTTTTAAAAAAAGTTAAATTTAATTTGTATTGACAAAAATAGCTCGCAGTTTTTAGGATCTCCTTTTTGGTTTGTACGAAATTCGCTATCATAGAATAGAATACAAAATATTGATTTCGGTCTGTTACCACAGCTAACCATCACACAAGAAAGGTACACAACTTAGCAAGTAAAATCATACTACCATATTAAGCAATACATTACCTACAGTACTAGGTACCCAGTCGGTTTTACTCCCATTAGGTAAAAGGGATAGGCTGTACGAGATGACAAAATGGTTTCCATCTAAGTATGTGCTAAAATACGCAGGATACTGCTACCGATACGAGCGGTGTGAGAAATTTTATGCGACTTTTTGCCCTCGACCTTGGATTATCGCTAGGTCGCAGTAGAAGTCAAGTGACTTGTCCCTCCATTTGTCCACGAGCAAATACGAGGCTTATAACTATTCCTGTAAGCTTTGGTTTGAAGCACGGTAGATATAAATCCCTTTTAATTTCATTAATTGCGTAATAAAATTTGTGGGAGCCACACCCTTTGCGTGTGCGAATTAAGATCCGTGGCAGTGTGTTTCTGGGACACCATAAAATACACGTACGGGTGACGTCACATATAAGACTGGCACAAAAAAGCTTGCAACGTAATTTATAAATATGACACTGGCGCTAGTTTATTCATAAGAATCATTTTAAAAAAATCTTTGAATTTTTGAGTATTATTACGCTTAAAAATAAATGTGGCCTTATTTTTCTGTTGAGCTTTTTGCTCGTCTACTATTTGCTGTTTACTCTTTTTATAAAGATAAATGACCTGTGAATAATGATCTATTGTGCTGAAAAATACGGCTGATCATTAGGTGTGTCACGAGGGGCGACCTTGAGTCTAATATATTTGCATCTTTTATTATTATAACATGATGAAAAGTGAACATACTGATTTTGATCGTTGTATAGTATCGATCGATAAAGCTTTTGATTTGATTGGTTTTTATGATGGCGTCCGTGACGATGCATCGAAATGTTAATTTAATATGACCATTGAGCACAGCTTAAAACAAACAAAACACGACTTATAACTCGTGCTACAGTGACGTAGCAAATAAAAAGTAAGCTTTGAATACAATTTGCATTATAACAAAGAGATGCATTTTGATTTAAAATCTGAGCGCGCTGAACCTTCATCGCTCACAATGCAGTCATTGAAACGGGAAAAGGGGTAACTCGGTGGGAATGCGGCAGTTATTCACTATAAATTGCTTTAGATTTGGCCGGAAATTAACGAAAAGCACGAGTGGGAGGACAATAAATCGCCCCATCGTGTGCTCTATCATAAGAACCATTATTTCATCCTGTTGCCAGGACCTGCACGCATGTTTTATTATCTCCGGCGTTTGTTGTTGCTATTTTGCTATATGAACTGCACATTTACTTATAGCCAGGCACAGTCTACAGTTCAGTTGATATACTTAAGTTGACATTTGTTTGTTTAACGCTCTCCATGGTAATCGTAGACGGTTTTGGGAGCCATCTCATTTGATTGAGAAGGTTTCTTTTTTTAAATTTTCAAATAAATTTTATCCCTCCCTAGCACACTGAATATATCTGACCACGTTAGAGGTACACAGTTGATCCTTTAGTAAACTGTTTATGTAATCAGTTTCTTGGTATTCATATGTTAAATGCAATGAGATTGCGGCCGACTGTTCCAAACAAAACACGTCGTAGAGCGGATATTATACTGCTAATATGTTCTTAGCTTCAGGTTATGTTATGTACAAACAGCTTCCTAAGAAATTGGTTATCGTTATAATTGCTGTACGATATTTTGTTTTGTGTTGATTCATATTATTGGTATTTAAATCAATACTTGCAAAAAATTTCCTTTTTTGCTCTATGTCGTGAAAAAAAAACATAATTTTTCATGATGCAAGTAACTACTTATATCTTCTTAACTAGTGCTGTGGCCATCTTATCTCTTTATTTATATGTGATGACGTTACATCGGCGCCCGCGCATCTCCACCACCAGCATTCGGTCGTGTCAAGTCCGCAAATAAACTTATGATGCAATACAAATTTAGAACTTATAAATGTTTGCCTACCAAACATACATACGAACTTGTAGTTACATTATTTTTGGCGTTTGTTATCCATTTGAATCATATAGGTCACGCTTTAGAGGATGATTATTGTGTGTATAACAACATTATTGTTGGTTATAATATACAAGGTGTAACATGGAGATGGGTCAGTATGGGAATCTCCGAAACTCTAAGAGATAGAAAAATATGTTTTGAATATATATAAGTAAGACTGCATTCATAGAGAAATACTCTTACATGAATCAGGAATCAAACCCGGTCATTTTTGAAACAAATATATTACATACAGGATTTTCTTTTCATTTTGGACACAAGGTTTCATAGCAATATTTACTCCTTACGATATCGCAATAAAATAACGATTTTTTTTTCACAAAATTACTGGGTTGGATTACCGATTCACGTCTGACTTTTTTGAAAATTTTGAACGCAGTTTTTCTCATATCTAAATTCGACGTCATGGTTCCTTAGAACATATTTTTCGACTGACCCCTCTCGTTGTTACAACCCGTATATTGTACTTACTTAAAATTAAAAAAAAACCATTACTATGAAACAAAAGCTCCATAAAGCTTATCTCACTCACTCCTTCATCATCCTTCCTTCATTGCACTCCTTGTATTAAGTACATATAAGCATGTCAAAATGTTGTTTCAGGTATGAAATTGTTCCGAAGATATATTAAAATATGATCTTAGTAACATAAATGTCAAAATACTTTGTCTACCTTTTGAAAATATCCTTCGCAATTCTCACATAGCGAGGCATGTTTGAATATATTAAGATAACTGACAAGGCCGATGTATTCGCGCTCCATTGAAATGTAGCGTAATTTGTATTACAATTGTAGAGTTGCCTTTCGGACGTAGACAATTTT
Source organism: Pheosia gnoma (assembly GCA_905404115.1). Lineage (NCBI taxonomy): Eukaryota > Metazoa > Arthropoda > Insecta > Lepidoptera > Notodontidae > Pheosia > Pheosia gnoma. The sequence goes on along the minus strand of FR989917.1, from coordinate 3,485,516 downwards.
TTTTTTCTATGGTAGTGAACATCAGCAAATTTGTGGCACCTACCTGTACTGTACCAATATCCAATAATATGTATTCTGATCTATGTTAGCGAGGCGACAGCTGATAGCCGGTTATTTTGGCGGACCGTATCGAAATGGCTAAGTGATATGGGTTTTACGTGCAAGGGTGCCGAATTATATTGATATTGTACGCTAGACACGGCAATGTCAACTTGGTGAGAGTACATCTAAATTGGGGAGCAGGTTGGTCAAATTACATGTGCAATAATTATCGTTAAAAATTGCTATCGTACCAAGCAATGTTGCCAAATAATAATGAATAAGGTGTACAAGCAGTGTTCTCTCCGGTAATGTCCAAATATGTAGTCAATTTGAGTCTTATATCTAGAGTAAAAGATGATTGCTTTGCATTAAAAGAATAAAGAACTATATTGTTAGATTATATTTTCAAACATTTTTCAATTCTCTTATAATTTAAATACATCACTAATGAGATCGTAGGTAATTTGATATTAGTTTCCCGTCCGTCCACCCTTTCCGAGTATCAAATTTTAATTTAAAAGGCCGGAAAGAAAAACTTGTAACTGTTATAGGACTTCGTGTGTTAAACGTAAATTGATCCTGCGTTGACCAAGTGAAAAAATGTACGTGTTTTTTTATCAACCTTTCATACTTATACAGGGTATAAGGCACATGATAACAACATTTTTCGGTAAAGGTTAAATATGACCCATGACTTCATGGGTTAGAAATGTTGTAAGTATCGTAAACAATGCGATTACAACAAAAAGCTCAAGTGTATTATGCAGTTTTTTTAAATTTATTATCACGTTGGGATATACTTCTTTTAGTGTATCATGCTAAAATCAATTAAAAAAGAACTGAAAAAATTGCATTAAATAGTATTTTCCGTAGATCTTTTAATTAATTTATTAAAAGATCTACGGAAAATACTTTTTAATTTACTTTTTAATTTCCCTACGCGGGTATTGAAGTATGGCAGCTGTGGCAATTGTTCAATGTTAAAAAATCGAATATTGAATAACATATCGCCTCGGTTTAACGCACGCTATTATTTGCCGATCATTTGTCATAGGATTTATTGGGTCAGACATCTACAATCCGATCGGGGGGAGGGTACGTGAGGGTTCGGGAATGCGACGCATTAAAATAGTTCAAGGGTTGTGCTTGGACGTTTTTTAAAAAGATTCTTTAGGGATCCAAAAATAATAAAATAGTTGCTAACACGGAAATCACCATAGCAAGATTTTGATTGCAAGGGCGTTCAGTTTACCCTGTTTGTTATTAATATTAACAACTAGGTGCGCCCGGCGGTGTTACCCGCGATAAAAAGTATGAAAAATTAAAACATCTATCCCACGGGAACCATACATTTTACCGGGATAAAAAGTAGCCTATGTGCTATTCCAGACTATAATCTATCTCTGTGCCAAATTTCATCCAGATCCGTTCAGCCGTTCGGACGTGAAAGAGTAACAAACATCCATCCATCCATCTATCCATCCATCCATCCAAACTTTCACATTTATAATATTAGTATAGATGTACTCCTCAAAATGTATAATATCTTTTAGAAAAGAGCAACCATGGAGTTTCTTGTTCGATCCCCATATTAACGGCATTCCGAACGGGTGGTAAAGTTGTAGCTTAGCATTTTATGACAATTTTGATGATTTCTAAGCACTGTACTTAAAGATTAACATGATTTTTATTCTGAATCCTATAACAGCGCTGAGGTCGCCACAAAATCGAATAAGTTTTACAGTTATTTTTTGCCACTTTTCATACTGTACTCGTACCTGAGTTTTGTCGTGTTTAATTTGTTTTTCCCATCACTTTCGTTTGTAATATAAGTAGCACTTTCTCATTTAAAGCTATGTTTAGGGCAATAAAGTTTCAATAGTAATGTTCGGTTCCAAGAATTCTACCTAACAGGACTTTCTCGACTGGTCTTGAACCTGTTACATTGTAACGAGTAGTTGGAAGGCACCGGTAGGCACCTAGTTTTAGCGATTATTGAATGGTAATGTGAGTGGAGCGGATGTGGTTGTATGTTGACTAGTTTAATTGTTTGTGGTTTCTGACGAATACTAAATAGGTATTACCGCAGTCATAGTCCGGGCCGATAAATCATTTATTCTACATGTGGTTTTTGATATTCATTATAAATAAACATGACCTGATGACACACTATGTGATAGGGTCAAACTAAAATTCTTAATTCTTAACTTAAAATTCGAAATTTTCTTAGGCCAGAATTGAACCCACGAAGTTCCGATTCAGTTCCCAAGTAATATTTATAACAATCTATTGTCACGTCAGCAACAAGCTGCACTGCATTATTAAGTCTTCAAGTAAGAGCATTGTCCAAAATTTATCCCTTGTGATTTTGATCCCTTTAATTTCAACAACATTCTTCATACTTTATTCAAAGGATTTGAAAGCAAATGGAGTGTGAACTGCTAAAAGAGGTTTCCACTCCACATATACCTTTTTAGGTTCAAGAACTAAAAACACGGCTGGAAATATTGTGGGGCGATGCCGATAATTGTTCTCTGCTGTGGCCACTCAGATCGTGCGCGCATGCGTGATCTCAATGAACTGGAGTGTCTATATATATACTAAAACATAGCGCATTTAGTCTAGATAGTACACAAAAGCCTCTTTTAACCTACTTTTTCATCTCTTGGCCACCGAAGATGTCAGTTGCAGTCAACTGGTTTTGATACCCGATAAAGTGTACCAGTTAGAGTCGATAGAGTGCGGTGATTTGATTTTATTTTTCCTTTACTTTTTGGCCCTTTTCTATTGAGACTAGGCAATATGTTGCATACTAGCTGTCTGTCAGTGGCTCCTCATTAAGAGAGTAAAAGCTCACCCCCGAATTTATAGACGTTATATAACTTTATCTAACGTCATATAGTACTGCGCAAAGCAAAATTCTTGTGCACAGTACTATATGACGTTTGATAAAGTTATATAACGTCTATAAATTCGGGGGTTAGAGTTCATTATTTGAGCCTTTGATTAATGTTTTCTATTAAATTTAACACCTTCGGTGGCCCTGAAATAGGTAAATCCCATTATGAGCGCTCTATTAAAGATTGATGATCATTTTATGTCTAGGAATATAAAAATGAGGGAAAACGATTCGAGTAGATAGAAATTGGCATCTACTCTGCATATCTAAACCATTGAGGGTGTCCCAATTTTCTTGTATTGTGCTATGATTTTTTTATTTATCCGCCCTAATCGTTTATCTGTTACTTACCTATTTAATTGTTAATGTTGTTACTTGTTGAATTGTCCAATAGAAAAAAAATATATTATCTATACTAGTTCTTCTATGTGTATAAGCTTGGTTAATTAAAGATCAGCAAATTCCATTTTAAGATGTTTAGTTTGGATTTTATTGTTATATTTTGTTTTAAAACCAGTTACGTTAGTATGAACTATCAAAATATGTTTAATGCAATTTAAAACAAATATGTATGTTTCGACTTTTCAGGCTTTCCTAAAACCGGAAGGTCTCAGAATTATTTATATCTTACAAGAATTTTATAACGAAATGGTAATTGATAAGTCAAGTACCTTTTGCGTGTTTTAGAGCAATATTTCCGCTTGATTATATTTTATATCAAACGCAAAGACGCACATACTACCCGCCTTTGATCATGTCCCGCAATATTTTATTATTCGTTCATATTAAAATGACGACGATTGTATGTACAATAACTAGGTCACGCACGTGTTGTGTCACAGAAGTTTGATGAACCTACAACGTCTTTGTAAATGACAAATGTGGATATTAAAAGATTACGCCATGGCCACACGTGGTCTCGGTGAAAATATAATAAACCGGCCAAGTGCGTATCGGTTCACACAAAGTTGTAGGGTTCCGTTGTGATGGCAAGCTTTCGTTAAACATTTGCAAAGTTTTTATTACAGGATACTCGAACTATTTTTTATTGATTGCTAGTTCCCAATGTGGTCCACGAACATAGGCGATTTGTAGTTTCTAGGTATATAAGATTAGGAACTACACCACTTAAAAACTTTGTGAGTGGTATATCACGAAAGCGGCACCATTTTTTTTATTAGTACAGTATCTATTTAAACAGGCCTATTCAACCATATACAACATGTGGTGGAAATGCGAATGTAAAACATTGAAAATGTTTTTAAAGCCAATATTTCAAGCATTTCAGTTTAAAACTGTTGAAGTTATGAGGCTGCGACAGACTGTGACAGACAGGCGAAAACGGAGCTAACGTCTAAAGCATCCTTGTTGTAACTACAGAACCCTAAAACTCATTAGTTAGATAGCGAAGGGAAGATGTTTACATTGATGATGGCCGCCAAGATTTTCGCTGTTATTACACCAGAAGCTGAAACCCATGCTTATTTTCCTATTTTTGTTTCCCACACGTCAAGATGGAAGTGTCCTACCATATGGCCGCAGCAGTGACATTACTCGTACACTCAACCCACGTTTCGAAAACAAAAGAAAGATTGATGGTGGGTTTTGTTTGATAAACCGTTAAAAAAACATCTTTTGGAGAGAGAAAAACGAGTCAAGGTAGTCCATGGTTTTTGGTTTGAGAATCGTATGTTACTATAGGAATCTATGACCATAAATAGAATCATTTGTCAAAATTGCATTATCATCAAGAGGATTTCCTACATATACTTATGATAATGATTTAGGATAAAATGTATGATCATTGAATAAAAGTATAAAACTACAGGACTCGGATATAATTTTATAAACTCATATCTAAATGGGGTCGTAAATCTAATATCAGATATATGATAATATATCCCCAAAAGTCAAACTCATATGACACATGCAGGATCACATATGATCGTGAAAGAATCACATAGACTAATATTTAGCAGATAGGTAAATTGGAATGTCTCAAACAGAACTTGATTGCATCTTCATAAAATGGCGTTAATTGAATATTGGGGTGATGAGAGGTTACAAACAACACATAATAACTATACTAACATTCACACATTATAGTCTGGGTCTCCGGTAAGTACTTTCTTGGTACTTGTTTGAACAAAGCGTTAACCTATTCGCATGTGAACAAACGTATTGTTGCGTCTATAACAAGATGTTTAAACGATTGCCAGGAGTTATTTATTGGCGTTTGTTTCCAATATTTTCCTGCTAAATGGCCAGTTCAGTTTTGCTATATCGAATTGTAACGCGTTCTATAATGGAATTAAGGTTCTACCACCACAAGTGCGTTACAACCATTGATATTAAAGCGTGCGATAATGCGTCTTACGGATATGCAAAACAGCTGCGTTTTATTTGGCGATATACCCTGTCCCTACACGTCTGACACTGACGCGGCAACGGCGTTTTTAACGCAGATTTGTGTGTAGGATCGCACGCGGCCTAATTCAAAATATACTGACAACAGATATCGCAATTATGTATAGCGATTATTATATATAATATCGACCGTTTTAACGTACTTGTGTGGTAGAGCCTTAATTCCATTATAGAACGCGTTACAATTCGATATAGCAAAACTGAACTAAAAAAAAAGAAAATAACGAGCAGTACTTTTAAAAACAGCTTCCAGCTTCACATGCGTGTTCTGCTCTTATTTTCCAAGCAACGCCATCGACATATTTACCGCGCGTTTATCTAGAATAGATTGTGTGTGTACAACGGAATCGAAGACTTCTCGTGACGGGTTTTCATAATCGCTACACTAACTAACTAAATAATGTAGAGTTGAAAGTTTCAGATAAACGCCCGCTAGAGCGCAATTCAATTCTCAATACAAAATGTCCACTTGACGTACTGATCGCTATTTTGACAGCTCGCTGGGAGCGACGTCGACATCGGAAAGTTTCCGTTTCCAATATCGATTTCGGATTATTTAAGGCCGCTGCATACGTAACGTGTTTTTACCCGGACGGAATGGGACGACAGTTTTTGGAAACACCGTTTCATAGAAATGTATACGAAAGTGCATACGTCACGGGCGTACCAATGGGACGTCGACGTGGCACCAAAGGAACGGGAAATGTATCGTTGGTGGCGATGTTTAAAACTTCTCGCCCCGCGCGCGTCACGAGGATCAGCGGGGTTAATTTAAACCATTCAAAATCGATATCGGAAACGGAATCGAAAACTTCCGAACTGGATTACCGGACTACCAACTAAACGGACGAGGTTTACAACACTAGCACATTCGTTTCGCGTTACTGTGGGTCGCGGTGCGTATATGCATTAAATATCCGTTCATATGTTCATAACACAACGTCCCGTCTCCGCCTCGTCCACGTCCTAACTCCGTCCAGCATGCAGCTACCTTTAAAATGGTTATTTCACGTCACGTATCAAAGCCACCCTGTTGTGAAGTGACATTGCACGCAAACTGTGGGTGGTAACATTGTCATGCAAAATGCATCGAGCAATAGGTTCGGCTTTCCTTCATGCATACAGATGAGGTCCCTACTAAGGGATGCCCTTATAACTATGTCCTGTTATTAATGAATGAGGGATTATGCTATTAATGGCGTGTTAAGATTCAATATCGAAAAATTTGTGGATCACTTATAATTTGAAATTATATGCTTCTGTCTCTGGTGTTCCTCAACTTAATGAGTGGATCGATAGCGATACAGAATCGTCATTTTTGGTACACCTTTATCGGTAAATCCAGATTTATTCCAACTAATAACTTACTTACGTATTTATATGTATTCGAATGCATCCATAATGCTTGGATGATTTCCAATATCATGTTTGAATGAGGTATAGTGTGACCTATTTGCTATCACGTCTTTATTTAGAAATCTCATGTTTAATAATGTTGCAATGATATTATCCGTTACTACTTTTTCAATTTTGACGTAATTTATCGAGACCAATCTCCGAAAACTATCTCTCATTAACAAGGAGAACTAGACATCAGATTAACATGATGAATTGTTATACCGAGCCCTGCTCTGCACTTTCATGTCGTTCAATAGTTGGTCCTTTCTCTTTATTGTTTCGCTTTAAATTATCAGTGTCAGCAGTGTCTGTTTTAATTGCTGCTTCTTATAGTTTTTAACTGTTCCTGGGTACCATTATATATGGCTTGAATGGGGTATCTATCGAATTCAGTAACTGTAAATGTAGATGGTGATACTCCTTGTGTAATGTCTGCGCTGTCCTACTGGATGGGACTAATTGACGTGCTTTCAACATTTATTGATGTATTCCTTATGCTTTGGTTTAGTCCTATGCTTCTCATATTATTGAACAACAAATAGATTTTTCCTGCAAGTTATACACTAGTGAATCATCTACATACATATTTTTATGAACTTCTCACGACATCTAATAGTTATTACACAACATCGGTAAGTAAATATGTAGGACCTATAATAAAATGGTCGTTACAAACTTGAAAGGTGCAACACCAACAAAGTCGGCGTCATAACTCTTTACAACTGTCCCGAAAGCTATAATCTTGTAAATTAAAGCGAAGGCAATAAAGCATGTTTTATTTTTGAAATGTCAGTGAAATCCCGAGCTTTTTGTAAGTGTCAGTCAAGTTGCTTATACAAAAACGGACAAGCACTTTCGCTGAACACTTTCGCCGTTACTTGGATGGATAATAACAATGCGTGACTCACTTCGATGGACGCTGTATCAATTTGATCTTGCATTGAAGTTACACCGACGGCAAGTAATGAACTTTTCAATTTTGCATAGCATGTTATAACAACGTCTATGTAATCAATTGTATAAGGTTTAATATTTATGGCTAAGTCAGTAAAAAGAAAACAAATACTATACAGACATGCAACAGTTTATGGTTTGACAAAAAAAAATCGCTTACGTGGACGACTGACTTAAGGATGATGCGTTTAGTCGCGAAACATGTCTAATTTATATTTATATTCGGTTTATACCTCAAACGACGAAAGCAGTCGTATTGTCATCTGAAATAATTTGAATTGATTTATAAAAGAATACACAATGTCTATTACATTTCAAAAGCTTGTTTCACTTTTATTTAATAATGTAAGTACTATGAAAATTGTGTCCTATGCAGGTACTAGGTGATTACTGAGAAATCATTTTGAAATTTTTGGTATCTATTCAAGATATTCTTTAAGTATTAAGGTTTGGTAAAAACAATAGTGAGGTGACCGGCTTTTTTTCGGTCGCTGGCGCGCTATCTTAAGACATGTGCCGACGGCACATGCTTGTAGAATCTGTACTGTTTTTGTTTTTTCTGACCTAAAATGTCAAATGTGTGTTTTGTCATATTCTGAAAATCGTTTCACCGTTGGTCATCATTAAACGTGAAATAAGTACTTATAAACTTAATAAGTATTATAGTCATATCAATCAACCTTATTCGATTTGATCGATTCAACAATATATACTTCGATACTCCAGTGAAGAAGCAAAGTGGAATCTACACTACTACTTACATGGAAATTTGCAACATTTCTGGGAAAAATCTTAGAAGGTTATTATGCGTTGGATTCGCAGATTTATTGAAATTTTAAAAACGTTCCATGAATTATTCCATTCGCGCCGACGCTCTCGCGCCTACGTCTGTTTTGTTGCAGAATTATACGTCCTTATATGGCCACCATCCATTCGTGACGGGTGTGCACACTATTAAAGTATGGGAAGGTATTTATGGAGTGGTATGGGCAGGAGTGAGTACAGTTATATAGCGATGGCAGGTGACAGTCGCATACAATACAAACTTGACGTTTCCTTTGAGTTACCATTGTTTTACTTTTCATTTCATAATGACAAGATATGCTTAGAATGTTTAATTTATTGGTTATGTTTTAATTTTAGTGTAACGTAAGTGAAAGTAATGTTGGCATAAGTTCTCATCATGGGGTTTTGGAAAGTAACTAATGCTTCAGTATGACTGATGCATTTATATTGTTTTATAATGCTCAGGTAAGTTGTTAAAATATTATTACGTAAGAGCTTTCCCTTTGGGACCTTTTACCGGGAAATTAAAGTTAGTTAATTTTTTTATTTCTAAACTTTTGTTTCTTTGAATGTAATGCGTGATGATGGTGTAATATTAAATGATTTCGGTGAAGTATCCATCAATACACGTTGAGAGATAGGGTGTGGTATCTAGCTTAAGGTGGAAGCTCAGGTCAGGGCGCGAAGTTCAAAATGTTAATGGTTTTTATTTTTTTTACGAAAAATTTGGACATCTTTACGATATAATTTAGTGTTTTGCGATATTAGTATTCTGCATTGGATGTCTCGATGTATTAAGTTTGCTTTAAAAAATACGTAATCCGATACAATACCATACGGTTTGTAAAAACCGCTACTTTTACTAACTTTATGGTGTTGTATCGCTTTAGGTATTTTTTTAAGCAAACTTAATACATCGAGACATCCAATGCAGAATGCTAATATCGCAAAACACTAAATTACATCGTAAAGATGTCCAAATTTTTCGTAAAAAAATAAAAACCATTGACATTTTGATTCCGCGCCCTGACCCTGAGCTTCCCCCTTAAGCCTAACCTCTGGCCGGATATTATGTATATTATATGCTAGTTGATTAGAAGAAAAAAACTATCGACAAATATTTATAACTGCACACTGGCTATATAACTTTGGTGATGCCAAATACAAAAAAAAATATTTCCTTTTATAACACACATTTAAAAAAAAAAGTTAACACCACGGACAAAACGTACTTTTTAATCTTCATTATGGAAATAGAACGCTCGAATTCCATTACGCTTTTATTGTGAAAAGTTATTTAATATTCCGCGCTGAATGTCATTCATTAGTACCTACATGGAAGTTAATTACAGTTCGCGTGACTACATAATACATATTAAAATGTGACATGAAGGTTTTTGTTGCATCATAATACTCGACACGATCTAACACTACAACGATGAGATATTTATCAATAATCGTAGCTTTAAAGATAGTATCAAATTCTATCTTCCTAGTAAGTAAATCATCACTTAAAGAGACTTTCCTAAATTTAGGTCACCTATTAAACCGCACAGCGGCCCTATTGCGTATCTCAGTTGACAGCTCATAGTGAAGATAACTTAGCAAAGTTTTCAACGATTAACTGTCAAATAGCTAGTTTCGTATTGGCTAACTTCAGTGACTAACTGGGATGACGTCATGAGCACCGAGTACCGGCGATAGCCACCGTAACACGTTTTGACAGATGTTTTTGTATCGATACTTATAAGATTGCGATTGTGTAAGCTTAGTGGACATCAAATTAATAATAATTTAAATCGTCATGACTTTCGTGAAAGACACTACTCAAAGGCAGTGTTTTAGAAGTTCTATTGATTATCACCGTAGCCAGAATTTAGTAAAATGGGTAAAAGTTGCGACTTTTGTTGTGTTTTATAGTAAGTGTCGTGTGTATAGACGAATGGCACGTCTGATTTTGTTGGGATTTACTGAAGAAGAGCGAAAACAAAGTCTTTTACGTATTAAGAGACACCGTCTGCGCGACGCTAGTAATCCATTGCAGTTGCCAGAGAGAGAGTTTATTGCAAATTTTTTGTTTCACCAAAGATTCCAACATGTTTTGGAAGAACTCAATCCATACCTACCACAGGCTTGACGAAAAACAGCTATTCGCAAGGAACTAAGTAAGTATTATTCTATTATCTTCTAAAATAATATCTTTGGTGTAAAAATATAATAATATCATTACCAACATGTTTAGATTGATAAACTTAATCATGTTTTTGATTGCCAATGGGTCCTACCAATGCAATGAAGGTGCCTCATTTATATGTAATATATCCCAGCCCACATTTAGTTAATGTCTGCATGAAGTTACTGATGCAATATGTCCTGGAAGTAATTCTTAAGTATATAAAGGTTTCCTTCATCTCAGCAAGAAACGTAAATCATTTTGAAAGTGAAACTATAAATTATGTTTTAATTTTAATAGTATTATATTAATATTTAAATATTTTATATTGACCTATTGTATTGTTGTTTTCAGGTTCATGAAAAAAAAATGCGATTTCCAGGCATTATTTGGTGTATTGATGTTACACATGTGGCAATAATCCGATCTATAGATCATGAGGAAGCATATTGTAATAAGAAAAATTATCATTCTGTGAATGTTTTAAATGTAAGAATTATTACTATTTAGATTATTGTTAAAAGTATTTAAAATATGAGGGAGGGTATAGGAAGGGTATTTTCATATATCATATATGGTTATGGTTACATATATTTTTTCTTTACTCTCTTTATACTTACATGTGTTTAACAACTGAGTAAAATAATACTTTTGTTTTAGATTTGTGATGCTAATTTAAATATGCATGTTGATGCATCATTTGGTGGTGTTTCACATGATTCATATGTCTGGAATTAATGCCCCTGCAGCCAAGATAGTGAATGAAGGTGTTGTTCTTCATAACATAGCCAATACACAAAATGTTCCAATGCCTGAGCCTCAGATTGATGATGTTCACAATGACCAACAGAGACAAGTCTTCAGAGTTGGCAAGAATTGAGGCAATTCCAAACATTTCTAGGGATATATTAGTCCAAAGATTATGGAATATGACATTTTACTACCTACACAAATAATAAGTCTAAAGTTATTAACATATTTTAATGTATTATTATTTTTTAAATTATTAATCTTACTTTATTTACTATGTTACAGCAATTTTTTATTGTTTTTTTATGTGAATGTACTTACAACTACAATTTGGTTTGTGAAACATTGAAAAAAAATGCAATAAATAATCTGATGTATAAAAATAATTGTTATTTGAATTTGTAGCATAATTATGTCAATCATCAACCCATACGAGCTACATAACTGTGTACATCATCCCATATATCCTTCATTAAATCCACCATCGCTTCCATTGTGGCTGCATGTCATTGTGACCTCAACCTTCGACTGGTGAGGTGGAGCACTGAGCATGTCCTGTAAATAACATGTTTTTTAACATAGTTCTACTTATCCTAAGTGGTTTTTTTTGGTACTGAAGTGTTTTGAGAGTCTGGGTTAAGTGGGTGCTCTTTATGGATTGAAATGGGACCAAGGATAAAGTGACAAAAAATTCATGAGAATAAAATTGCTGGTATTATTAGTTATGATGAAGTTGAAATGTTTTAGGTAAGTAATATTTTAAGATGACGGTGTATTTATAGAGGATATAAGATGCTAACTTACTCTACGCCATTGGTCTGGTGTTTTCCCTCTGCCACAGAGTTTAGTTGGACCGTTACGGAGTTCCACGCTTCTCGGGTAATTCGAACTGCCTGTGGCCCCCCCCGGAAAGCGATCCAATGCTACGTCGCGATGGGACTCCGCAAATTCCACATTGCTTGTGTTCCATTTGCCTTACGGAAACTGTTCTTCGTGCCGGCATCTTAAAAGTAGATATTTTACATCATTATAAACTTAATCTTACCCTGCATTATAAACAACGGTGTTATTTTGTTAAGCTGATTATGAAGAAGAAATTTATCCCCTATGAAAATAAACTTTGATAACATTTTTCACATTTATTAGCAAAACGTTGTCGTTTGATTGGGAACCTAGCAATTATGTGGTTTTACTTACCTTTAATTTATTTTCACAAACTCGTAAACACATTATTTAAGTAATCCCATTAGACGATCGAAGTAAACAACTTGTACAAAATAATGAATTTGCTGCCAGCTTCACATGTCATTTGTATATAAACCGCTTAATATGATATGTTCTCTACAATATAGTCTTGTAACGCTTAAAAGGCGTTACTCAACATAGCCGTATAATAGTCGATAAAAAATAGAGGCGTCAAGTGGTGATACGATGAGCACCGGTCCCCGCACGTTAGTCATCGTAACTTGATATCCACTCAATGTGATACGCAATACCAATGTTATGAAATTCTCAGTTATCATCAAAGTTCGGTGTACAACTGAAGCTTGATAGTCACTGACCATCAAAAAGATAGCCAATAGCCCTGCAGGTGCGCCGTTATGTTACATCCCATTCACAAGGCACAAGGCAAGCGGCAACTAACTCTGGATACAGGAATTGGGACCACTTCGATCAACAAGTCAAGGACAATAGAAGCTTATTTATGTTTTAAGTGTCAAGAAGCCTTGCACATAAATATTAACAGGTACTACTTAGTAGCATCATCTTCGCGAATAAAAATAAAATAATTTAGCTCTTAGATTGAAATAATGCTTTTGAAACACATAGTGAAAGGTGAAAACTTCGAGGATTCTTTTCAGGTTTTGACAAAATACTTATCTTACAAATAAAATTATATCTCTTTGAATCTTGCTATTATCAGGATTATCAGGTTTACAGCTCCATGCACGGTTGTGTTGAACCTGATCTAAAACACTAATAAATTAAGCATGAAATTAATCATAAAGTAAGCATGTAGGTAGGTTTTCCCCTGAAAAAAAAATATTTTTATAAAATTACGTCACTCACCAATAAGCAGGCCAAGTAGCCATTACTTTTCAATATCAGAAATTCAATGGAGGCCTAATCCGTAGAAGTAATTTGGGGATGTAAACTTTATTGACAAATTACCAGACTTCATGAGATAACTTGAAACGTCAAGTTTCACCATTTTTTTTTTAAATTCCTGCACTTGCGCCCGTTAACGAACACATAATGAATGCTTAACATAATATTTCACAAAAATAAGACATAATATTTCTTTAAGAAGATAACACAAAATCGACAACCTTTCTTGTGGATTACTCCCCGAAAGTGTTGTTTGACCCCCTAAAGTTGACTAAGTGTACTTACCATTAATCGATGCGGGTTCATGGCAGTGCCGAAGGTCGACGTGGTAACGTCACGTTTATTTTTAACATAATTTACATCGCTTATCTGGCCTTGTTTCGCACGTCAGGTACGCAAAATTATGTGTCTGTTTTGAAGTACCCGCATGTGTTTGTGCGGGATTGCGAAGACGGATACACATACAATAAAAGCTTTTTAAAGCAGTTGTAAGATCATGACGGTGCACATATTATATTACGTACATACACTGATTGTCAGTGTAATTTATATTACGTACATACACTGATTGTCAGTGTAATTTATATTACGTACATACACTGATTGTCAGTGTAATTTATTTCAATAAATGATAAAATGTCAATCCATTGTACCAATTTGTCTCTTGCACCAAGTTCAAAATGATATAGGTACTCAGTACTTGTTCATTGTTTTCTTTTTTTTATACATCGATGCGCAATAACAATGTGTGATTCGAACACTTGTGGAATTTCATTAAAGCTCGGAAGATCCGGAAAGAAACTTAGTCAGTGGGCTTAGCCTTTTTTTTAGAAAACGATCCCACCTTTTTTTATATAAAGAACCTTGGTGTCGGTTTTTGAAATGATCCCTTTCATTCGAATCTGACTCTAATCGACCGTTATACTATTGACGTTAGCCATTCCTCATCATTCACACGGCAACCCATCGCACTTTTTTAAATGTGCGCTTTGCCGTGTGAATCAGGCCATAGCCCACTTCTAGCACAGGCATTCAGCTTAGTTGGAAGGGCTAACGGGGCGTGTAATGTGCTGTACACCTCGCATTGCTTAGGAGTCTATAAGGAACGAAATATTGAATACAGCTTGGTCTTGAGGTATATTATTATTTTATTAGTATTTGCTCGTGTGGACATAATACAAGCGTTGTTTAGTGTGGCATTAGTTTGAGTTCATATAAATACGGCGATATTCATTTATTTATCTCTGTTCCCAATGTTTTTGCTATTTAAAGGACTATCCAGAAAAAAGTAGAAACTACATACCTACCGCATCATTACTTCTTATCTACAAAACCTGCGTTCAATAGTAAACACATACTTCTTTTATTTACATTTCATCTGCCGGTTATCCTTATAAAGATATGACGAACATAACAGGTATTAAATAAACAGTGATGGTCACGCGCACACCCAGACAGAGAACGTGGGTAGACTGGTCTTAGAAACTCATCCCGATGTGGCAGTGACTCAGCCTTTTCTAGCCCGACCATGATATATCCACCAACTAATAAGATGGGTTCTAATAAACGTCAATTTATCTTTAAAACTAAGTGGGTAGCATCCTATAGGGAAGGAAATTTACCGTCTAATGGTTCGGTTGTACACTGAATGTTTATTGGTAATTTTGTTTATATATTACATAATAATAAGATTCAAACTGGTTTGCACATACAATGTTTTAAAAAAAGAAATTGTAGGGCATATTATTTTGCACACTAACACGCATCACATGGAAATTGCTGGACAGGTTTGATGAAACTTTGCTCGGTGATACCTGGGACAAGATTTCCGATATTTTTAACCCGAAAAATAAATGGATTCTTCTGGAGTGTCAATTTGTTTTTAATCTTTTTGGATGTTCCCATAACAAGGTTGTCCCTTGTGAAAATATAGTGTAACATTTAAGAAGATCAAGTTTAGTATTAGTAACCAATTTCTTACTAGCTTTCTTCTATTTCTAAGAGTACCAAATGCCAAGTATATGACATAAGAAGTTGTTAGAACTTCTTAAATTTAAGAGTAATTTTCACTTGAGATTCTAAATTGAATTAAAAAATAACTACCAGTAACATCATGTATTGTGTTTTAATAGAATCAAATTCAATCACTGCATGTTCAAACAAGGCAATTAAAGCTATAATTCCAAAGCTCGGCCACTTCAATTGTGAGCCGCATCAAAGGCAGCGCGCGTAGGCGGACATGCCGGGAGAAATGCTCGGAAACCGGTCCACGAGATAGCGCGCCGTGGAGGAGGAGGGAGGGAGGCTGAGGCAGGACCAAAATCCTGCGCCCGTGATTGCCTCTATTGACAAAATGGTACAAATCGCTATCGAGATTGATAAACGTTACACCAATTTCGTTCAGTAATTATATAATTGAACAATGAATGTATGCATCAGACAATAACTCGTTAAATTACGTTAGATACTTACCATTTTCAGAATTAAAAGGTTAATATTTAAGTGGTAAGTACTACTGTTAAAAATCTACTTATACGTTCAAAGCAAAATGAATATGCTTATATATGGAGGGCTTTAATTCAAGTTTTTGGTTAATAGGTTTTTTTTATAAATAACGTTAGTCGACTTACCTTAAAATGAAAACAATGTGGCTGGACCAGTTTGTTTCGCTCCGCTAACTGGGCGAAAGCTGGAGCCGCTGTTAATATTGCTCCTTTTGCCCTTTAAATAAAGTTTAAAGTATTCAGATCAGACACGAAGAAATAATATTATGCTCTATCAAACAAATGCTTAAAGTAATACACAAGTTATTAGAGCGAAAGTACCAACTTGATGTTTATAAAATAATTTATTTGCTAAATTACCCGAAAGTATTATGGTTAGGTACTAACTTTACGTACCTAACTAACTTTGGCTCAAGCATATTTTTTAACGTAGCGTTAATTATTTTGTCTCACTCACACCACTGATTTCATAAATAAGAATGAGCGTGACATCAAGCTTTCTATTTGAAATTTCAATTACATTAACAGTCACACCGTCGTCATTGGCATAATCGCGTTAAGCCTGACCCAATGAAAAAAGGCCATTAGGAAAATAATAAGAAATACATTAACAGTTCACAGTATAAGGAAATATGGCAATGTCCGTTAAGTTAAAGTTTTAGGTCGTAAACGTTGTTTGAAGTTGGTTTGAAGTCGCTCACAGTAGTTACACTCCATATCTTAAATCCTTACAAGGTATTCAGATTTTGGACGCGGAGACGGCTTCACGTTCCCAAAACGTGCGTAACGGATTTTAGCACATAAAACGGTCGTTATATAGACACAATATATTTACTACCCAAAGTTTATAAACAAAAGTACGTTGACTAATAGCCCGCTATTGTAATGGGGGCAATTAAAAGCTTTCGAAAGCTCTCTTGTCCGTACGTTCAGTGTAGGTTGGGTTAACGTCATGGAATAATGGATTTCAGATTCATTTTAACCTTTGGTGACAGTTATTAAGCACAATGCCGAACCAGTCGGTAAAACAATGCGTTTTTTTTAAACAGCTGCAAAAAAACTCGCGTTTTGACAAAGTTGATGAAAGCGGATTTAGTATAATAAGCATTTTATTTTTAATGATATTCTTTTCTTTATTCACAAGTTGATTGTGTTCATTCAAACAAATTAAACTTACATTCACCATTGGCTCAGTGAATGTGCTTTCAAGTTCAGCATTAAAATATATTACCACCTCTTGTAGATTAAGATGGCTACTTCACTTTGCATACATTTGCATCTTGTTATACTATTCTCGTTTCGGTCCACTGCTGGACATATGCCTCCCCCAATATACGTCACTGAGCTCTGTCATCAGCTTTCTGCATCCATCTTGTGTAAGAGGTGTATCTCCTAAACCGCACTTATACGTAAGGTTTAAGAGCCCCATGCGACCATAGTAAAGGAATACATAAATTAACGAACGTTAATAAAGGTTATTTTAAATAAAAAAACAACAGAAGTAACCATTAAAACAGTCCAGCAATAAAAACTTGTCTAATTAGCATGCCGACCGAAGACCATGAATATACCTACTTAAGTGCCAGATTTACATTTATTGTGAACTTTCAGTACTAATAGGAAACACTTGGAGTTAGAACTATGGCCTTGGTACCTATTAAGGTAAAAGATCGCAATAAGGCTTATTTAAAAATGTCTCGATAAATATTTTTTTAGCATGCAAATTGATAGCGAAGCCAATTCATATGATGATTGATATATGTTTTTCTGGTAGAGAATTTAATGAAGTAACATGTTAAGTGACTTACTCAAAATTGTTAGTACCACCATGTACTCTACGGCCATTTCATTGTTTCATTGTTGTCTACAAATTAAAAAGCCTACATTCCAGATGAAGTCATTTGACCCCGAATTTTGAAAGGACACCAAAATAAAATGTCATGACATCGAACAAAAGGCACTTCACATCTGAAGTGAGAAGTAATCCTTAAAAAATCTTTTGAATTCAACTTCAAATATTTTTTGTCGTTATTCTCACGAAGATTTCGAAGTTTTGTGAGTATATGCTCTTAACGTCTTTACCAACATAACATAATGTTATTGTTACCCATTTGAAAAACGTGCCGCAATACTCCAGGATGTATTCCAGGGAATTGTTTAGTTACCACGAAGCGGAAAATGTAAGCCAACCGTAGTGTTTGTAAGTACTACAAATAGTTGGCATAAAGAATTTTATGTTTCCTTTTGTTTGGCTGAAGAAATGGTCTATAAAAGCTCTACAAAAAAGCGTACTGTCACGTCAAAGCAGTGTAGTAGTGTACTTGCTACGTCCCAGTTTATATTCCAAGTCCAAAGTTGCGAATCAGAACTCTGGCTTCGAGTTGTGTTGAATGTTATGTAACGCCCAGTCTCAAGTTAAAGTGGGTCGTAGGCTGTGGTCCAGCTCGCAAATGGACGTAGGCATACCATTGTCTTATTTTCCCATTCGTCTTTTTTTCTTGAGTGTTTATTAACGATTGTACGCTACGGTTTGGAAAACAAGGCGTATTGTTAGAGCGCATGTAGATTCAAAAGTATTTTTTATCATCCCACTGCATGTTACGAGTGTGTTCTTTTAAAAGTCTCGGAACTGGTTTTTTAATCTCTGTTGCTATGGAGCGCGCGTTTTATTAAAATGATCGGTGCCACTGATATCGTTTAGAGCTTGCAGTGTTTTTTATTACATTTTATTTCTTTACGCTAACTCTATTATGAAGCTACAGGTAGATGAAGAATACATTTTTAGATATTATATCGCCGTTATGCAATCTAAAGTGAGTTAGAGTAAAACGAGTAAATGTATAACCTAATGACGCCGCATGGTGCATTTGTACCAAATCTGTTAGAATATCCAAGCCCAAAAGGTAATATTATTTTGAGTATTTAAGATGACATTATATACTTGGATTTTTAGGACCTACTCCGACGGTTAAAGATTCAGAAATATTACCAAGAGGCGTAGCTGAGAGACAAATCCAAGAAAAAAATTGCCGAGGGACAACAACCTTGGTTCTCCAATGATCTTAAAATTCAACAAATGACTTCCCCGTTGTAAATGTTAAGCAGCCAAAATGCTCCACCATTCGAGTTGTCTAAATTATCATAATCGTGTTTAGTGCATGTCTTTATCGCCGTTACGAACGCAAACAATCGTGACAAATATGTAACCGTTCTAAGATTTTATGTTTACAATTTCTTTACGCGGTACTGGTTCACCTGTGTTGCTTTATTCTTAAATTATTTTAATGAAATGATTCATATTTATACAATGAGATCGTCTAAGTATCCTCAAGTGGTTTATTTATGTTTATGGTTTTTAAAACACGAAGATTCCATCAATTTCGTGTCAATTTATAACAAAATATATATGGAAGTGTAACAAAAATGGATCAAGTTCATACATCGATAGAATCGAATTTTGAATAAGTATCTTTCTCCAAAATCTATCTCCCTACGTTATCTTTCGCGATACTTGAAACTGTTTTTTATCTCAAAACTACACCTTACGCCTTAACAAGCGAGAACCTTACGTAGCACCGGAGTGACTCATTCCTCTAATTACGTTTATCCAACACCACAGTCGTAATGAGATGGCAAACACAAGTGTGTCACTGGCAAGAGCAGGCTGCGGAGACAATAAACAATATAGCCATGGTTTTGTGCACTTGACAGATACCAATTAAGGTGTATTATGTGCGTATTATGCGTAATACTATTTAAGATCTCGAAATATCCATGTTTCTCTTATCTGTAGCATTACCTGATCTTGTCATTGGTGTGTAGCGTAGTATTTGCATGTCCCGCACCCTAATCAAGCTGTCAAAACAAAAGGAAAAGTAGCAACAAACCCAGAAATGTAGCTCCGTTAACCGCACCGGCTCCTCAGATGCTGCAACTATATTCTTGGGGATCTTGTTGGTGACGTCGAGAGGGCAAGGCAGGGCTACGTTGCCTCAAAGTCGCCTCAGGCGATAGAACCTAATTGAAATGAGGCACTTTACCCTCTACGAAATCCTCTTCCTTAGATGGTACAGGCCAAGAGAAATGTAGCCGTACTAGACTACTTATGCTGAGACCTGTTTTATCTTTTCTTCCTATTACTTCACTTCCCCATGAATTTCCAGATGGTGGCCCGTAGCGCTCGCAAGGTGCTTTTTACTCGCATGTTCTGTACACTTACACACATTTATCTAGTTCTATACTAGAATTCCATTATCCTAAGCACTTGATAATGATATAAATTCCTGTTGGTATTAAACTCCCATGACCTGGGGTACAAACTTGTGAACCCCGGCAGACCTGGCACTACCAATTGAGCCAATCGGGTCTTTAACACTGATCCCAGTAGTTTTCTAGTAAGGACTGTTATCGTTGCTTATCCCGTGATTTCTAAAGGTTAATTGAAAACGTGTGCGTGAGTGCGTAAATATACTCTGATTTTGACGTCAATGCTTACAGTACAGCACGTACATACTACACCACGAAGCGAGCTTGTATCAAGCACCAAGGATATATTAAGAAGTCTATATTGGTCAACAAGCGGTTTAACTCTGGATGGATTAGTATTATGAATGAGCGTGGAGTCAAGAGCTTAGCCTAAAGGAGGAGGAGGATGTTTGAAAATAGATCTAAAACTAATGGTTTTTGAAGATGTTATAATTCTCTTAAGATGTTTTTCTGGTTAGTGTGATGATTAATAGGACTATGGAGTGTTGTGGAACTAGTATTATTGCCCCATCTACCAGTTTGGAATGTGATTCCTATGGAGAAGACTGGCAAGAAACCTGCTCGGGTGCTTTGGTTTAAGCTTAAGTACTTCTTATAAGGAAGTTTAATTTTGCTTATAAATGAAATCAGTGCAATGCAAGACCAAATATTGGACGATACTACCTACAGTTAGCCTACAGTTAGTATTAGGTTTACATTTTTGCAATTAAATATATAAAACTTCCATTAAGACAAAATAAAGGTTTATAGTCGTAATAAAATAAATGTTGCTGGCTAGACAGACGCCACATTGGAGTCGGGACGAAGCTGGGTGACATCATTATGGATCTGCCGTTTGGAAACTCCAAACATGCGCGCACGTATTGTGGACGCAACAAACATGGTGATTTAAAGGTTAAATACCAGGTGCATGGAATTTATATCAGATTTCTAGACGTTAATCAGGAAAAATGCGTTGTAAAGTTATTTTGGCATTTATTTTTGGAATTAGCTCTAACAATGGCGAATGATATTGACCCAGGGTTTTGTTTTGATAACCTAATTATCCTATATTATTAGATGTAAGTCTTTGCGCTGCTATACTGAACACATCCGTACTCTCACCCGCCCCAAGTCCAGCATATTTGACTGTTCCAGTAACTCTTACTACATGTACTGATAATTCCTATCCACAACTTATTTGACAGATATATAAGTTGTGGATAGATTTTATCAGCACAATTTAAAAACAGGCCCTTAAATAAGGATAAGTAAAAGGTGCCTCACCTTTAAAGTATGTATGTAAGGTTCCTCAAGTTCCTCCTCCTCCTCAAGTTCTCCTTTGTTATTCCTCAAGTTATTATGAATACGTGTTACGTAGTTACTTGATAGGTAGGTACCTACGTTAAGTAGGTATGTTAGTAGGGACTGGGAATTCCCACTGTCAAGAAAAAATAAAACTGTTCGCTCTTTATATTGTCCGCACATTGTCAGACTATGGTTTACCTAACGCAAAAATGTAAGTAGACGACATTTTAGAATGTTCTCCCCGACCCTCACTCAGGAGCATAGAAATCTTAGTACAGCATTATACACCATCATAAACTTAAGACTCTCTAAGGGTTTAACTCTATGAAAATGACAATTTATCCCAATATCATACACGCGCCAAAAATTTAGAGTGTGTGGTTGACTAATCCAGAATCTACCTATGTCTGTAAGTACCTACCTTATTCAAAATTTAGTCTATCTAAGACATAGACAAACATTTTAGGGCGTGCAGACTTCTTCTGATTCCGTTTAACATCGCATCAACAATATAATTGCAATCCTTCAATCGTCGGTAGCAGTAAAACGCGCTGTCTGCTTGCGTTTTTTTATTTGTGGTAAAATTCTTTATACATTGCCGCTTTGAGGAAAATAAGAGAGTTATTTGGGAGTCTCGGCTAGGAGCCGTTTACCCACTAAAAACCCTCGGTGTACCATCAACCGCCTTTGAAAAGGCGCGACGGGATCCCAAACGCATGCACCGCGACGCCCCAGGCTGTCTGCCTGCCTGACCTGACCCAATTACAGGGCCTTTCCATTCACATACTGGTGTGTGTTTGCCATACTCGAGATATCTCAACTGCAAATCATTTTTCAAAAATATTTAATACCAAAAAAAGTAGGGAATCATCCACATATAACATAACATGAATCAGCTTTCCTTTAGGATCTTGTAAATTAGTAGATCTACGACATTTAATACTCACTAGCTTTGAATTAACTTAATGTTAATAATATAACCAACTAACATAACATTAAAGAGTTATCTAATGCCTAATCATTTTATTTATTAGAATCTAAGAGTCTCATGATACTATTTGATAAATGGGAAGTTAACTTCTGTTTATACCATCGATGCTGCTGTTTGTATGTACGCTACCAGCTACTTAATTATGCAAATAGAAGTGTCTTCGATCACGTGCTATTGATCATTTAAACAGATACCTATAAGGAAACTGTTATAAAAACAAACGATGACATAAGGAAGCCGCCTACGTAAATGTCGATTAAAGTTATAAGATACACAGTCCCTATTAATGCTTGGGTAATTAGATAAGTTGAAACGAATGGCATGTTTAAATCAATATCGTGATTTTTCTTATAACTGTTCGAGGAAAATGCAATTGTATTTTGATTAGCAAGCAGCTCTGGTGCTTGAGTACCTACGAGTTTTTTGCAACGCCAATATGTAGTAAGTATATAGAGCTTTCACATAGATCGATGGGACCAACAACTTTAAAACGTAGAAGAAATAAAAACTTCTCGGTACGTATGAGTCAAATAGTGTCCTGTTAACCCACGAAAACAAATTCAGAAATATTAGAAACCGCAGTCCAAAGTTTTTATGACAGAAATTCAACATTTATAAAAATATATGCATAATAATGATGTAACCGATAGATGTAACCATTTATCACCATTACCTATTTTAGGCGAACAATTAACCAATAATCATATTAAAACAGGGACCACTTGAATCCCCAATGCACCAAACCAGGAAATCAAAAAAATATCTACAGAGCAATAATAATTCATAGCAAATATCTCGCTAACGCCTGCTGAATTGTCACGCGCAACTTCTTTACTGCATTGCACCACTACAAGTATTCTGCAGGCGTTAACAAAAGCGTTTTGGTTAATTGCGTTATTTTAAAAAAGCTGTAACTATAACAGTGTAGAATATTTTAAGGGGTTAACGATTAGGTCATAACGTTCACGATTAAACAAAAAAAATGTAAATAGTGTTTGTATTTTTCATTTTAAAATATCCGGTTATCTCATTATTTGTAGGTATGGTCCTTATGAGCTTGCAATGGACTGGTTAAAGTATCATTTTTACACCATATACATATAAGTAGATGGATAAAAGTATAAGTAGATATATCGAAGCATAACGTCCGATGTCACCGGACACCCGCAGGTGCAATCGATGCTCATGGGAGGTAACTCGACGCCCGCTCAAGGCGAGCCCGCTCAGCGACCCGTGCCCGCTTGCCAATATCTACCTTTACAGCCTATTTGTACGCTCTGATAATTTCCAGGAAGGAAGCTGGATTACATTTATTTGTTGCAAAGTTCTGAATATGGCTCCGCCCGCAGTACGACGACGAAACATAGCCTATATCACTCAGGGATAATGTTTCTATTCGTGAAATATGTTTTAGAATCGGATCAGATTATTCAAACTCGAAAACATACAAAACTTTATCCTTTATTATATTAAGTATAGATCGAGATCAAAATTTGATATATAATTAAACGGTAGCAAAGAATGAACGTGGTATAAATTTGTTGTCAAAGTACATTAAAAATACATATCTATACATATAAATAAAATTGGAGTGTCTGTTTGTAATATTAAAATAACCGCTTTTTACTAAGTGCATTTGGATGTATACACGTTACCTATACCGAAACAACATTTTTTACAATTTTTGTCTGTCTGTCTGTCTGTCTGTCTGTCCGTCTGTCTGTCTGTCTGTCTGTTTGTTCCGGCTAATCTCTGAAATGGCTGGACCGATTTTGACGGGACTTTCACTGGCAGATAGCTGATGTAACAAGGAGTAACTTAGGATACTTTTATTTTAGAAAAAAAAATATAGAATCTCACGAAAAAAAATTAAAACTAATGTTACAGCGCAGCGCCTGATAAGTTTGATAGCAACAACCTGCAATGCGTCCCGCGGCGCGGGCTCAGAATGGGCGAGCAGGCTGTTGTCAACGGTTGTCTTTGTTAATTACCACGCGGACAAAGTCGCGGGCAACAGCTAGTACCTAATAATTTGTTGTAATAGGATTGGACATAACCTACAAATAATGTTCGTACGATTATAATCTTTTCCATTCCAATTTTGCTGCCCATTCGCAATTCAGCCTGCATTGCATTTTAATTAACAGAAACCACAAATCATAGAGCTCCAGCCGCCATTTTCGAATGTGGAGCGCGTTCAACCGAGTTCATATTCGGTGCACGTGCTCTACATATATATTATATAAAGTGAGTTAGGTATTTAACAGGATTCAACCTGATTGTACGGGTATTCGAGGCAGGTAAGGATTACGCTTTGATGTATTTTATTTGTGGTTTCCTTTGTTTTTCCCAAGAAATAAATCTTATTACATAGCTACTTTCCATAGCAGATAATTTACATAGAGAAAAATCGATAATTAATTTATAAAGCAAAGCGTGCGACTAAATTATTTTTTCAGAAACAAAATATTTATTTGTTTCCTCTTCGTCTTCAGGTACTCGAGACATGATTTCTAACGATAAAACTATGCACACGAATGTCTGGGTCAACCACTCAATTGTCGCTCTTCGTATTTAGCCAATTGTCTGATTGTTTCCTTGAACTAGGGTTCATCGTGAACAAATCACAGATTAGATCTGTGGGCGTTATACGGCCTGAGAGCGTAATATAACCACTAAATAATGACTAGAGACAGTATAAGCATCCATTGTCGTAAGAAAAATGTATAATACTTTTGCTGCATCGTTTTAAGTATTTTTATTAATTTATTACTCACAATAACTACAAAGAAAATAACTTAAATATTTACGAACTAAAGATATAAAGAAAATTACATCAATATACAAAACAAATATGAATTAAAAAGATAATAGAAAAGCTTATCTACTTTATATTTACACAAAGTGAAAAAAATGGTGTCCATGCGGAAGCGTACCCAAGACGCTGGTCGCATTTCCTCGCTGAACAGACAAAGCTACTCGCTGAGCGAGGAAATGCCCAGCTCTTGTTGCCGGTAGCGTCGACATAAATATGATGATCATGGTATCCCTAGTGATTAAAAGAAATAGCAATGAAATGGTACATGTTTTCAAATTTGTTTCCGATTGGTCTTCAAGTATCATAATATACTCAAACTACCAGCTTTCGTTAGAATTTGAGGAGAAATATTTTGGAAAAGAAAGATTTAAACGTATACACCATCACGCTTGTAATCGCCGAAGGGCTAGTGAAAAGGGCAAGGGCAAGTGGATCCACACTTTGCCGATGGTTTTTGGTCTCAACGAAAAAAAAGTTAGCGAGCCCATTGCCATGGTAACGGGCACTCTCATTGTTGTTGATCAATAATAAAACTCTTCCTAAAAAAGATTGTGTCCATTCTCAGTATCCCAGCATGTAGTCTATTGTGTCATTAATTAATCGAAGACTAATCATGCGCCGGCCGGTGAAACCGCAGATTTAATTAACATTCACAATCAGTTTGTTATAACTGGCCACAGAGATTCCGATGCGCTTCACTTTGAATTTCGAATAGGTAATTAGCGCGAGACGTATCATTGGCTAAATGAAACCGAACTCAATATGATTTACATGATAACTAATCTGTAATGCCACTTTAAATACATAATAAATTTGGTCTATATTCATTCTACATTTTACGTGGACGCTTCCATACATTTATATGGAAGCGTAGAACATCTAAATACTATATTATACTTACCTAATGGCATTTGTTTAATTTCTGACGTTAATTTTTCTGCTATGCAACACTAAGGAGAACACACAACTAAATGGAGTTCTAACTCCTTTTTTTTTTAAATAAAGTTATATTATCGTATGTAATTTGTGTCTGGATCTAGACCGAGTGACCTAAACTCCCACGCCTTCTATTACCCATGAAAAACTTAGATAGGTACTTAATACAAAAACTTTTGCCTTTTGTCTCGTTTGAGACTACATATTCAGCGCACGAAAGCACTATTTAGAACTGAGCAAATAGAAAAAGACATAATCCCAAAATGTCGGGTCCGTAATGGACTTAACCCAAATAAAAAGTTTCCGGACGCCAGCACAAAAATGTATTTACTACTTTTGCAGAATGAACTATACTGTCAGTTTACAGAGATTGTTCTCTCTACCAGAGTGAGACAATAATTGCTCAAGGAAACGCAATTATCGTGCTAGGTCGTGTAAATTATAGAATTGACTTTTATGAGCTATTAAAGCTAGTGTTGGCTTAACAACGTTCTGTTGCTTGATTCTAGCTTGCTTTTCATTCAATTATATCAGCTTAATTACAGCTCATAGTGTTTCGGGATGTCATGATTTGTGTCTAGCATAACCTTATTCCAAATATAAAACTTTGTTTATGGGTCTTGTTACTCCCGTAAACCAGTATAGCAGCGGTGAGCAATTTGCCAATGTTTGACCTTGGGTGATTCCCGGGGGAAAGCGAATTATTTTGGGACCAGCAAGGAATTTAATCGAAGAAAAATATTAGAGGAGTTGGATGAATATTGTCTACTATCTTTCATTGTAATACATAAGATGAAAGAGACTGTATAAGGCAGATTACCACAGAAACAACTCTTATAATAAAGCGAACAATATAGGCGGACTATGAATTTAACGTGGCACGCAATTACTGTGATGTTGCAGCTATACATTTTCATTAATGATGGCGCTAACACACTTATTTACATTCACTAGCTTGTATCACATTGCAGTTGCTCGCTACTCTACTCGCCCGCAGTGGGACTAAACTTTATACAAGTAATGACAAAGCGATCAAGTCTCGCAGTAACTGCCCCACTAAATTATAAGGGCCGTGATTCATTTTAGATTCAATTGTACTTTTTCTCTGCACATAATGCGCCTTAACGGTGTTACAGATTGGTGTAGTTGCGTTTTTGAATCTTTTTAGATCATCTACTGAAGAAGTCGCTTGGATCGTGTGGAGTACTCGTTCAATGTTCGTGCTATTGAAGAAGTTGCTTGGATCGTGTGGAGAACTCGTTCAATGTTCGTGCTATTGAAGAAGTTGCTTGGATCGTGTGGAGTACTCGTTCAATGTTCGTGCTATTGAAGAAGTTGCTTGGATCGTGTGGAGTACTCGTTCAATGTTCGTGCTATTGAAGAAGTTGCTTGGATCGTGTGGAGTACTCGTTCAATGTTCATGCTATTGAAGAAGTTGCTTGGATCGTGTGGAGTACTCGTTCAATGTTCGTGCTATTGAAGAAGTTGCTTGGATCGTGTGGAGTACTCGTTCAATGTTCGTGCTATTGAAGAAGTTGCTTGGATCGTGTGGAGTACTCGTTCAATGTTCGTGCTATTGAAGAAGTTGCTTGGATCGTGTGGAGTACTCGTTCAATGTTCGTGCTATTGAAGAAGTTGCTTGGATCGTGTGGAGTACTCGTTCAATGTTCGTGCTATTGAAGAAGTTGCTTGGATCGTGTGGAGTACTCGTTCAATGTTCGTGCTATTGAAGAAGTTGCTTGGATCGTGTGGAGTACTCGGTCAATGTTCGTGCTATTGAAGAAGTTGCTTGGATCGTGTGGAGTACTCGTTCAATGTTCGTGCTATTGAAGAAGTTGCTTGGATCGTGTGGAGTACTCGTTCAATGTTCGTGCTATTGAAGAAGTTGCTTGGATCGTGTGGAGTACTCGTTCAATGTTCATGCTATTGAAGAAGTTGCTTGGATCGTGTGGAGTACTCGTTCAATGTTCGTGCTATTGAAGAAGTTGCTTGGATCGTGTGGAGTACTCGTTCAATGTTCGTGCTATTGAAGAAGTTGCTTGGATCGTGTGGAGTACTCGTTCAATGTTCGTGCTATTGAAGAAGTTGCTTGGATCGTGTGGAGAACTCGTTCAATGTTCGTGCTATTGAAGAAGTTGCTTGGATCGTGTGGAGAACTCGTTCAATGTTCGTGCTATTGAAGAAGTTGCTTGGATCGTGTGGAGAACTCGTTCAATGTTCGTGCTATTGAAGAAGTTGCTTGGATCGTGTGGAGAACTCGTTCAATGTTCGTGCTATTGAAGAAGTTGCTTGGATCGTGTGGAGTACTCGGTCAATGTTCGTGCTATTGAAGAAGTTGCTTGGATCGTGTGGAGTACTCGTTCAATGTTCGTGCTATTGAAGAAGTTGCTTGGATCGTGTGGAGTACTCGTTCAATGTTCGTGCTACTGAAGAAGTTGCTTGGATCGTGTGGAGTACTCGTTCAATGTTCGTGCTACTGAAGAAGTTGCTTGGATCGTGTGGAGTACTCGTTCAATGTTCGTGCTACTGAAGAAGTTGCTTGGATCGTGTGGAGTACTCGTTCAATGTTCGTGCTACTGAAGAAGTTGCTTGGATCGTGTGGAGTACTCGTTCAATGTTCGTGCTACTGAAGAAGTTGCTTGGATCGTGTGGAGTACTCGTTCAATGTTCGTGCTACTGAAGAAGTTGCTTGGATCGTGTGGAGTACTCGTTCAATGTTCGTGCTACTGAAGAAGTTGCTTGGATCGTGTGGAGTACTCGTTCAATGTTCGTGCTACTGAAGAAGTTGCTTGGATCGTGTGGAGTACTCGTTCAATGTTCGTGCTACTGAAGAAGTTGCTTGGATCGTGTGGAGTACTCGTTCAATGTTCGTGCTACTGAAGAAGTTGCTTGGATCGTGTGGAGTACTCGTTCAATGTTCGTGCTACTGAAGAAGTTGCTTGGATCGTGTGGAGTACTCGTTCAATGTTCGTGCTACTGAAGAAGTTGCTTGGATCGTGTGGAGTACTCGTTCAATGTTCGTGCTACTGAAGAAGTTGCTTGGATCGTGTGGAGTACTCGTTCAGTTTTCGTGCTTTCAATTGTTAGAATTGGCGTATTTTAACTTTTCGTAAATATTTTTACCACTTGCTTGATATATTTTAAGAGACTAGACTCTAGATTGCTGTCTTTTATGTCACGTGGTCTACTTATCGCCATCGCATGCAATTATTATTTCTTCAAGATCATAGCGGCTACATTAATGTTTGGATATGGCACGAGAGGAATAGCAAATTATCTTAAAAAGCAGTTTAAAAAGACGTTCCAAACAAAGTTCCTCACGGCAACTATGAGATGAACGAACATGTACAAAAAACTGAAAAGGAGAATTTTCATTTGACTTCTCCTGAATTTTGCAACCTTCACATCGAATTAATGTGACTTTTCCCTCTATTGAATCTTCCAACGTGAATTCAAATGATCGACGGTAAGAAGTTTGACAAAGTTGTCGAATAAATCTTGCGAAATTTCTTCTTTCTTTACGAAATGAAATGCGATGAAATAAAATGAATATGGCCTCACCCACAAATAAGTGGGTATTTTGCTAATGTCAAGTAATTAATAGCAACACATTATACATAAAATAATGGATGTGACATGGAAATATGAATAATTTGCTCTTTAAGATGATATGATAACTTTTTAATTCTATAAATTATGAGCCTGTTTTTTTTTAGGAATGTAGCAAAAAGGTACATTTCTGAACTGAGCCAATTGTGATTTGAAACACCAAGGTACTTATACGATTTTTCGAAAATCCCCTTAATCATTGAGAGGGGATACAAATAATGATAAATGACCTCATAAGCTCCCCACAAGTATACCTTCTATCCAATTTACAATGCAATTCGCGACTCGTATTACATCAACTTTCTAACGGAATACATCATTATCATAGAATAATGACGTATACAGTAACAAATTACAGCCATTGTTTCCAACGCGACGAATTCTGAATTTTTGGAGGTTACAATTTCAATTATTTCTCAATAAACAGACGTAACATTACCAAATACTTATCGTGTTTTAACTCCCTGTGACTAATTGGGGTTTGAGTGTTGAGTTACTATATTCCTTACTAGCTGCGCCCGGCGGTGTTACCCGCGATAAAAAGTATGAAAAATTAAAACATCTATCCCACGGGAACCATACATTTTACCGGGATAAAAAGCCTATGTGCTATTCCAGACTATAATCTATCTCTGTTCCAAATTTCATCCAGATCCGTTCAGCCGTTCGGGCGTGAAAGAGTAACAAACATCCATCCATCTATCCATCCATCCAAACTTTCACATTTATAATATTAGTATAGAAGTATAGATTGCTTTATCTGTATCGATTTTTCTTACAATTTTCTTGAGTAGCAAACAAGTTACGATTAAAATTCCGTGGCTAACTGACCGTTCAGTTTACAGCGTGTCTGGTTTACAATCAAAAACAAACTTAGTTAAATATAAAAACGACTTTATAGTACATAAATGTAGAACCGTTTTTCGTACTTACTACTTTTGTGGTAACCTAGAAGAAATGTATCTTTGGTCTTTCCAACAACCGATGGTAGCCAGCTTGCGTAACAATGCTTATCGTAACATAACGTGCTTATCTCCGGGAACGAGAATGCAATATAAGTAATCCATTAATTGCGCCATTCGCTTAGCGTATAAAAGCAACCTAATTTTCAGTTCAGGTTATTCAGATTTTCCAGAAATTGCGACGATAATATTTGTCAAAAAAAGAACTTTTTTGTTGGTGTTTACACTATAATCCGTCTACAGTAGGGAGATATTGGATTGCTTTGCTTATTTAACAATGTTGTAGATTTGTTCGCATTCAAATCTCTTCTTACATTCTAGCTAGCTATAGCCATAAGGTTTGTTAGGGCGCTCTATATGAATTAAGACTCCTAACAATCCGTTACTTGGTTACAGCAATCTGAAACAAACTGTCTAAATTAAAGCGCCCGCGCCATTCCAATGCTCCTATCAATAATAAAAAGGTAAAGTTTGTGAGTTCGAATGAAGGAGGTAATCTCCAGGAGGTGAAGGAGGAGAGAATTTCAGAATCAGTTCAGTAGATCCGATTCTGAATCCGGAAAATTATTTCACTAATTGGAAGCCACATTATTCCTGAGTGCTATACTTCTTCGAGATACTCTTGGCGGAGCTGCGGGAAAGCTATGGCCTATAAAAGAACAGGAACTGACAAGCCTTACAGAACCGACCGTTAATTTGCCCCGTTGGTTGGTGCACTTATCGCGCGTTGCAGCACACAACGATGGGACATCCGTTATGATGCCAATGATATACATCACTAACACAATAAACGACACCGGTCCAACTACCTTGGATATTTTTTCGCGTTACAGCACGAAACCTAAAATGTGGAATGAGGAGAGTAATTTACAACACCAAGGAGAGCTTTTCACAAATCATTCTTCATTTGCATTTCTTTACTTTACACACATTTATTTTGTGCATTACCTTGATGGATATGATCTGTGATCCTATAGTATTGCTCCATCCAATCGTCGACCGAAACCATACAATATCTGTCAAAAGTGACAGTTACTATGCGATTGCTGTTTGATTATGAATCGATTGTGTTAGCAGACTTGGGGCCCTGGACGTAGACTCCTCTAATTATATTTTTTTTACTTCTTAGACGTGATAGAGGCTGCGTTAGATTCTAGAAACATTGAAACAATCTATGATACTTAAGACGTATACTTTCTACTTTTTCGCATCTAGAGTCTAAATTAAGAAAAGTAGAAAGAGCTTCATCAGCTACAATGACAAAAGTCTTACCCTTAAATAAGAAGCAGAAGAACGGTATCCCTACAGTCACTACTTATCTTAAAAGCGTATCTACAAATCGTTACGCGAAAATGTATGGAAATGACATAAGTCACGTGATTTACTTATTGCCAGCTTATGTTATCCTCATACATTTTAGCGGAATTATTCGTGGATTTTCTGTTACTTAAAAGAATTATCATATCTGTCGGTTCTTTGTTAGTCTCACCAGGGTTGTTGGGACCAGGGACCAAATGACCATTTCCTTCTGGATCTGCTCTTAAAAGTCAGGAGTTTTGTTTTACTGCAAATATTTTATAAAAACCCTCATAGCTCAGTAGATCTCGACCTCAGTCGCTGCTGTGTCCACGATCAGTATCGCTTGTCACCTATGTTGGTTGTCGGCGCGTGACGGGTGCGCGGGCGCAGTCCTGCCATGGCGGTGTGGTGCGGCGCGCGCATTCTGCCGCTCGAACGGCGCGTCTACTCCATCACGTTAGTGGTGCGTTCATGTCAACACAATTTGTTAACAATATCGTTGCGTTCAGTGCGATCAGTGTCAATTTTGTGTAACAGTGATTTACAATTAAGCGTTACCCGAAAGTTTTTAGAGGAAATTAGAAGTCTAGAGTATTACGAATTTTGCGGGAGAAATAAGAAGAATAATGTTTTTTTTTTATTTTTGGCCGAATACTAAACCATGAAATGAAATCATTTTCCTCGCGCGTTTTTACGTTTCTCACGATACCTACAGATATTATCAACACCAGCAAATTCCATAAAACTTGTCTTATTTCGCACAACTAATTTACTTCATAAAATAAACAAACTAGTCATATGCTTTTTCGCATCTAGTTTATTCCAGCAATTCCAAATTTGTATGTAATATACAACAACAAAAAAAGGCACCGATTGCTACCAGAAATATGTTTATTCTTGTCCAACTAAATGTAATTAAAATGATGTTAATGAACAATAATGCGAATTTATTTATTACTCAGTGGTAATAGTATATATAAGTGGACCGTGTCATAAATTAAAACTATGTACTTTTGTGTCAGCCAAAAGTTGACGGCAAAAAAACTTACCTAACTTACTGACTATCTTTATCCACGGTGAAACGAACACGACATTCGATACTTATTAAAAAGCGTATTAATAATAATCTATAGGTATAATATATCGAAAGCAAATATCGAATCGTAGTGTTATTCTACAAAAAAAAAACTCAAATAGGTTAGCCGAACTACGCCAAAGAATGTGATTAAATCTCGCGGCCACGGTCACGGAGCGTTCATCACGATATCTTCCGACCGAGCTTACGGAAGTTCTCGATATACCACTATCTCAACTCAGATCGACCAGTGATTGAAATATCATCTTGATGCTGCCTCTGTGTTCGCTTTAGAGTGCCAATTTTGAACTGTTTTCCTGTTAAATTTTGTTGTCATCTTTAGTGTATTCTAATTAACTACTCATTATTGATGATAGTATGGTTTTAGAACTAGTGAAAGCGCTTATTCTTATATTAAAGTATATTATGCTGTGCTTTCAGATAAACTGAATCCAGTATGTTTTTTTCGGAAAATAAAGAATTATGATCTCATTGAAAATTATTATTATTTACGTTTTTCGTTCAAGCAAAATTATGTCTTCAGGACAAAAGTGAATGAAACTAAAAACCTAGAACAAGGAGGCAGTAGACTTCATTAATGTCTCCAACTCTCAAATACTTCATATTTTTTGCACAATTATCCAGCTACGATGCGTTGTTGAGTTGATTCAAAACATCCAACCGCTAAGTTTTTTTTCGTACATCGCACTAATGACCAGTGTGGATGTAATTACTTGCTTGAATTCAACAACACACGATTTGTCTTCGTCGTGCGTACATGATTCTTGTCATTTGATGGATGTTGTTAAAATTGCATCTAGAGAGGCAAGTGTCTTGACGCGAATGGTTATATCAAAAACTTAATAACTACGCTTGCGGACTCGAAACTATGCTCTTGTTGATAAGGCAGACATTGTGACTGCCTTTATCTCAACGAGCTACGGATCTAAAAAATACCGCCACATTTTTAGTCTAGAAACGGCTATACTATGATGTTACGCTATGTACAATCGATTTAATCGTGTAGTTCTTTTTACCGAACCCACGTAATTCTACGCCATGCAAAAATAACAATGTTATCTCAATCGTCAGTTTACTTCGAGTGTAATAACCCCGTACATTTGCATTCGTTCTTCGAATTCCACCATTTTTAATTTCCCTAAGTGAATACTTACATTTAATGCTCTTTAGAGATTTCTGCTTTTAACACGATTGGACACTAACTGTTCTTTAACCATTCAGTTAAGTATAATTACTGTAACTTTCACCCTTGAAACGGTTCAATGTAATTGCAGTTAACTGTGATCTGTGATCATTAAGGGCAGCCATTTGTCTAGTGTCTCTATTTATTTAATAAAATATACACCATAGCGTTGGCAGAGGAGCTCTTCAGTGCAACCACATTTTGACTAAGATATTTTGCTACCAATGTTATTGGGTGTGTGACTATTGCTTATTTACTGGTGACCACTTTAGCCAGGTGCGGTCCGATCTACGCAGAAAGTGCTCACAGTGTCTAGAGGTCTTGGTCTTGCGTAAACGCGATAACATCCAAAAAATATTTTATTTTAACAAATATTATTATTTTACCAACTGCACTTTTTGCGAAAACTTTTGACAAGTGATAATCCCTTTTTTTAGTTGCCAACCTCAACCCACTAAACAATGTTGCCAGTGACTTTAAACAGAAAGATTTATTTAAAAAAATTAACATTCACCGCTTATTTTATTATTCTGTTACAATATCTGAGTATCGAAAGAGTCCCACCAATAGCACAGATTCGTCAGTGTTGTGTTTGGTAAATAGAGCGAAAGAAATAGATTTTCCATCAAACGCCGGATAAGCTATCGGTGGGTCGACGAACTCGCCGAGAAATATTGAATCACGATCGGTGACAAATCTGCATTGTTACTACTAAATTACAAGAAGATCCGTTCATTCATACTTTCGATCAAAAACCGGTTTACTTTTCCTAACTCTTCACAAACTACGTCTTACTAATAAGGCCGAGGAGCGCGACATGATAAGGAATAATAAAGACAAATAGGCCGAAGATGTAACCGAATGATGTCCAAGACATATTAAAAGAAAGAAAGGGAGGCAGCGTCTGAGGTGGGAAGACGATATTCGGAAAATAGCCGGAGTTACTTGGAGAAAAGAGGACCCAGAATCCGAAAGTGTGGCAGGCTCTAGGGGAGGCCTTTGCGGAATCGCAAGACAATCTCAGTAGCGGCGTCAAATAATTAATTAATTTCATTTTGTAATATTGTTCAATAAAGGTTATGGGGGCGAGGGCGAGTTTGGCAGTTGTTAAATATGTAGAAGACTACAAGGGTCATGTTAGAGTTTAGTAGTAGGTTAGAAGCATACTATTTTTGTAACTTTTGACGATTCATAAGTACTGTACATAATGGTCTACGTGAATAAAAAAAAAAGTTTTGTAGGATACATCGGCTAATGATTACTGTTTCTCGTTCCAGATAGATCCAAACACAGCATTCCTGCGAGCGGCGCGCGCTGGCCAGCTCGACACAGTGATCGACCTGCTCGACTCCAGCGCAGTCAAGGACATCAACACATGTAACTCGGTGAGTCTTGAGTCTGTAGAGTCCATTCAGCATCATATATTCGGATTCAGGCGCGGTATTGGAGAAGAGGCTTCGGGTGCAGGCGCGAACAAATTTTACGGATTTGTTTTGCGTTTATTTTATGTTTTTATGTTCAAAACAAAAACCGTAAAATTAGTTTTATTTCAATGTGTAATATTCAATGTGTATATTTTTTTCACAACAAACTGATTTTGTGTAAGCAACTAGGCATTAAAAAAAGGTTGTCGACAGTCTGACTTCACATAATGATTAAAAATGCCCTTAAGTTTATTCCGAAACAGCCTGTATATACACTACACTAAAAATACAGTAACAATGCTATAAAGGTCTTGACTATAGTCAGGGTCAATGGTAACAAAGCCTAAATCACCTTATTTAAATCAAAAACTTTATTTTACAATACCAATGCTACATCTAGGACCCAGCCCAGGCTGAAACAATTGAGATAGGTACCCAATAGATGTATCGGTGGAACTATTAAAATTTGCATCTACAAAGAAAGTGAGATCCATAATATCAACCGCAATTTCTGATACCTAACTAGTATTGTTATATCTTATATTCATTTATAATTCTAGACAGCTCTCTCCATGATTGATGGCGTCTATGATCACGTGTTGTCAGGTCCCGCATTTGTGTTTCTAGTTTATGAGAACAGATTGAACGAAATTGTCTTTCTAATGGGTGCATTATTGCTATACCCTGTGATTTCCTTGCAGACACAACACAACTAGCAATTCGTATAATAATCCTTGTTAATAATAATTGGATTAACAGTTCAGTTTTGATAATTTGAAGATAAATTGTGACACATAAATGATAATAATTAAAGTATACCTCTTTATTATTTTAAAACTATGAAACATTGTTTTATGACTATAATAATATATATAATACCAGCCCTGTGTTATTGTCCCACTGTTGGGCACGGGCCTCCCATCAATGCGAGGGGGATTAGGCCATAGTCCACCTTCGCTGTCCCAGTGCGGGTTAGCTGACTTCACACGTCTTTCGAGGGGTTCTCTCAGACATGCAGGTTTCCTCGCGATGTTTTCCTTCACCGTTTAGCAAGTGATATAATCATGGTCGAAAATGACATTCGCACATGAAATCCAGAAATCCCAAAGGTGCGAGCCGGGGTTTGAAACTGCGATCCTCGTTACCGAGGCAAGCGTTCTACCAACTTGGCTATCACGGCTTATTTATTGTTTTATGACTGTAGTAATAAAAATAGTTAATTACATAGTTTTAGAACACATAAAAGTAGGTAATATAATGTTACGTGCGGGGGTAATTAAATGCCGATTACGTGAAAATTACTTTAATCGCTCTCCACACAGAAGGCAAAAATAGAACACACCAGTACACTAACTAGTTAACACTCAAACAACAATACACCAAGTCACTTTGAATCACAGTAGTCCACAGTATTCGCTAGAGTCGCCGGTATAGTCTTCTTAGTTCGCTTCCGAGAGATGTGTTCACTATCGCTTTCGAATAGAAAACTGTCTCGTCGCTGGTCCTGCACACTATTTATAATCCGAAAATAGCGAGGGTGGATCTTTCCAGAAAGGTGTCGATAAAATCCCACAAAACAGAAATGTTCCATAAGGAAAATGAACCTTATTTGCACGGTAATAAGAAGGGGCTAGAATGTTCTAGTGTACGTAGCTGCATTCGTGATATCGGTATTATTCCGAGAACTCCCAGTTCCAGGAATTGCATTGTCCTCGCCTTTTGTTTACTAATAATAATTTTAATAAAAATAATATGAGGTATATTCCGGAAGCCGGTTGCAACATTGTTGACGATTCTAGATCTTTCTTCACAGATCGATAGGGGACCTTGGACCCAACAATGCGTTTTTGTTTCTAGAAGCTTCGATGACTATTTTTCGAGTTATCGATACCTCTTTTATACGCATCGTAACATTACCCCCCTCTTAGTCATGCTCGTCCCGAGCATTATTCGAGCCATGATATCGCGCTAACCGGTCCACATGGACTACCTTTGGTTTTCCTCTAAGTCCCTTCTTGATGCGGAAGGTAACATCATTGATCATTGTAATGACGGTGTACGGTCCTTCCCAGCGAGCTTGAAGTTTCGGAGACTTTCCCTTTTTGCGAAGCGGATTATGAAGCCACACTAGTGTTCCTTCCTCAAACCCGTTGGTGTTCGAATTCCGATCGTACCGAGTCTTCATCCTTGTACTAGTCTTAAGATTATTCTCCCGTACTCTTCTGTGTACTTCATCCAGCTGGTTTTGAAGTTCACTCACATAGTCTGTAACAGGCTTAGGACTATCGGGTGGCGTGCCTGTTATCGCATCGACTGGGAGCCTTATTTCTCGACCGAAATTTACCTTGGCCGGAGTATGTCCCGTACTATCATGCACCGCAGATCGATAGGACATCAGAAACAGCGGAATGTATTGGTCCCAATCTCTCTGATGATCGTCCACGACTTTAGCCAAGTAGTTCTCTAAGGTCTGGTTGAACCTCTCGACCATTCCGTCTGACTGCGGATGCGCTGGAGTCGTACGGGTCTTATTGATTCCCAGCAGTTTGCACATTTCCTGAAATAAGGCAGACTCAAAATTCCGCCCTTGGTCTGAGTGAAGCTCCATGGGTACGCCATATCGACAGACCACTTCCTGGACCAGTTTCTTCGCCACAGTTATAGCTTCTTGATTAGGTGTCGCAAAGACTTCGGGCCACTTAGTGAAGTAATCTTGCACTACTATGATGTATTTGTTCCCATCATCTGTCATAGGAAAAGGTCCAGCAACATCAATGGCGATGCGCTCCCATGGCGCTCCAACATTGTACGTCTTTAATTTTCCCTTGCTTCTTGTCTGCGGGCCTTTCACTGAAGCACAAGCAGTACACTTACGGCACCAATCCTCGACATCTTCCCGACAACGGACCCAGTAGAACCGTTGTCGCACCTTAACTAAGGTCTTCTTGACTCCAAGATGTCCACCTGAAATACCATCGTGAATGTGCCGTAAAAGAGGGGCCACCTTACTCCGAGGTACTACGACTTGCATGGTTACTTCTTTTCCATCGTTGGATTCCCATTTTCTACATAGTACACCGTCTTCCAGAGTCAAGCTGTCCCACTGAGCCCAATAGCTTTTGGTGGTCGAACTATGAGCAGACACATCACTCCATTGGGGTTTATTCCCAAGTCGTTTCCAGTCCAATATAAGTCGAAGGTCATCGTCTTCTTCTTGGGCCTTTTTCATGTTAGTTCCAGTCCATTCGTCATCAAGTCCGTGTGTCCTGATGACTTTGACCTCTTCTCGTACTTCATTCCTCTGGCAGTGCTTGCAGTCTTCGGCACATGGTCTTCGTGATAAAGCATCAGCGTTGCTATGTCCTTTTCCACTTCGGTGTTCTATTACGAAGTGAAATTCCTGTAGTTGCTCGAGCCATCTAGCTACTTGACCTTCTGGGTTCTTGAATTGTAATAACCATTTTAAAGCAGCATGATCTGTTCTTATAGTAAACTCCCTTCCTATAAGATATTTCTGAAAATGTTGTAGGGTCTTCACCACAGCAAGTAGTTCACGGCGAGTAACACAGTAATTTCTTTCTGGTTTGGAAAGTGACTTACTGAAATATGCTATTACAACTTGACGATCTCCCTGTATCTGAGATAAAACACCACCTATTCCTGTGTTACTGGCGTCTGTGTCCACGATGAATCTTCCTTCTCTATTTGGGTAACCCAAAATAGGGGCTTCACATAACCGTTGCTTGAGCTCACTGAAGGCTTCCTCACAAGTCAGGTCCCAGGTAAAATCGCGTTTCTCTTCTGTAAGTCGATGCAACGGTTTTGCAATGTCCGAGAAGCTCTTAATGAATCGTCTGTAATATGCGCATAATCCTAGAAAGGCGCGCACTTCTGTTTTATTTCTTGGGACAGGCCATTCTTGGACAGCTTTTATCTTCTCAGAGTCGGTTTGGACTCCTTCCGTTGAGATGACGTGTCCAAGGTAACTGACTTCCTTTTTAAATAGAGCGCACTTCTTTGGGCTAAGTTTTAGATTAGCCTCACGGATTCGGGTGAACACTCGTTCCAGATTCTTCAGGTTCTCCTTGAAGCTACGACCCATAACGATTACGTCATCAAGGTAGACCAGGCATACGTCTCCGAGTAAACCCACCATCACTCTTTCCATAAGGCGCTCAAATGTGGCTGGAGCATTACATAACCCAAAAGGCATAACATTAAACTGCCACAATCCGTTTCCGATTCCAGTGCTGAAGGCTGTCTTCTCTTTGTCTTCTGGGCTTAATTCTACCTGCCAATAGCCACTTTTTAAGTCGATAGTTGAGAACCATTTCATACCACTGAGCATGTCCAGTGTGTCGTCGATCCGAGGTAAGGGATAGCTGTCTTTCTTCGTGACGTTATTCAACATCCGGTAATCCACACAGAACCTTGTACTGCCATCCTTCTTCTTCACCAGCACCACGGGTGATGACCATGGACTCGTAGAAGGTTCAATTATTCTGTTATCAGCCATATCCTTAATCATATCTGTCACCTCTTTTTCTCTTGCCCATGGTATGCGTCGTGGCCTTTGTTTTATAGGCCTGGCGTCGCCTGTGTCAATCCGATGTTTTACGAGCCCCGTCCTTCCACAGTCATTTCCAGTGGCAAAGATGTCGCTGAATTTCAGCAAGAGCTCTTTGGCTTGCTGTAGTTCTGTTGCCGATAAATTCTCCTTAGAAGATTCCAGTAGTTGCTGGATGTGATCCTCCTTCACGTGGGTACCACTCTGTTTAATGGTATCCCTATTCAATTGTCTCAGGTACTGTACTTCCTCACATCTTCCAACCACACTATTCTTCTTCAGGTGAACTTCTTCATTACCCAGGTTAAGGATTCTCACCTTAGCAATTCCGTTCGACATTAGTAAAGTCCTTGCTGTAATTAAATGTGCATAATTTCCAGTGTCTTCAACAATGAGGCATCTTCTTTGTTTACTATTACGAGGAAATTTTACTATCACCAAGTTTTCTGATCTCGGCGCCAGTGTAGTGTCCTTGAGGCAATAAATATTGCACGGGCGTGATCCTTGCAGACAAACTTCTTGGTCAGGAAACCTTAACACTCCTTTAGCAACATCCAAAACACACTGCTGATTCTTCAAGAAATCCAGTCCCAAAATACAATCGTCGGTAATATTAGCAATCAGCACTGCCTGGATATATACTCGGTCACCAATTCTAAACTTTACGTCTGTTTCGCCGAGGACGGAAACTGGCTGGCCGGTGGCTGTCTGAAGATGACATTTTGGAGACCGTCTATTCCACATTATGGTGCGTCTTAGTAGCTCTGGTCTCACAATGGTACGCGATGCACCGGTGTCCACTGTTAAACTACAAGATTTATTATCAATGGTGCCCTCGAGGATCAGACTATTCCCATTAAAAACTTGAGTTATGGTTACTGTAGGGGCTTTATGTTGACCAGCCAGCGCCCGCCCCGCGGCCCTGGCGACCTTTAGTTTAACTGAATGTCTTGATCATCCTGGGTCGCGGAGTCCTTGACCCTTCTCCTTTTCTTAGGGCATTCGAGCCGAATATGCCCTTTTTCTCCACACTCATAGCACGTGGGGACAAACCGAGACTTTTTCTCTTCTGATATCATCGCTCTAACTTTATGCAGCCTCGTGTCTTGATGCACAGCTTCCACCTCAAGAGCATGAGCAAGTGCGTTCTTCAAGGACTGGTGATGTCCCAATTTCACAGCCCCTCGAACCTCTGAGTTTCTTATGCCATCGACAAACGCCTGTAGCAGGTTCACTTCGATGACTTCTGGTGCAGATGAGTAAGCCCGACGAACCAGCCTTTCAATTTCCTGGGCCCACTGCTGGAGGCTTTCACCAGCCTTCTGTGATCGCTCACGGAGTTGCACTCGGTAGACATGTTCCAGGTGCTTGTCACTGTAGCGCGTGTCTAACGCTTCCATTAGTGTCTCCAGGGTCCTTCTTTCAGGCGGCAGATTTTCGAGAATTGTTAAAGTATCCCCGCGTAGAGCAAGCGTGAGAGCCATAAAAGATTGCTCGTTGCTCCAGCCATTACCTCTTGCAAGTACCTCGAACTGGTACTTGAACGCTGACCACGATGAAGTCCCATCGAAGCGTGGTAGGTCAAGTTTTGCAGATGATGGTGAAGGCACTGCAATAGATCCATTTGTTTTCAGTTTTATCATCTCCTTATTAAGGGCTTGAAAGCGGTCTTCTATGGAGTCTTTATTCAGTATAACCTCCTTATTTAGTATTTGCAAGCGATCTTCGAGGGTCTCATTTTTAAGGGAAACTACTTGCAACTGGTTCTCGAGAACTTTTACTTTTTCCCCAAGAACAGTGATGCCAGCGTCGATTTTTCCCATAACAGCTTCCTGGTTATCCTGGAGCATTTTCTGATTGGCCTGTATAACATTCTTTATCTCCCGCCGTGTAGCCTCTTGGTTATCTTGGAGCATTTTCTGATTGGCCTCTTGATTGGCCTGCATCAACTGGAGCTCCTGCCGATTGGCTTCTTGGTTGGCCCTCATCATTTCCTGCATAGAGGCCAGTAGTGCTGACATGTTCATGTCCGGTGAGCTAACCCCTGGTGCTGCCACAGTTTCAGCTGGAATCTGAACACCAGCCCGCAGCTCTTCCTCTTCACGGCTACGTTGACGTGCAGCATCCATTTCCACTTGCCGTCTGGTTCGTGGGGTACGTCCTTCGTCTTCACGTGGTAGTAATGGCATTCCGCTTCTGACACCAATTGTTACGTGCGGGGTATTTAAATGCCGATTACGTGAAAATTACTTTAATCGCTCTCCACACAGAAGGCAAAAATAGAACACACCAGTACACTAACTAGTTAACACTCAAACAACAATACACCAAGTCACTTTGAATCACAGTAGTCCACAGTATTCGCTAGAGTCGCCGGTATAGTCTTCTTAGTTCGCTTCCGAGAGATGTGTTCACTATCGCTTTCGAATAGAAAACTGTCTCGTCGCTGGTCCTGCACACTATTTATAATCCGAAAATAGCGAGGGTGGATCTTTCCAGAAAGGTGTCGATAAAATCCCACAAAACAGAAATGTTCCATAAGGAAAATGAACCTTATTTGCACGGTAATAAGAAGGGGCTAGAATGTTCTAGTGTACGTAGCTGCATTCGTGATATCGGTATTATTCCGAGAACTCCCAGTTCCAGGAATTGCATTGTCCTCGCCTTTTGTTTACTAATAATAATTTTAATAAAAATAATATGAGGTATATTCCGGAAGCCGGTTGCAACATTGTTGACGATTCTAGATCTTTCTTCACAGATCGATAGGGGACCTTGGACCCAACAATGCGTTTTTGTTTCTAGAAGCTTCGATGACTATTTTTCGAGTTATCGATACCTCTTTTATACGCATCGTAACAATAATATTATGTATCAGGTTTAGAAGGGGCTATTATTTTTCATAGTGGAATGGTTTTCAGAATGATGCCATGTAATATCTAATAATAAGAATTTCTTATTATTACACCGTGTTTGAACTATTTTTATTTGGTGTAAAAATGCGATCACACTAAAACACAGAAGTCAAGTACATAGACTTTCCAATATATGAGACTTCGAGTACCTAACTAGAGCTTGCAAGTTTCAGTTCTCTAAAGTTAGGCAATATAAAAACTCATGAATTTCAGTAAGTAAGTTAAGTTGAACCAAACTTGCAAACCAAGTTTACTTAATGTAGTTTTATGTTTGTTCACAATCTTTCAGGATTTTTTTCAACCTTTCTATGATAAGGCAGACTTAGGCAGTATTCCAACACATTTCCAAGATTTTTCTGTGCTATCATTGACACTCCAAACGATGAGATAAATGGAGATCCCATGTAAGGGAGTGACCTTTATCAATAGAATATCCTTCATTGTTCCATTTTAAAAAGGTACTACCATCTCCCCAGCGGTTCAAAGCCACGTTACCCCAGTTCTTATCTCGCGGGAGTTGATTATTGCAACGGTAACGACGCAAATTGAACGAGTTGTTATGCGCAAGCGCATTTTGTGTTACTAACATACAAAAGGGCCGCACGTACGCACAGGGCTGTCAGTTGGAATTTAGAAGCGGGAGGAAATTTTTTTTTTTTAAACACCTTCTATACGGTCCCACGTTAAGCTTAACGCTTGTGTTATGGGTACCGTACAATGGTCTGAGGGCGAACTCAGTATATAATACTTGTATACATATTAAACATCCATGACTCGGGTACAAACATTCGTGCTCATTACACAAAGCTTGTGTCCCTACC
The DNA here is from genome assembly GCA_905404115.1 of Pheosia gnoma. Taxonomy (NCBI): domain Eukaryota; kingdom Metazoa; phylum Arthropoda; class Insecta; order Lepidoptera; family Notodontidae; genus Pheosia; species Pheosia gnoma. The sequence goes on along the minus strand of FR989917.1, from coordinate 3,441,300 downwards.
AGGATTCGAACCCAGGACCCTCGGCGCAGAAAGCAGAGTCACTACCACTGCGCTAATCAGGCCGTCAATTGTATGAAATTAGATTTTTAATACGTTATGGTGAGTAATATAGATAGATAACCGATTTGGAGATGAAAAAACATGATAATACATTTTTTCTCTCGATTCCCGTCGCTGATGTGACCTACTTCATTTTATCACCAGCATCATGTAGTATTGATTCTTTTCAATCAGGTATTAGATTCATGTTTTACAATACACTCGATCTTTATTCTCCAACAACTAACCACGACTGACAGAGCACAAAGAAGAATGCCATAAAGGATTTATAGCCACAACGCACAGGAGATCTTTGAATAAAACATGGCATAGTGATAGCTTATAACCCGCGGCAAGATTTAGGGCACATTTTATAGCTGGAAATGGATATATAAGGTGTAACAATCACAGTTTCAAATATTATAACAGGGCCAACAGAAGTTATAAAAATAACATTCTCAAAGAATAAAAAAAACTTGAGAGGTGTCAAAGGACACCCGGATGGAATGAAGTTCCTTTATTATTTATTATTATTTATTATGTACAAAAAATCAATAATTTTGGGAAACAAAAATATATCGCCCCCGGGTGGGCTCGAACCACCAACCTTTCGGTTAACAGCCGAACGCGCTAGCCAATTGCGCCACGGATGCACTTGTGGAATGTCTCGAAAATACTGACCATTATGTAAATGCAAACGACAAAGATAGCAAAAAGTGTCGTTACAACTTTTCGTCTTAATTTTTTCCGTCTAGCTCCTTTCGTAACGCGCGATAAGGAACTTCGTTCCAATAAATCAAATCATTAGACTTTTAAAAAAATACACCCTGTACTGAGCGCACGGCCAAACGCTACTGGTGCGACTTGTTTAAAAAAAATCAACGTGATCCAAATAACTTGCTGATTCATGTGTTAAAATATTTCACACAATTTTTGTTATATCTTATGTATCATCGTGTGGAATAGCCAAATACATTTTTTGCCCGGATATGATTCCCCGGGACAGGCGTACGAAATCGCGGGCACAGCTTGTCCTAAATAAAATATATTAGGTAATCTAGCCCTCGTATTCTGTTATGACAATACATTATTGTGCGGCGTATCTAGTTTATTAACATAGACTGCATCAGCTACTGTTGATTCATTGAGGACATCCTGGCAGGTGGGGTAATCGTCGTCATAAAATACTCGTGTTTGTTGCGCATTATTGTGGTGATCATGGCCGAGTCTCCTGTCAAGATATACTTAATAAAAAAAGACGTCAGTTGAATGAAGAATCAAGGAGGCTGTATAATGAATACTAAGAATTTCCATGGTTTGGTATGGTGAAGGCGAACATCGTGAGGGCCTTCACGGCTTTCGAAAGCCGTGTGAAGTTCGCTAATACGCTCTGGACCAATAAGGTGGATTAAGGCCCGAATCCCGATCGCATCGATGGGGAGTGCATCTGGTGTACGTCAGATAACATTAGTGAAATGTGGCTGCATTGCAGTATCTGCAGTGCACCTTTGCCTATATCTTAGGGGAATAAAAGCATGTTGGTGATGTCTTCTAATAAAAAAGTAGGTATCGCCACGTTATCTTAATAAGGTGAGCAATACTGCCTCTGAGCATTTTAACTAGCAGCTAGTCGCTAATGTGAAAAATCGCCCGTCTCTTGTTTTTACGGGCGTTCCACAAGGATCGATACTAGGGCCAAACTTGTTCTTAATCGATATTAATGACTTCGCTTACTATATAGGGAATAATCACGAGATAGTATTGGTTGCAGATGACACTCAATTGCTATTTAAAATAATGGAAATGAATTCGTTTGACATTGTGAAAAATGCACTCGTTACTTATTCTAAAACATGATCATGAGAACTAAATATTTTCGTATTTATAGATAAGTTTAAAAAAGCAACATACTTAATCTATTTAAAGTACAAAAACACCGGCAGTCAAACTTTTTGTTGCGATCATCGAGTTCTATTAAAAAAACAGATAATGATATTAATATTGTCTATTCTTCAGTTAAAAACGTTATCGGCCTTCAAGCCTATACGTTCCGCTCGGCTGGGCGGCAAAGGATTGGTGTGCATTCATGATTTGATCCTTAAAACTATAACGTAGCTTCTGGCTATAGTTGGAAACTGAAAAAAAAAAATTGTCATAAATTGATCAGTATATAAATAAATATCGACAACTTGCCAACTGTACGGTTCAAAACTAAACAAAGCTTGTATTTTGGGTACAAGTTTGGGTAAAAGTGGTCTATCATTGATTACTTTATCAACTCGATTAGTTTTCGCGACTCGGACTATTGTTGGCTTACCATATTTTTGTCTCTAATTTGCGCTGTGCCTACGAACGTATCACATACCTACATTATCTGCTACAATTATCGATAGAATGTCTCTATTTGAATACATTTGAATAATTACGTTCTTTACGAATAAAACGTGCGCACAGCACGAGTCCGATTGGCATTTTAATTGTTCCGCACAATTTGTTAAGTATAATTATTTATGTTGCGTCAGCTGAATAATTCGTTAGAAACTAATTAGTTCGGTATTGAAAAGTGTTATGTAGGTTTTTCTTATTTCCTTATTATTTCATATTTAAATATTACTAATAATAACATACTGACGTCTGGTTTAAGCTGATGGGAACATCGTATGTTCGATTATTCTATGGCAGCCTTTCCCAAATTGGGCGATAACGCCCCCTTGTGGGCGCTTCAGGCCTAAAGGGGGGCGGTAAGAGACCCAGAAAAAAAATGGGGGCGTTGTGTAGAGGCTTACAATAATTTATTTATTTTGAAGTTATAGTGGTTTTTAAGTAGGTGAAAAAAATGGTGGCGCTAAAAAATTATTCATTCTCAAAGTGGGCAGTAGACAAAATAAGTTTGGGAACCCCTGTTCTATGGCCACCGCCAATTTCTCGGAGAGTAAGATAGAACATAGAATAATCAAATGTGGTTGCAGCCCCTACTAATCATTTCTTTGTTTATTTTCCCGCAGAACGGACTGAACGCTCTCCACCTTGCAGCTAAAGATGGCCATATATCCGTAGTCGAGGAACTACTCAAGCGAGGCTCTACAGTCGACGCTGCCACTAAAAAAGGTAAGTACCTACTTTATCCATGTTATGGAGGGCTGCGGTGAGGGCCATCGAATATAATTAAGAATCAATTTGGATTTTAACGGGTACTTAATAATAATAGTGGATATGCCAAACATCGAATTCTTTATTCACCCATTGTTTTTATTCCAGGCAACACAGCACTCCACATAGCATGTCTGGCTGGGCAGGAGGAGGTTGCGCGGGCGCTCCTCTCCGCGGGGGCGAAGGCCGACGCGCAGTCGGCAGCTGGCTTCACACCCCTATACATGGCGGCACAAGAGAACCATGCGGGGTGCGTGAAGATGCTGCTGACTGCGGGGGCCAGTCAGACGCTGGCTACAGAGGTAAGAATGGGAATAGAAGGTTCAGAAATATATGTAAAGGATTCCAAACTGCTCATGATAATAGATCTGTAGCCGTTGCAAATGTCAGTCGATATGAAGAAAATGAATGTCACTCCGCAAACGATGCAATCCCTGAATCCCAAGGATTATCAAAAAGTTAACCAACATTTCTAAACCCCGCCTGTCCTCAGGACATAGTCAATTCACAACAACCTTAAGCACGCAAACACATAGCCATAGAGAACATTAGAGAAGTAGAAGGAACGAACACCACAACCCAAGAATCTTATGCTCTCTGGATCTTTATAGATGATCACCGACTTTAGAAAGATAACTAAGGCATTTTTATTTAAAGTGATCATTCTGATTTAATAAATACATTACAACATTTTGCCTCATCTCCGAACGATCCGTGTTTCAAGGAGATAGGTATTTATGAAGGTATGTTACCAGGATGGGTTCACGCCGCTAGCGGTGGCGATGCAGCAGGGCCACGACCGGGTGGTCGCGGAGTTGCTGGAGTCCGACACGAGGGGCAAGGTTCGGCTGCCCGCCCTGCACATCGCCGCCAAGAAAAACGACGTTAAAGCAGCCACTCTACTATTGGAGGTGCATTTCTTATTTTTATTTCTCACTGCTAGACATAGGCCTCCCCCAATGACTTCCACATAGCACGGTCCTCCGCAACTCCCATCCACCGGATTCCTGCTACGCGTGTAATATCGTTCATCGGTTCATCTTGAAGGGGTAGGGATCCTACGTCTTCCAGCTCGTGGTCGCAGTCATCGGTTCTTCGAGATGTGTGCCCTGCCCACTGTTACTTTAACTTTGAAATTCTTAAAGCTATGCTGGTTACTCTAGTTCGTTTACTGACCTCGGAATCTTATTACTAGCCTGTTATATTTCACTGCAGGACAGGAAGGCCTCCTCTCCTTTTTCCACTTGCTTGGATTCATATATAGGTATCCAGCTCATGCCATATTTGTCTGGGTCACTGTTGATTTAAAAACAGCTGTTATATTATACATATATACGAGTGTGTAGTTATAAATGAAAGATATTTAGTTTTAAAACCAGCGGTCCGATGAACTCTCGCGCATCACAGGAATCCAATAGATCGATTAGCGTAAGACCGTGTAGCGTAGAAGTCCTCGTTATAGGCCAGCCCTGATTCATGGATAATATTGGTCCGCTTCGACAACTTGCAGAACGAACACAACCCCGACGCATGTTCCAAGTCCGGTTTTACGCCGCTCCACATAGCGGCGCATTACGGGAACGTCGGCGTGGCGAAGGCGCTGCTGGCGTCCGGCGCGGACTCTGGACGGTCCGCTAAACACAACATCACTCCATTGCACGTCGCCAGCAAATGGGGACAACTAGCCATGGTCGATCTGCTAGTTGAAAATGGTAATTTTATCAGTCTCTTTGAAATCACAATTGATATGATTAAGCATAGTTACGAGTATTATTATTTTCTGCGACCTTTTGCTGATTTAACGATATCTAACACCGGTTAGTATAACACCTGACCTTTCCTAAATTGTAATATGTGATCACTTTGTCTAGTGCTTTTTGGTCATGGATAGATTTATGTATCTAAAATAGTTCTACTAAATGTGACTATTATAATATCTCTGTCATAGATAAGTATAATTAATAATTTAATATCCCACATATACAACAGTTTTCTTCTATACATTTTAAACTATAAAGAAGCCTTTGACAAAGTAACTATAAAATTTTAGTAGGGTATTCTAAATTATGAGTGTAAAATTTCAGATCTATAAAACTTATTGACAAATTATTTGATATATAAAAGAAATAAGTATATCGTTTTTATATCAGAAGCTTATAATATTTTATTAGGTGTTCCGCTAGGTTATCATATGGGTCCTCTTTGTTACAATTTGATTTTTTTTCCTGCTCTAAGTATTCTAAGTATTCTGATCTAAGTTAATACACTTGTGGATTATACTATAATAATTGCAAATTCCGAGAGCATAGTATCCTAATTACTACTTTCAATGTTGTATTAATTAACAAGTTATAAACCGTGAGCTCTTTTATTTAAACGCTAAAAAAACCTTGTAAACTGACCGTTTTTTAACGAGTCATAAATCAAAGAAATTGTCATCAATTCTACTTATATTTACATAATATCTTCACTTTTGTTTATTACACACGCAATACCCATTTGTAATTACATTTGTAATGAGATCTAGATATCGTCAAATTAGAAATTCAGTATTTAATTGGCGAGTTTGGACCGTTAGCTCGTTACGCTGTCAATCTGATATAATTATTTCGCAATATTCGGTAAACGCACATGTACTTATGCTGTTTTATAATTCGGCTATATGACGACGTGAAATAATGCACTGAAATCGAATTGTCTGGTTCTGTTTAGAAAAAAAATATTGTACGCAACCAGCCGTGAAATTAGGAAAATTAACAAGATATGTATAAATCTAACCGTTTATTCGGCGCCGAATAGCATTCGGACAGGTTTGTCAACAAACTTTTCCAGTTATTTGCCAGATTGATTGATTGGTGTACGTTCAAACCGTGTTACTAGAATCTTGAGTTGTTTTCTTAATGCATGCATTATAATTTATGTAATAAAATCTTTAAAGTATGGGTGTATTGAATTCGGTTCCATGGCGGAAAGTTGGTATTGTAGCACGTCAACGACCATGTCAATGGAAATGTGGCCCATCTATACATACAAATAAATAAAATTGGAGTGTCTGTTTGTAATTTTAAAATAACCGATTTTTACTAAGTGCATTTGGATGTATACACGGTACCTATACCAAAACAGCATTTTTTACAATTTTTGTCTGTTTGTTCCGGCTAATCTCTGAAATGGCTGGACCGATTTTGACGGGACTTTCACTGGCAGATAGCTGATGTAACATGAAGTAACTTAGGCTACTTTTTATTAGACTAGATGTTACCCGCGACTTCGTCCGCTTATTGTTAAATACCACGCGGACGAAGTCGCGGGTAACATCTAGTTTCTAATAGAATAATAACTATTTTCACTACGTGCAAGGGAAATGATGTGAGGGAAGAGAGAGTACACCTGCGCTTGCGCATACACTCACATCTCCTGTGTATTTGGCTGGTTGAGATTGGCTGCTGTGACCGAAATTCGAAAGGAAGGATATCTCCTATTGCTGTATATCTCCATAGGTGCAAACATAGCAGCGGTTACCAGGGACGGTCTAACGCCGCTGCACTGCGCGGCGCGGTCCGGACACAGCAACGTCGTAGCGCGGCTGTTGCAACACGGAGCACCCATCACGAGCAAGACAAAGGTATACATTGATGACTTATTGTCTTCCCTAAAATGATTGTTGCCGGGGTACAAGAAATGCCGTGAACAAGAAAAATTGTTGCAGAATGTCAAGAAATTGGATAAGAATACTCTAGTCAATCACGAGTGTGGTCGAGCTATCATGACGACTTAAGTATTATTAACTAGTAGGTATCGCGACAATGGAGTTGCGTGCTCACATAGCATTGCCAGGCCCCACTTTTCCATTGGCCACTCCGAGCCCAGGGCCCCGCGATCCATGGGCCCCCTTAGTTCCTACTCCTTTTGTCTGTTAATAAAATATTTATCTTTCATAGTAATAGGGACCCAGGGCCTCTAATAGGCCACAGACGGCAATGCTGTTTTCAGGAATGTAATCTAACAAAACCAACATATTTTTATTATTGCCGGCTATTCTCCTTAGAACTAACGTACCGAATCGTTGGTAAATCCCACTAATATTGTAAATGTGAAAGTTAGGATGGATGGATGTTTGTTACTCAATCACGCCAGAACGGCTGAACGGATCTGGATGAAATTTGGCACATAGATAGATTATAGTCTGGAATAGCACATAGGCTTTTTATCCCGGTAAAATGTATGGTTCCCGTGGGATAGAGGACATACTTTTATATCGCGGGTAACACCTCGGGGCGCAGCTAGTTATGAATAACCTAATGAATTAAGGAATCGAAGGATTTAATATATCGCACCCTCAGAACGATAGGGGCTCAACTCAAAATTATGAATTCAAAATTATGGTTTTAATGTATGTTCTAGGTATCCGATGAATATTAAAACAAAGGTGTTTTTATGATAGAAAAAGCTTATTATATTTCCGTCTCTTTTACACCCGTACTTTTCGTCCTCCCCGTTCAGTTGGAAAGATCTTTGATTGCGAATTCCCAAAAAAAAATATTTTTGAGTTGAGCCCCTATCGTTTTGAGGGTGCGATATGTATGTATTGCTCCTTGAGACGAAAAGCTGCTATCATCTTATAATACTTGTCTTGTTTCAGAACGGACTGACACCTCTCCACATGTCCGTTCAAGGCGAACACGTGGAGACGGCGAAGGTTCTGCTCACAGAGGGCGCTCCCATCGATGACGTCACGGTGGACTACCTCACAGCGTTACACGTAGCGGCACATTGCGGACACGTTAAGGTAAAATGAACCTTATAATATAAGATCTCTTTGATGATTATCGCATTCTAATAGTAATAAGGAGATTGCTGTTTTTTGTAAACACGATTTTGAGTGTTGTTTTTTTTTTAATACACCCGATCAATGTTTGCTATTTATTGAAATATCCGTGATTTTTCTTCAGAGATTTTTGTGGGATCTTCTTAGTTAAGGTCGCGGATATTTTTAATCATAATTGTATTGATTATAGCGATAAATAATAATACCGCCTGCTGAACATTCCCAGGGGACGGTCCCAAACTATGTTATTATGGGTATCGTGCATTGGACTGGGGTTGATCCCAGTTTTGTTACTTACATAGACATTAAACGTCCATGACTCAGGTACAAACATTGGAGTTCATCACACAAAGTTCTTCAAAGGATTTGAAACAGGCACCCTCAGTATAGAAAGCAGAGTTACCACTAACTTTGCCATCGCGTCGTCTGTTGTTGTCGTGTTAAGTTACTGTTACGTGCGGGGGTAATTCCCCTCGCCTTTTGTTTACAAGTAATTTGAATAAAAATAATACGAGGCACATTCCGGAAGCCAGTTGCAACATTGTTGGCGATCTTTCTTCATAGATCGATAGGGGACCATGGACCCGACAATGCGATTTTGTTTCGAGAAGCTTCGATGAGTATTTCACGAGCTATCGATATCTCTTTTACGCATCGTGACATTACGTATTGTTATCTCGTTGCAGGTGGCGAAACTACTTCTGGATAGGAATGCGGACGCGAACGCGCGCGCTCTCAACGGCTTCACCCCCCTTCACATTGCATGCAAGAAGAACCGGCTTAAAGTCGTCGAGTTGCTGCTTAAGTACGGCGCCAGTGAGTACACACTCATAATCCAGCATTACATATACGATTGAGAGTAAACTTTTAGCATAACGGTGTGCTTATTTAGTTACTGGACTGGGTTTTAAAATTGTTTAATTAAAACTGTCATCATTAACTTTTTTTTAATACTTAAATAGGTTTGATATGATCTATTTATTGATTTCGTATGATAAAGCGAATACTACACATTGAAATTATATTAATTTTACGAATTTTATGGCTCTTACGTTCCGGACGTTTCAGCTGTTTTACAGCAAGCCGAAACGGCGGGAACGTAAAAAAAAATATAAAAAAAAATATAACGCAAAAATATAACGTAAAATTAGTTTTATTTCAATGATCTATTTGATATTTTGTTATACAATTTCGTTTTTATTTGTTTTTATTGATCTTTCTTACATCTTACACAGTGATTCAGTAAAGAGTATACTGAGCCTTAATCCTGTCATATTTAGCACATTTGCAATCCTTATGTGGAGTTAAAATTTCGAAACTACAATTAAAAAAAACTAATTTGCTCACGGAAAATCACATTTTTCAAAATTATTATATACTAGCTGTTGCCCGCGACTTCGTCCGCGTGGTATTTAACAAAGACAACCGTTGACAACAGCAGGCTCGCGCGTTCTGAGCCCACGGGACGCATTGCAGGTTGTTGCTATCAAACTTAATCAGGCGCTGCGCTGCAACATTGGTTTTAATTTTTTTCGTGAGATCCTATTTTATTTCTAAAATAAAAGTAGCCTAAGTTACTCCTTGTTACATCAGCTATCTGCCAGTGAAAGTCCCGTCAAAATCGGTCCAGCCATTTCAGAGATTACCCGGAACAAACAGACAGACAGACAGACAAAAATTTTAAAAAATGTTGTTTTGGTATAGGTACCGTGTATACATCCAAATGCACTTAGTAAAAAGCGGTCATTTTAATATTACAAACAGACACTCCAGTTTTATTTATATGTATAGATGATCATTCCGACTCTACATAATGATTTCGGAATCATTGTAGTAAGTAACCATTAAGTATACTGTGAGACGGCTTTCCCTTAATATTTTGGTAATTCCTATTGTAGGTAAGTCGGCAACCACTGAGTCCGGTCTGACGCCGCTGCACGTGGCGTCGTTCATGGGCTGCATGAACATCGCGCTGGTGCTGCTGGGCGCGGGCGCGGCGCCCGACGCGCCCACCGCGCGCGGCGAGACGCCGCTGCACCTGGCCGCGCGGGCGCACCAGACCGACCTCGTCAGGGTGCTGCTGAGGAACAACGCTAAGGTAATACCATACCACTGTTGCAGTATAAGTTAAATTCAAAGTCAAAGTCTAATCATTTATTTCGTATAGGCCTACGGGGGCACTTACAAATTGTCATTACATTTTTTCCTTAACTCTACAAGGTCTCTCCTATAGGTCTAGATAGCAGTGATAGCCAAGTGCCAAGTTGGTAGAACGCTTGCCTCGGTAACGAGGATCGCAGGTTCAAACCCCGGCTCGCACCTCTGGGATTTCTGAATTTCATGTGCGAATCTCGTGTTCAACCTTGATTATCACTTGCTAAACGGTGAAGGGAAACATCGTGAGGAAACCTGCATGTCTGAGAGAACCCCTTGAAAGATATGTGAAGTCCGCCAACCCGCACCGGGCCAGCGTGGTGGACTATGGCCTAATCCCCCTCGCATTGAGGGGAGGCCCGTGCCCAGCAGTGGGACATTAAAAACGGCTGGTATATTATAATATAATAAAAGTATAGGTCTGGTGTATGTTGGTATTGTCTTGCAATATAGGTTAATGTAGTGGCTTAAGCGATCGATTCACAGCTGCGGGCGGTTGCGGACACGACCTTACTATACAAATAAATAAAATTGGAGTGTCTGTTTGTAATATTATAATAACCGCTTTTTACTAAGTGCATTTGGATGTGTATACATATATGGTACATTTTTTTTTTCCATTTTTGTCTGTCTGTTTGTTCCGGCTAATCTCTGAAATTGCTGGACCGATTTTGACAGGACTTTCACTGGCAGATAGCTGATGTAACAAGGAGTAACTTAGGCTACTTTTATTTTAGACTAACTGTTACCCGCGATTTCGTCCGCTTTTTGTTAAATACCACGCGGACGAAGTCGCGGGTAACAGCTAGTTTACTATATTTTTAAAGGTATTTTTTAAGTCTACATACACTCGTCATATGCCTTGTATACTGAACTATGTCACCTTTTGTATTTGTAAAGGTGGACGCACGCGCTCGCGAAGAACAAACTCCCCTGCACGTGGCCGCGCGGCTCGGCCACGCCGACATAGCGGCGCTACTGCAACAGCACGGCGCCGACGTAGCGGCCACCACCAAGGACCGCTACACACCGCTTCACATTGCTGCTAAAGAGGGTTAGTAGCAAATATCTTGCTGCTAAAGAGTGCTAGTAGAAAACTGCCTCTACAACGCGTGTTTTGATCTACGCCAGCCTTTCCCTTGTGGGCGCTGCAGGCCTAAAGGAGGGTGGTAAGAGACCCAGAAAAAAAATGGGGGCGTTGTGTAGAGGCTTAAAATAATTAATTTAATTTGAAGTTATAGTGGTTTTTAAGTATGTGAACAAATGGGGGCGCTAAAAAATAATTCATTCTCACAGTGGTTAGTAAACGAAATACGTTTGGGAACCCCTGCGGTCTACACGCTACACAATAACATCTAAATATTTACCCCACCCATAACCCGGATGTAGCCGAATTAGATCTTGCTTACTGTACTGTACTGTAGGACGGCCCCCCACAAGATGGAGTGATGTTATCACACGCGTCGCAGGAAGCCGGTGGATGCGAGTGGCGAAGGACCGTGATGTGTGGAAGTCGGTGGGGGAGGCCTATGTCCAGCAGTGGACGTCTATCGGCTGATAGATTAGATTAGATTAGATACTGTACTGTACCAAATATTTGTTTCGTTTTGTAATTTTTAGCGTCGATCGATCCCTTTTTTAGGCAAAGAGGAGGTGGCAGCCATCCTGCTGGACAACGCCGCGCCCATCGAGGCGGAGACGCGCAAGGGCTTCACGCCGCTGCACCTGGCCGCCAAGTACGGCGCCACGAGCGCCGCGCGCCTGCTGCTGGCGCGCGGCGCGCGGCCCGGCGCCCACCACCACACCACGCCGCTGCACATGGCCACCTACTACGGCCACCCCGACATCGCGCTGCTGCTGCTCGACAAGGGTAACGACAATAAATAAGGAAGCATTCAAGGATTACGTAACGCCCCCTCCCCTCCCCCTAGTAAAACGTAAAATCTCTACGCGACCGTTCTGAAGGGTTAAAACAATGTTACGTAACGCGAGGTTCAAATCCCCCCTCGCGCCCCTGTAACGCATCGTAACGTTTCAGAAGACCCCGGGACTATTGTTGCCAATAAGCCTGACATTGTGGTGATAGAGGGGCATAACGCCGCGAGTACCTGCGGAAAAAGCGCAGCACACCTCTCTACACCCTTAAGACGCTCACGCCAGGGTTGCCCCTTATCGTTGCGACTCGCCAGTCTTTAGGTGGACCCCCTAAAATGTATTTACCACTGGCGGCTGGTCCTGCCAGTGGTAATTAAATAAAAGCTGATTATAGCAGGTGTCCGCAACCCTTTCAATAGTCCTATCCCATTACTTAACAAAAAGATAGAGAAAGCTAGAGTATAATTATTTGTTGTATAGGTGCATCGCCACATTCGCTCGCGAAGAACGGCCACTCGGCGCTCCACATCGCGTGCAGGCACAACCACCCGGACATCGCGTTCGCGTTGCTGGAGCACGGTGAGTTTGAAACATACTACCATTTACTAGAAATACTATTTACCCGTCCAACTAGATTTGCAGCTCTATATCATATACTAGCTGCGCCCCGCGGTGTTACCCGCGATTTAAAAGTATGTCTATCCCACGGGCACCATACATTTTACCGGGATAAATATGTGCCTATGTGCTATATACTATAATCTATCTCTGTGCCAAATTTCATCTAGATCCGTTCAGCCGTTCTGGCGTGGTTGAGTAACAAACATCCATCCAAACTTTCACATTTAAAATATTAGTGGGATAAAGCCTCGTAGACATAGGTCCAGATGAGCGCCGGTTGGTCGCCAACAATTTGTTTGATAACAATTGAAACTCAGATCTAAGATTTAGTTGCTGCCAAATTGCTTTCGCGGAGAATTGCATTTTATTTGGGGTCCCGTCACTCGTGATAGATGGTTTCTCGACTAACATCTTAGAGGAGTTCGGTGTTGCTGGCTTCTTTAATTATCAATCAACTTGTTTGGTTTATAATTGGAAAAGTTGACAAGCCGAGGGTCAGTGGTGGGTTCCTCGTCCCCCATTTGTTTAACAATGGATTTCCGCCAAGTATCATCTAGTTCTATCAACTATACTGCCGAAATTGATATGCTACTTAATTTCGATTGTTATTGAATGTAGTCGTTTGGTCGCTACGCCGCGGCCTCCAGTGTGTGCTAACCCTAAATATCGAATATTTTCGTTGGAAACTTATTGTTAATTAAACTTGTTTAGATGCCGATCCGAGTGTTAAGTCAAAGGCGGGCTTCACCCCCCTGCACATGGCGGCCCAGGAGGGCCACGAGGACTGTGTCGAGATGCTGATCGAGCGAGGAGCCGACGTCAACGTGCCCGCTAATAATGGTAACTACAATATCCAAAATGTTATCTTTACTTATGGCATAGATTAACCTACTCGTAATAATTATTACGAACAGATATTTGATTCCGCATAGACGTTTAACTAAATATCTGTTCCTAGGAACTATTAGTTAATCTATGCCTTGGTTACGAGCCGAGGCGTATTTACTTATGGTGGGTGGCGGGCGCCACGATCTCAGGGGCGCCCGAGCGCCACTCGCCGCGCGCCCCCTGGCCCGCAATTTCTAAATTAAAATTTCAATTCTTAGGTACTAGAGGGCGCTAGGGTGATGATTGCACTCGGGCGCTACGTGAGCTAGAGACGCCTCTGGTTACGAGTTCTCTAATCCTAATAATTCTGCGACCCGTATCTCGGGCACAATAATTTTGACGTACCGTTTTAATAACGTAACGTGTATCATCCCTCTCACAGCACATATATCATAAACGCGTGTGACAGTGACGGCATGTTATCTCGAGGTTACGATTACATTAGTACCGGTTGACTCCACAGGGCTGACTCCGGTGCACCTGGCGGCGTCGGAGGGTCGCACGGCGGTGCTGCAGGCGCTGCTGGGCGCGGGCGGGCAGTGCTCGGCGCGCACGCGCGACGGGTACACGCCGCTGCACGCCGCCGCGCACCGCGGCCACCACGCGGCCGCGCGCGCGCTCATCGAGGCGAACGCCGATGTCGCGGCCAGAGCTGCACACGGGTACACTCCACTTAAGCGGCCATTACATTATCCAATTTGCAGAGCGCTAGATAAGCTAGCGTGCTAAATTTGTATTGTGTAAAGGCAGTTAGACAGGTAGTGATGCAATCTAGTGCGATTGCATGGACTCTGCCGCACTAGCGCATCCCGTACACTAGCTAGCGCACCAAATTGTATGGTGTAGTTAAGACTAGCTGCGCCCCGCGGTTAAAAAGTATGAAAAATTAAAACAAATCTATCCCACAGAAACCATACATTTTACAGGAATAACAAGTAGCCTATGTGCTATTCCAGACTATAATCGATATCTGTGCCAAATTTCATCCAGATCCGCTCAGCCGTTCTGGCGTGATTGAGTAACAAACATCCATCCATCCAAACTTTCACATTTATAATATTAGCAGGATAGTGGGATGACATCACACGGAATGACTATAAAACTTACATGTAGCCGAGCACTATACTGCCATCGTAACAGACAATGTAGTACTCACAAGATGGCGATTTCGAGGAAAAGGGCTTATTTTTTTCATGGTCTCTGCTCTAGCTGATATCAAATTTAAATCTTCTGTTACAGAAATTCATCGAAATTACGATTAATGAATTATTTTCTCTTACTAGTGCAGTATCTAAAATATCACGCCTGTAATTTAGATTAGATTTAAACCCCGGCTAGCACCTCAGAGATTCATGAATTTCATATGCGAATCTCATTTTCAATCATGATTATCACTTGCTAAACGGTGAAGGAAAAAATCGCGAGGAAACCTGCATGTCTGAGAGAACCCCTCGAAAGACGTATGAAGTCCACCGCAACGCACTGGGCCAGCGTGGTGGACTATGGCCTAAACTCCCTCGCATTGATGGAAGGCCCGTGCCCAACAGTGGCATTAAATAAGGGCTGGTATTAATATTACTATTATAATGTAGGCACATACAGTATGGTACCTACCTATTTATAAGGTGTAACAAAAATAGCATAAAATATTTTAACAAATGAATCAGTTAGTTATATGGGTCACGTTGATGTATAAAATAAGCGTATAAATGATGTTTGTTCTTTACTAAAACAATGCGACCCAGTAACGTTTCGCCGTGCGTTTAGTCCTGTACTAAACGCACGGCGAAACATTACTGGTGTATCATTTCTTCAATTTCTAATTGTAACCTACAGTTGGCTCTGTATATTTTACACTATTTTTCTTACACCTTATAAAATTATCTGTTATATTATGCAGGTTTACGCCTCTACACCAAGCCGCTCAACAAGGTCACACACTCATCATCCAGCTGCTGTTGAAGAATAATGCTGATCCGAACGCGCTGTCTGCTGTGAGTAACAACCACAGCTTATATACCAACTGTACGGTCCCAAACAAAGCGACGCTGAATTATGAGTACAGTACGAAGGGGGACGACTGGTGGCAATCCCAGTATATATATATTTTATATAGCTATTAATCATCCATGACGCGGCTACAGACATCGTGCTGACCACAAAAAGTTTGCACTACCGGGTTGCGAATCCGCTACCCTCGGTACAAATAGCTGGGTCACTACCAACTGCGCCAATCAGGTCGACCCATCTATGATGCAGGCAGCTATCTCTAGAACTAACTCGGTTAAGCATTTTGTAGTTAGACTGAATCGCACTAATATTATGAATGTGAAAGTTTGGATGGATGTATGTTTAATACTCAATCACGCCGGAACGGCTGAACTGATCTGGATGAAATTTTGCTCAGAGATAGATTATAGTCTAGAATAGCACATAGGAAAATGCACAGGGGTACAGAAAAGGACAGAGGAAAAGGACTTACTTGTTAATCGCGGGTAACACCGCGGGCCGCAGCTAGTAAACTTATAAACTCACTTATGCCTTCGTTTTTGTGTTTAGAACGGTCAAACGGCTTGCGCGATCGCGGATCGGTTGGGCTACATCAGCGCTGTTGAAGCGCTGAGACCTGTCACGGAGAACACACTCAGCCAAGCTGTCGGTGATTCTGGTGAGTTTAGTTATTATTCCACACGATTTCTTCACAATGCCTGGTTTATATTATTCCAGTCGATTTCAGTGAGTTCAATCCAGCACCGGACTGGAATGGTGTTCGCCTACATTATTCTTACCATTTAGAAACCGTTAAAGTGTGAACGCTTATGTGAAAATAATTTGAAAATGTTTCATTATCTATACTAATATTATAAATGTGAAAGTTTGGATGTATGAATAGATGGATGGATGGATGTTTGTTTGAACGGCTGAACGGATCTGGATGAAATTTGGCACAGATATAGATTATAGTCTGGAATAGCACATAGGCTACTTTTTATCCCGGTAAAATGTATGGTTCCCGTGGGATAGATTTGTTTAAATTGTTCATAGCTCAAAGGATCGACATGATTGTTTGCGCGGGTAACACCGCAGGGCGCAGTTAGTTAGAAATAAAAATATTTGTGCAACTAAAAAATACAACACTCAGATACAGTATGATGTTTCTGCCAGCATTGTAATGACACTGGATTGGCCGTCTACGTGTATGACGCAGACGAATGATAAAAAACCCCCTGTGATAAATGTCCATTGATCTACAAATCACACAAAAAAAATGTCTACCTAATTAATAATACCAGCCCTTTTAATGCCCCACTGTTGGCACGGCCTCCCCTCAATGCGAGGGGGATTAGGCCATAGTCTACCACGCTGGCCCAATTCGGGTTGGCGGACTTCATACGTCTTTCGAGGGGTTCTTTCAGACATGCAGGTTTCCTCGCGATGTTTTCCTTCAACGTTTAGCAAGTGATAATCGCGGTTGAAAATGAGATTCGCACATGAAATCCACAAACCCCAGAGGTGCGAGTCGGGGTTTGAACCTGCGTTCCTCGTTACCGACGCAAGCGTTCTACCAACATGGCTAACACTGCTATTTTACGTTACACTGCTTTGTTACCTAATTATAGACACAATAAAAATAAAAATAGATTAAATCAATGACTGATTGCTGCAATACATTTGGCGCCGTTGAAATGATCTTTGGTCAGTTGCGCACGCGCTGCTGATAGCCGTATGCGCACACGCAGACATGTGTTAACGTAACTAACTGCATATAAGTTTAGGCTTATTCTATTACGGTGGAAGAACAAATTAACTGTGAATTATTATACGCTAGTAATACTTAATATTGATTGGTAGAGTTTTAATCAAAACATTAAAACGACTGTCAAATTTTATAAAAGTCGCGATAGCAAATTAATATTCTCCTCCTTGAATAATTTAAAAATCTAAAATATTAAAATTATAGCAAAACTACCAGCACTTCTTATTTTAATATAATTTAACTGCGTTTGAAAAACTATCTTAAATTGTTCATTATTTCAATGGGATGCTAGCAATATAGTTCTTTCATTATAAATTCCAGTATTTTCCATAAATTATATATGATAAAGTTTAAATAAATAAAAACCCAAAAACCAAACCGAAAAACCCAAATATGACCAAACTCGTATTGATAACCTGACACTGATTATACGACGGTGTAACATCATAATGCATCAACCAACAATCCAGAGCGATTTTGATCACGTGACCGTGACCTGTTCGTACATAAGTAAAAATACTATTACTGCTACACCTGAGCCTAATTAATTAACGAGTAAAACATCTGTTCGTAAGAACTATTTTCTAATCTGTGCAACTATGCTAAATATTCATGATGTAGTCACGTGTACATAATTCTACCTAAACATGATGTTTCTTCAACGAATCGTGATATTCCAGCACCAATCGATATTTATAACCTTCCTTCGTTTTGATCTAAATGTGTTGTTGCAAGCAAACACCTCGCTGCAGTCGCCTGCGCATTAAGATTTAATGGTTTCCGTCCAAATTTGCGTGGATTGCGCACTGGACGGCTGCCAACTAGGTGCAGTGACCACGATAATGCTTAAAAGTTTATTGAAGAGCTGGCTGGCACATTAATATAAAAAAGTGAGCGACATTTTGTTTATGAAACGATTTGTTTTTCTTTAAAAAACCATTTAGGTAGGTAAGTACTATATATAGACTATTATATAGTCTTACTTTATGGTAAAGTTTTTTATCATTTGAACCAAACAGGGCTTTAGTAAACTGTGGCGCTAGAGGAACGTATTGCCAAGCGAAAATGACTTAAAAGATGTCCAGCAGTAGGTCATGATTCTGTTTGTTTGATTACACTATACATATAATCTCTGATTCTGATAATCTCACTTTATTCAACGTAAGAATTTGTGCAGATTAAGTATTGTTATACCAAAAAAGAAAAAAAAATAAGTATTGTTTTTTTTACCATAAACGAATGAAATATTGTAATACTAGTCTATAGTCATAACCAATACGATATTATTACTCCTCTAACTCGCAACAATGGTAGGTCAGAGTAATATTCATAAATATTGTATTTATGCAAACTGGTAAACATTCATTATCCAATAATATTGATTTTACTAGCGTTGACATAATAATGATATGCAAAACTAAAACGAACTATGCTATTGCCAGTATCGGAATGACATCACCGATATTGAGGTTGCTTTAAGTAAGGTCAGCAAAGTTGTTAGGACATTCCACGCGATTTTGTACCTTATTCTGTTGCAAGAATGACCATTGAATGTGTACCCACTAATGAAATTTTAATTTTATTATGACCACAACTATTTATATTTTATACGATCCGATTCCTGTTATGATGTTTCGAAACATGTTATTCTTAGAAAATAAATAGCTAAGAATAGGTAATTACCATTACCTTATTACCTACATAACGATCTTTATGTTCTTTTGTTAGGATAGACAACGGCTCAAATGACATGACGTACTTAAAACTTGTAACATTACATCTTACCCCCCCCGCGCCTTTAGGTCTGCGGCGCCCACAAGGGGGCGTTATCGCCCACATTGGGAAAGGCTGCTTATGTGATAGAGAGTTGGACCCCAAATTCAACATCAACAAACCCACTGGAACAGGGTGGTCCATCCATCTCCGCTCCGCCTTAGAATGGTGGCCTTTTTAAATTAAAAAAAAAACTATTTAAAAAAAATCAAGGCGAACCAGAAGCCTTTGGCCGTGCGCTCAGTACAAGGTGATATTTTAAAATGTCTAATAATTTGATTTATTTCTTTGGGAATGTTTATGTTTATAAAATATTTTACATTAATATATAACATGTCACATTGTAAACTCTGTTGGCGATCCTAAATAAATAAATAAATAATATTGTATATTCTATATATGTTAGTATGTGTTTCAATGTAGTCGGATAAATGTTAAAAGACACGTGTGTAAAGTTCCATATACCTATTAGTCATTCTCCTAAATCGTACGGTGACCAAGTGACCGCTGATAGAAAACGGTACAAACATCAATTTGTATGTATAGTTGGTGTTATGACTAACATTTACCACGACACGTCCGTGTACATTATTCAATGCTTACGTCACCGGCTGTTGTTGTATTCAATAAGTATTGTCACATTACTTGTGTAGGTACACCATTAGACGCGTGTAGGATAGGTACGTATATATTGTAGTATTTAATTTATTTATAAATTTAAATATTTACAATTAATTAATTAATTTAAGTTAATGTAAATAGGAAAATAAAAAAATATTACGATTTATCAAAAAGACCTTGTCTGCGTGGCATGGGGGCAAGAATGCTGACTGCATTTCCTCGCTGTATTGCCATTTTGTATGGCAATATGAACAGCGCCTCTAGCGGACGGTATTTAAATCTTAAGATTGGAAAATTTTAAGTTTTAAATACCGTCCCCTAGAGGCGCTGTTCAATTTGCGATACATGTATGGAGATACAAAGTTTATTTATACGTAGACTATAAAGTATACAGTTACCTCACGAAAAAACTCGCACTTGACTTACTGTATGACTTAACGCGTGATGGAACACTACTTCCGAGCTTAGTAATGAACATCAATATTCTATAATCATCAAATTGCTCAATAGACAACAATGAGATATGTTCGCAATCGGGACTCGACTCCCAGGCCCCATTGTAAGCAAATCAATCAATATTTGCCCACAATGATGGGTGCACATTGCACAATGCCACGATGTATAATTCATTCGTGCCCAATCTTCTGTTGCACGAAACATGACTGAGTGATGCGTTATTATGTCATTTATTATGTGAGGTTATGTAGTGGGCACCACTACATAACCTCACATAACCTCACATGATTTGGTGTTCTTTTGGGATAATTCCACAATGTATAATACACATAATTTAAAAGGATGAAACGGTTTGAATGATGAAATTTAAAAGGTCTTACAAGAAAATAAGAGGCTTGCGTAATAATATGAGAAACACGCACCCAATTTTACTGCTATAATATTTCAATGAAACCAGTCCATTAACAAACATGTTATAGTCATTATACTTTGTTTTAAATATGACTCAAATGATTGATATCCGTACCCTACCACAAAATAGCTTATTTATTTTAACTTTATCTGATGACACACTGCACAATCCAGCTGGCAAACAATGAAGTTATCGATTGCTCCAGCTATTCATTTATAACGTGTAGTGTTACTACGAGTCATGATACTATTGAGATAATTCATAGAATACTCTGGTCATAAAAGCAAATTTTACCTACTCTGAAGAGTTTAACTAAGCTCTCCCCCTCCCCCTTTCACTTCCCCCTCCTCCTCCCCTTTCACTTCCCCCTCCTCCCCCTTTCACTTCCCCCTCCTCCTCCCCCTTTCACTTCCCCTCCTCCTCCCCTTTCACTTCCCCCTCCTCCTCCCCCTTTCACTTCCCCCTCCTCCTCCTCCTTTTCAAACCACAGAGCAGATTTTTGGAGGGACGGCTGACATTATTAAAACAAGTTCACAATTATGGAGTCGATGATAAACAAGATATTTTATTCGTAAAAGCCATAGTTTTGTTGCTCATATTCACTCTTATAGGTAGAATATAATGTTATGACGATATAATTTTATATCACACTATGATATCACACTAAAACTGGTTGTCGCAAGATAAATTACAATTTCATGGACAAACCGATCCCAGTAGGTGATTATTTAAATACTAGCTTGAAGAACTGGATTTACTTGTGTAGAAGTTAAATACAAAACTTACCGATCAGAAGATAGTGTATAAATATATAATTAAAAAAACAATTTTATTTTTTTATTCGTGTTGTTTTGAATATGGTGATAAGCAAGAGATACAACGATTCAGAATTTATAATATTTAGATTTGTTTTAATAATTAAACTGACCTTAACCTACCACGTTTTAATATGATTCTATGAATTTAGACTGATAATGATTATGTTGTAAATGTCGTCATTGACGTATTTCGACTATTGATTGGGAAAATGAGGGAGTTCTATTGAATGTTCATCATTTTGAGTATCATTCAACACTCGGTAAAGTCGTGAGGTTAGGATTTGTTTATAGTTCACTAAAGAAAATTTGGTAAAGATGCACCTTAGCATTTTGTGACAATTTTGACTATTCATAAGTACTGTTCTTAATGGTTTACATGAATAAAAAATATTCTGATTATTGTTAAAAATATTTATAACTTTTAAATGTCACAAGTTTCAAGGTTTACGAAAATTTGCAATATTTAAATTGGCATTTCGTTTTTTTATTAATAATTATACTCTACTCATTTGTTGAAATAATATTTCCGCGAATGCATAAATTATGTGTTGAATTGAATATATTTTATGACCCGTGTTGATCGGTCTCTGTCAGAGGAATTATCTTCGCGACAAACCGACTTCAAAAAAAGGAGATTCTCAATTCTAGTGTTTTTTTACATTTTTTAGAACCTCAGAACGCTGTCATTTATAAACTGATTTGGATTTTTTTTATTCGAATGGATATACTTCCAGAATGGTCCCATTTTTATCGAAATCTAGTTTTGATACTGGGATCCATGAGGAATCAAATATTATACGCACACATGTAGAGATTTTGGTATTTTAATCAACAAATCAAACATTTGCATTCAGAAATTATCATTTGATGAAGATGACCACAGATGCGACCGAAACTCATCATCACTGATCACTGATTCTAATAAAAAGACATGAAACTAAAATAAGACGTCCATAGCTAATCTAAAATTGGACGTTTCCTAATATAGAATAAAGCATGGTCGCCCCATTGTTTCATTGTCACACCGGCGCATGACATCGTGCGCCTGCACATCTGGGCTACGATTGCCGTTATCTAATCAATGCAAAATGCCTGTCACATGTCTCGGTGCCATTCGAACTCCATTTATAGATCTATTTATGTTGATTACAGCATCCATTCAAGGTTATCAAATCCTCAAGGACATTCGAAAGTACAAAGGATGAAGGAACTGACGAACTTATCTGTATGTAATCTATAAGTTGGGCTATAAAGGATATTCACACGCAATAAAGGTGGATATAGATTAACTCATGAGAATATGGACCATCAATATAAAGGTCTGCGATCCACCCCTTTTGGGGTTCTGTTTTATTTTCATCGCCCAGTTAGTGATGTTTCATACATTCATTTATTCATATCGATATAAAAATGAGATAAACTCAAAATCACGAAATTAAAAAAAATGCCTCTAACAAAATGTCAATTGGGAATTTATGGAGCATTTTTTTTAAGTAGGCCTCGAAATTGTGTCTTCACAATAATAAATACAAATGCGCTAAGGAAAGCAAGATTGAAATCGCGTTGTATAAACATTAATAGGTGTTACAATACACATTATTATTATATTACAAGTCACATTTCAATAACGACTATATAAAATCCCTTACTCAACGTAACCAACATTGTTTTACCGATGACTTAACAAAGAAAAATGATGCATTTGCGTGTGTTCTCTGTTTTAATATTAGTGGAATGGTTGTGTTGCCATCAAAGTGGATGGTTAGCCCGAGGTTAAACTACGTCACTGTGTCGACGCCTGTTGGCGGTCTGCCATTGTTTTTAGAAGTCCGAGAGCACTGGCATGCGATTTACGAACATTTTTTAAATATTTTTTTATTAATAACCCGTAGAGGTGAAGGATTTTGAGGTTGTACGTGTCAGGCAGGATACAGAAATAGAAATGTGCCAAGAACATAAGTCGTATAGTCCCAAAATACAAATTGTAGGATTCCTTACTGTCGATGTCACCTTTTCTGGTATTTTCATATCCATTTTATTTCATCGCATCTCATTTCGTAAAGAAAGAAGAAGTAGGTATGCAAGTATTTTTTTAGGTGGATATATCTGGACGTGGTACTATTCTTCTCTCCCAGTCCACATAAGGTTTATTTTAATGGTATTGCGTATTGCCCTGCGAAAATGTCTAGTCAGGCAATGGTTGGACAAGCACTACTGTTTCTGTTTACACTGATTTCAGGTTTATTGCAAATATTTCTAATATATATATTTTTTTACTTCGTATGCCTCTTACTAAACGGATATATACCCCCCTTTAACTTAACAATAATTAGGTACAAAGACCATTCGTCTTTTTTTTAGGTTAGCAATCGACTACAAAATAGTGCCATATTTGCCAGTGTCCAGTATTTCTTGATAATTTTAGGTACCAAGTTATTATAATAAATGTATCTATTCGAAACTACGTTGCATAGAATATGCGATGCGTTCTTCTATGAATTAAAAAAACCATTAGATCACTACACAAAAATACTACGGACACGTGTTGACGAATAGTAGTCGTGTATGTAGTATGACGTCACGGTTTCAAATTAGAGGATAGTCCTTATTTTGAGATTTGGATGTGTATGTTTTTTTATAAACCATAGAGCTCAGTAAGAATAGATTGAACAATAGTTTTAGTTGGATGTTGTTTTTTTTCTAATATTACGTTTGAATTGACACTACATATGTATTTATATGTGATATAAAATTCACATATACGAGTAGAATCCATGGTTATGAAAGCTGTTGGAAGCCCATAGTAAATAAATAAATAAACCTGATCCAAAAGGTTGACGTGTAGTATTTTTTTTTCGGTTTAATACCGTATCTAATTATAGTAATAAATATGAAATGCTCTTAATCACAAAACCTCTACGTGCTTATTAAAAAAATGTAAACATGTCACTCTACTAGCGTTATCTCCACGAACAACCTAAACACGTTTATTAATAAAAAAAACAGTTTATTTTTAACTACTACTACAAAATGCAATTTAGATCCTGGACGAATATACTGTAACATCGAAGTCATGACCGAACAATTTACGTAGGATAGTTATTGGTCTGCGAGAGTCTGTGTTCTGTCTGTTTTTTTTTTGCATGCGTTTGCACGTGAAGCCGGCTTCAATGATACGCGGGCGGGCAGTCGAGCCGCGACCTCTTCGCGTTTCACGACGCACCATTCCAATGAACCAATCAACTTAATCCGTTACCAATAAATTAAATTTTCAAATTTCGAACCTCTATATTCATACGCCACTTCTATACGTTTAACTGGCTAGTTTAGCCACAGTTCGTGCGAGAAATTCGTGTGTTTATACTAATTGTTGGTGTAATGTTAATTTCCGCGAATATGCGATGATGTAACTGTGGTGTATGGTTCCTTTGTTTCCATGGTAGATGAACCTCGGTGCCCCAAACAGTGTGTTCTTACAAGAAACTAAAAGTGATTTAGTGCATCGCTAATTGGAGTTGTACTTCCCGCTTTCGGTACGTTTACTATAATCCTATTGGTTGGCTGTTGTGTTATTTAATAGATCATAGATATAGTGTTTTAAGACATGTGGCCAATCGCCAGAATTTATTATTAAACGTGGTAGCAGATATTTTAATTTTACGCCCTGTACGAGGCGTGTGTTATTTTTGCAAAGAAAACAAACTAATTTTGCGTTTGATGAATGAGTCCAAGGCACGATAAATATTGCTTAAATAATTTTATAGTAATATCAATAATTGTCTATGGTTATTCCTTAGTATGGAAATGATTAAATGCTACAAGCGCACACATACAAGTAAAAAACAAATACTTTCGCGTAAATTTGGTTTAAACATAGATCTACCTCTGGGCACACATTTCTCGACTGGGCGTAGCCGGATTTGAGCTAGTGTTTTACACAAATAGTTATTGTTTACGTTCAGTTCTTAGGTGCTTATTAATTTCTAGTCTATAGAACATAATTCCACTGTTTTCCTTGAACAAATCACTTGGCTAGTTGGCCGCACAAGGCTATGGCACTTAAGGTAAATGAATAAACAATTTCATATAAACAACAATATAAGATTGACATTCACCTAAATCATTTGTTTATTAATTCCTAAATGATATACCTGATGATATCTTTCGAGAATTATGACACTGATGACAATACCGCTGCTACGGCGAGACAGTCACCAAGCTACAATTTACAACAGATACAAAATACAGTGTATTGTCAATTTGAAATAATCTATTACACAACGTACTTGCCAAGCTGTTTAGGAGAGGATAATTGCTACTAGTTACTTATAGAGGACAGTAGCCCTCGTATAAACCGAGCTTAAATAAATTTCATGTTTGACCAATAAAAGTGGAAATATTTTTTTGTACAACATAGATCGTAGGAAATATTTTAGAAGACTATCACTACTTAATACTGTAAAGGTTTACGTGAAAAACAAATATTTATATCATTATTATTATTATATCATTATTTTTATAATATTTTGAAACGCAAGAAAGCGCGATACATTACCGTAGCCTTCACATTGTTAAACTATGGTTATCATAGCTATCGAGTGATGTAATAGGACCAATTTGACCTCCCTACGTGTGTGAGTTATCGCACACGATACAAAACTGGTTCTGTAGGCCCGAAGTGGGTTGTGCACTCGGATTTATAAATAACATATCATAGCAACTTGAGTACAGTTTAGAAATTAACATACCTGTATACTGGACCCTTCACTTGGTTATTTTTAACTAGGATAACTAACCGCTATGATCGGAATATGAAGTCGATTGAATGAGCCTCTAAAATAAAGTACCTACTACTTTAATGTACCTTTTTTGTCTGAACGTGTCGTCTTCAATTAATGAGCACAGTTTTTTTTAAATACTTAAGATTTCTCTCGTCTGATTGGCTTTTCAAATATTTAAACCTGTATGTAACTCTACTTATTAATGTGAGAGAAAAGTTTAATATCTACCTAATGATCTAAATGCTGTAATGGAAACTGTCTCTTGGTTGAAGTAATTAAAAAAATATTTAATAAGCTTTGTGGTCGCCTCTGAATCCAACTCGTCGTTCATTAATTTCTGAGGTCGGAGTCACTCGGATGTAACAAATCGATCAGCCATTAAATTGAGAAGTGTCACCTTCACATTCAATATTACACAATCATTGACGACTGGACAATAATCTATGATAAATGCTCTATACATAATGTTCTCTATGGGTTTCTCTCTTCTCTATGGCGTCACCTCGACATCGTTTGTGTTGAAAAGTGTTCTGAGTATTTCATTAAATTATAATTATATAAATCTCAAGAAGTCTATAATTTCCACCCCAGGGCTCTTGGTATATTTAACAGTCACAAATCTCGAAACGAATAAACCAATAACCATAATATTATTATCTTTATAATAGGTATCAAGCGTGGTAAAATTAAAATTGTAAAATATTTACTCCATTGCGGCTTTGTAATGTAATGTGGTCGGATAAGGAAGCCTTATCGGTTGTTCAGTTTAATCTCCGTGACATTGTTCTTGTAGAGCTCTGTGGACATGCACGTTTATATAAAGCCATGTCGCCAAGCGGCCTAGCCGTGTTCCGGCATGATGTTCGGTGTTGCCATTCATGGATGGCGGGTCAGATCAGTTGCGCTGCATGTGCCTAGTGAATGTAGCGTCTCGATCTACTGCCCAAAGTAAAAACTCAAATTTCATACATCCACGAAATAACATCGTTTTTATTTTTGTAACCTGCACGACATTAAAATCACTCCCTTTCAACTTATATTCATAAAGTTATATAACACTGCGTAGCCGAGTGTAAAATGAACGCAACTAAACCCTCATAATTATTATAATAGAGCAACAATTTATTTTTTTCCTCTACGATAATCATCGGTCCGGAATTTAAACTTTTTGGGTCGGCCTTTATTTTTTTTTTTGTAGGTATGAGTCATTTGCAGTAATGCAAATAGTTGATCAAAAAAAGGTTCTGCATTATTTATTATTCTTGAATATCCGAGTTTAGTAGAAAATAGTATGGTCACCCCAGTTGTATGAGTTTTATTGAGGACATCCAATATTGATAATGGCCCAATTAATTGTACTGTTACCGAGCCCGTCACAGTCGAGAACTAAACTAAATTTAGCAAATTCAGTTGAAAATAACCAAAGTACTCAAAATATGCAAAGTGAAAAAAGTTCAGTACTATAATAATGCTTTAGTAAGTCAGGCACAATAAACAACGAAAACTAACGCCATCTAGCCGCAAAAGTAACTAACTGATCTTTGGTGACAAAAAAAAAACAAAAGAAATATTCCACTGACATTAATTTATTCAACAGAAACAGAATTTGGGAACATCAAATTAATCCGGTGAACAAAGTCTCGCACGGGTGTAGTCTGGAAGGTCGCCAGCGCGTGCGATCACCTCTATTACTGGCGCACGAAATAATACAGCTTTCTTGACATTCTCATATTAGCGGACTTATTCGAATGGAGCTCATGAAACATCCTAGTTATCAAGTCTGGACTCCATTAAAAATTCAGGCCTGAACATAAACTCAAAAGTACTCAAGCCTATAAATAAAAACTAAGTATACCCTATTTTATCGACATTTGACTACGGTACCTTAGTAATAATGGCTTAATGGCATATATTATGGATATATGGTGGAACCTCAGCGCCAAAAAATAGGTTTGATAATTTCTAACAAATGCATAGTTGTTTTTGTTCATAAAGTTTTCGCTAGATGGCGTTACTAGTATGTAAACAACAACCAAACGATGAGTTATGTAGTCGACTCCTAAAGAAATACATAATACATATGGAGTGTCGCAAACAAAATATTGATGGCGCAGTACACACGAATTACGTCCTTACGTACACGCATATTCACGTGTACTAAACAAATCGGCTTGGTATTTTTTGCTTCAATATTTCAATCTTTCTTTACTCTGTATGTACAGTTTCTTCGTCTGAGGTTGTTTTTCTTTGTCTGAATGCGGCGCCATAGTAAAAATATTAATACCTATATTTCTATATTTATGTACCTATAGTGTATATTTTTGGGAAACAAACACTGTGCCACATCAACATGTTGCCACAACTGCAAGGTCAGACGTAATATAAACATACCTACAACAATGTCAGAATACTCGTATATACATTTTATTATTTTTCAACACTGCTTTCTATTGTCATACGCCAACCTACAAGTGCTGCCATCTAGCGATCCGTGCATGGATTAGAGCCCTACTTCACCTACCGGCACGCCCCAAGTCTTATTCGCAGCCCATAGCGAATATAGAGTGAAATGTTCGCCCTACATTTCTTGTTTTTTTTTTCACCATAAAGCATGGCTCCCAGATTATACTTATGCCCCAACCGAATACGCCGTAAACAGGCAGCACCAGTATTTATTGATAGGTACCTCGCTATGAATAATTTTGCCCAAATTGGACAAATTAATCCATAGAGTGGATTGTCAATAAAATATTTTGTTAGTATCGGCGCTTTGCCAAATTCTTTAGTGGGCTTATATCTAACTTTATTTGAGTAATTAGGTACCTACTGATAAAATCATTTCAAGAATAATCGGAGGGGCAGCCGAATAATTGGTTGCAAGGTCAAAATTTCAGAAATGAACTTTTGCGATTTGCCCTGGTCTGGGCGTTGCTAGGATCGCCCCAGTCTGGGACCATACAGTTGTAATGTAAGTGCCCCCTCGAGATTATTAACCCTGACTGTCTGACAGACAACTCACAGATTATACCGGACGTAGAAATTTGAAATTTGGAGTATATGAGTACCATAGACGCACTAAGAAGGATTATTAGAAATTCGACCCCTATGGGGGGTCAAATGAGGGATCAAAGTATGTACTCATGAAGATATATTTTATGCTATGATAGGCCTCATGGCTAGCAGCTATCTACCAAATAACTGATTTGACATCGACAGCTATGTTCTTATCTCTTTTAAATCTTAAAGATGAGAATTAATAACCATAATAACACACAGTCATTCTGATGATACAATGATGACGTAATCGGCCGCAGTAAAAACAAATGACGTACCTACAGGTAGGTAGGTACCTAACCGTGACATTGAGCGGTGCGCGGAAGCCTCTCAATGCGATTCATAACAAACTTAACCCGACCGTGACTAATGTTCTTTTTAAAGAGTGCCCACGCGGCCGAGCGAGCCCATGGGGGCATTAAATAGTGTTGCCAGGTATTCATTACAAATATCCGGAACATCCGATTTGAGTAGAAATCGTGACGTCATCAATCGGACTCGAGGTACATTCGTTTCTTTTAATCGCAATAAATGTGGTCGTTAATTTTACTAGCCTCTGCCTCGCCGGCTCCGCTCGGGGAACCCCGATGAAATATTGCATATAGCGCTCAGAGATAATGTAGCTTCCTAATAGTGAGAGATTTTTTTTAATAACCGCTACATCCAAACTAGCAAACTTAGTAGTTTCATTAGTAATTACTGAGGTTCATTTTGTTTGAAAAAAATCTTTTATTAAAAATCACTGATCGATTAGCAGATTTTTTAATGTCTATATTCATGATTTGAAATCTCTATGAAATTTAGACATTGGCTATTAAAACAAAAATGTCGATAAGTAATACAATTAAATAAGATTGAAACGCAACTGTCTGTCAGAATGATGAGCTTGAAGCTTTGCTCATATTTTGTTATGTTTATGTATGAGGCTTCTGGTGTTCAACCTCTCCCATTTATTAAATTATACACTTGGCAACATTGCCACGAGACTTAAGTCGAGTCGAGATTCACATTTGCATAATGCATTCGATATTACTATTGACAATGACAGACGTAAACGCTGAGCACGCCATCTATTTCAGTTTCAGCGATAATAATTTATAACAGCGTAAATTATCAATATTATCAGCTGAAGTTGTAAATAATTTTCTCTCTCCCATTGACAGGTTGAGTTATACACTAGTTGGCAAACGTCGACAGGCTTATTTATTATCTTTTTAAATTTTAATTCATTATTATAGAGTCGATTAATCTATAGATTGCTTATATTTACGCGAATACTACACATTGAAATAAAACGAATTGGGTGCGTGAAGCCATTTAGAGGAGAACAGACGACGTTCTTTCTTTCTTTGCAAAAAACGGACATCTTTATTACTTAGTAATTATCCTTGATTTGATCGTGCTCCATGTACTTTGCCTGAAATAGTCGTGCGCAACTCGTAAACATGAATACACACAAGTGTAAATTGGAGGCGTTTCGTTTCCTTATATTTTTTTTTTATAAATAAATATCGCCCGACGAACACACCAACTATACGGTCCCACACTAAGCAAAGCTTGCATTATGGAGACCGTACAATGGACTGGGGGCGAACCTAGTATAAATTACTTATATAAATAAAAATGACTTGGGTATAAATATTCGTGCTCATCACACAAAGTTTGTGCCTAGCAGGCGCCCGGGACAATGGGCACAGAAAGCAGGGTCACTACCAACTGCGGTAATCAGGCCGTCGAATATTTTTTTTTTCTAGCATCCTAACAGTATTTGTAGTAAGTAAACACGGCAATACACGATAATGGTGACCAGCCACGAGTCTCCTTGACTTTACTCGTATCTACGATTTGATTATCGCCCTTGATGTAGGTACATAATGGCCGCTGCCCGGAATAATTATAGACTTACAAAACTATCGATTGCCGTGCCGGATATAGCTTCTTTTGAACTGTAACAAACACTACAGACAATAAAATATTTTTAATGTTATTTGAAGCGCATTCCGTTTCAAGTGTTAAAAAATGAACGCACTCTTTTTATTAGTTAATTCCTTTTTTAAATATTCTATTATTTTCGATTAGATTCTAAATTCAAATTTTATTTTCGGCCATCTATTTTGTAAGTGCCCACATAATTTCACGACCGTAAACATATTCGAAATATTAATTGTGTATAATTAACATAATATTTAGGAAGTGAATACACACGGAATATAAATCCGCGTATTGGCCTTGATTCCCAATCGGGCATCCCGATTTGGCGGGTGGGTGAGCTCACGCCGCACCTCGTAGACGTAGACCGTAGATTGCTTGTGCTGCGCGTAGCGACTGATCATTAGTGAGGCTCATTGTCGGCTGCCAGTGCTTCATCGCCCGCACGCGTACGCAGTTAGCGTTGCTAGTCCCGCACTAGTTTCCGAACGCGCATCTGCAATTGCCGCGAAAAAAGTTTAAAAAAAAAAACACGTTGGAAAGCGCACGCTTTTCGCCGACGACACAGAAATGGGTGTAGTGAAACATCAAAAGAATAAAACGAAAAAGGATGACGTGGAGAAAAAAATGCCAAATGGAAAGCAAAATGATGAGAAAAATAAAAAAGTGAAAAAGAAAAAGTTAGTGTCGTGTTTACAGTGCATCAAGCCTGTGAAGGATGACGGTAGATATATTTTTCTGATAATAACATAAATTGGGCTGATGATATTCGAGTATCCGAGTGTCTCTGCCATCGGAGGTTGTGGGGATACCTTTGCCCAGCTCTAGGACGAAAATTAAAAAGTAAAAAATGGCGCGTATCACTAAAGTCAGTAGACTGTATGAACGGAAAAGTTGCTCCAATATTTTCTAGTATTACAAGCCGGTTTGTTCCAATATCCGATTGCGAACGTCCGATTCGTGTTAGTGCAGTTTTATTCAAATAATAAAGGTTCAAATTCATAAAAGTTTAATAAATACTTAGTATAATATCAACATAGTCACAACTCAAAAACCCTGTTTCGAGGTATCGCGTTTTAAAGATTCGTCTTTATTACTCAATACCTCGAAACAGCTCTGTGTATGTTGATAATGAAGAAAAAGTGCTATAGATAGAATAAGTAGGCAAAATTTTAATACCCAAATTTATCTTTAGCCCTATGTTTATTTATAAATGTACAATAACGAAATTATTTGCTAACCGATGAACACAATTCACGTTCCCCGTACCCCAAACAATTTCCTTAGAATAAACAACTTGGTATCCTTGGAAATAATTAGTTATTTACTCTTCTCAATGTAGATCAGAATACTATCTACGCTTTGATCCCCCCCCCCCCCCCCCCCTTCCGAATCTATAAAAAGGGATGACTCCTAAACAGAACCATCAAATTATCTCAAACATTATTTCATTACAACACCAACAAAAAATAATAAACAAGCTCGGAAAATCCACAGTCTTGTTTGATTTACATATAATTATGATCGGTTGAACAGACCGGCCGTCAGCGTCATAACCTACATACCCTGTTAACGTCCCAGTTGGGCCGCCATTTCGAAACGAAACGCAAGCCGCCATTTCGAAACGAAACGCGGGAACGTACATTGGAGGATCAATCTTATAGAAACGACTTCTGATAATCGCCAAACTGACAGACATGAAAGTGGTATGTAAAACGGAACGTGACCCGATTTAAAGTGGGCCATTGAGTACTGAAGGATTGAGTCTTGAAGGGCTTTTGTGTTCTACATACGTAGGGAAAATACTGCAACTACCTGTAGTTAGTTGCAGTATTTATCTGGCTGCTGTTTCATGAGTATGATTAGTATGAATGGGTTCTTTTAGAAAATGTAAATAAAAAAATATCGCCAGACATACACACTAACTATACGGCCTTACACTAAGCCACGCTTGTATTATGGGGTACCGTACAATGGACTGAGGGCGAACCCAGTAAATATTATTTATATAGATATAAAGATCCATGACTTAGGTACAAAAATTCGTGCTCATCACACAAAGTTTGTCCCTACCAGGATTCGAACCCGGGACCCTCGGCACAGAAAGCAGGGTCACTACCAACTGTGCCATTCAGGCCGTCGTATATATGGTGGTGGTTTATACCATATATTTTCTGAAAGAACCCATCTTTGATTTTCCTACGACGATGGCTAACCAAATTAATTATAAAGACTAGAATTGCGAAGAAAATACTACTTACAAAATGCGCAATTCATTTGCGTCCCCCTTAACTGACAACATTATTTGTAATAAGAGAGTTACCTATCGAATATTTAAGAAAACAAGAGTGATTTTACATGCTTAACCGAACGAAAATGGTATGTGAAGAAAATTGTGTCATGTCCACACAACGAATGGCTATGCTAATGAAGCCAAGACAATGCATGCAATCGTAAATGAAAACAGAAAAACGGTTGTTAACGTTGCAAATACAAATCTACATAATTTTAATCATTAACCACTGCAAAACAGATAATTTTTTAAATGGTTTGCTTTTTACCTTATGATGGAAAGCAGATGAGGGCGACGTTAGAGGTGCCGCTAGACTATTATCCTCCAAAGAGGCTGGCTATTGCCCCAGATACACCCTTAGCACTCGCGGCGTTACATAGTAAACACCCTTCGCCAGCACACCACCATCTAACCGACCCAACTGCAGTACCCAGCTCTATTCACATCAGCATAGAGGACGTGTCCAAGGCCATTCTCTACTTCCCTAGCGGATCCGCAACCGAACTTGATGGCCTAAGCCCACAGCATTTGAAGGACCTAATCGCACCTGGGTAGAAAGTATCCCGTAATATTTATTTGAAACA
This sequence comes from Pheosia gnoma, assembly GCA_905404115.1. Lineage (NCBI taxonomy): Eukaryota > Metazoa > Arthropoda > Insecta > Lepidoptera > Notodontidae > Pheosia > Pheosia gnoma. The sequence goes on along the minus strand of FR989917.1, from coordinate 3,407,267 downwards.
AATTGGAGGATACTACAAAAAAATCTCTGCGACCGTGGGTACTCAGATTTTCTCTGGTAGTATTTACCTACGTACTTAGCAAAAGGAGTACCTGTGAAAATTTCTTTAGCTGATGCAAGTAATGATGTTCTTTGCTAACTGGAATTCTACATGAGTAATAAATAAAAACCGTTCAGCCATTTCAATTAGCAAACATCGAAACATCCAATCATTGACATTACCAATCCAGAACCATGAAATTTCATAACATAAACCTTCAATTTAGAGTGCCAGTATATACAAAATTTCAAACGCTAAAATACTTTTAGTATCCCACAGTTAACAGACAGTATCGTAAACCGGAGGCCCCGAAGCCAGCAGTCAAGGTTGGCTGAGTGTTTTCGTTTACATCATCGTTGCCGCATTAGGTAGGACGCACAGCTACGGTGGTCCGTGGATCAGCCGGCTCCCCCTATTAGCATCATAAACACAAATGGTCTAGTTTGTAAGTCCAAAAAACGAGAAACTGGATGACTCATAGTTGTTTATGTGATGTTGTGTTTATTTATAATCCGAAAAAATAAGACTATACTGAGTTCGCCCTCAGTCCAATGTACTGTACCCATACTACAGGCGTTGTTTAGTATGGGACTGTACAGTTGGTGTGCTCGTCTGCCGATATTATACAATTATTACGGACTTCTTAAATACTTACTCATTTAAACCATCTCATAATTAAAACATCAAACAATAGATATTTAAAAAAATTGGTAGGGATCATCTAGACGAGTGAATCATTAGCAAAAGAGTTGTATGATACCCACTATAAGGATGTGTAGTTTAACTTCAATTCACACAGTTATGTAATGTACTACGCGATGAGATCATGCTGTATGTAAATTTATAAATCAAACAATATTTCTTACAGTCCGATAGTGGCTGAATTTAGTAAACTCCAAAGTCACAGATAACACAAATATTTACGCACGCAAACGTCAGAACGACGACGACAGTCTTTTTTTTTGTTGTGTCGTTATTGTGATGATCTTGTCATTAGGCTGTTTAGCTGGATGGGATTTACTTAATGATTTTTGGGATTTGGTTTCTGTCATTAAACGAAGGACTTTGCTAAGATTAAGGTATTACTTATGTTTGCTCATGTTATATCCTATCAAGGATTATTTGTCGTGTTATGGAAAGAAAACATAAATAAACATTATTTCTAACAAAAATGCCAAAACCGTATGCGACTATAAAAATAGTGTATGTGATGTGACGTTAAAAATAAGTTAATAATTAAATACTGGCAAAATACAAATTGCGTCCGGAATCAATAAATTTAAAAAAAATATTTGAGCTCAAAGTTTTTTAATTTACTAAAGGGCTTCTACAGACATTCTTGGGATGTTATTTTGGATAACATTATTTGTAGCTCAGGGTGTGTTGCCTGACCTTTGTAAAGTATGCTGTTGGAAGATTGAACTATGTCTTGATTCATTCGACCTCCCGCATTAGTTTAGTCACAATGTCTGCCTGGATAATGGATGTATTGACCCCAACTTTGTGTCAACTAGATTACATATATTTTCATGTTGACGTCTACATTTACAAGCACTCTGTCACGCAATATTATATTTTTCTCCGATATGATTGAGCGGTCGAGATAGCCAGCCAGCTATTATCGAAAAATGTTACCTACTTACCTCTGATCAAAGAGATTAGAGAGAAGAGATTTTTCTGTAAAGCATTTTGTGAAAGATATGTTTTATTAAGTAATAAACGATCATAATAGTAGTAGCTGTAGTACCTGCTACATATTTCTGTTCAAAATCAAATCAATTCAAAATCTGCATTAAAAATACTAATGACAGTGAACACATCTGTTTTTTGGCGGGAAATTGAACCGTCAAGTTGTTAATTTTGCTTTATTTTCCAAAAAATGTGTTTCCTCTATAATATGCAATATTAGTGGGACATTAACCATTGAGTTCATAAACGTGCACGAGTGAAGGAAATTGAAATAAAATACTATAACTTGACTTTTCAAGTTCTCCCAAGATGTCCGGTAAATTTTCAATAAAGAATCCACAGCTTTACTGATAGGGGTAGGGGATTCATTTCATAATCATCGTCATCAACATTACTTTTATCATGAGGTGTATATATAATTCAATAACAATGATCAAGAACCTAAAAAAAAGAAAAACAAACATTTAAATTCTCAAAATGGGCCTATACGTGTTGGACACATGTCCCCGCGTAAGCCTTCCAAAGGGTGGAGAGATATAATAATATTAGCCCTTTTTAAGACGCACATAATCTGTGAAACAGCAACTATTTCTGATAAAATGTAGATACAATCGCTGATAACAATGGAATAATTTGGCGACAATGAAGAACATACGTTCATCCGTCGTATGGCATATGTGTTTAACGATGTAAACAGCACAGCTTTTATGTACACAGGTATTGTTGGACGGCCATTACATTATTGCGTGACGTTTGACATTGTGTGAATTGGAAATGCTTTAAAATTGCCTTTGTTTAGTTATATAGTTATGTGTACACCAGAAAACAAATGAACACAATATGGTCAAATTGAACAAATGGTGTCATAAAGTATGGATACGTAACATTATTGATTCAACGTATTTGTTGATAAGAACATTTCGTTAAGTATAATAAGATACTTAAGTTCCATGTTAAGTTACTAGCTTTACCCGTTGCTCCGCACTCGTTGGCTTTGAGAACTAAATGCAGCCTTTGAGTTATTACAGAGTACTGATACTATGTTAGTACAAAACGCTACTCAAATCAAGTCAGACGTTTTTGCGTTATTAGTTCGTTAAATGATAAAGATTTTGGAACACAATTTACTGTTACCACCTCGGAACCCTGAAGTTTTTATAGTTTTCTAAGAACAATCTTCATATTAGAAGCTTTAAAGAAAGTAATAGGTGTAGAATATTAATCCTCACTAGTCTTTATAATCCAAAGGCCGGTACATCTAGCATTACACGCACTTAACAATATATTTTGACCCGAGTTGACTGATCTCGCCACTTGTCAACGGCGCGAGCGCACTTAATTAATGTTTCCTAACCTAAATAGCTCTTAATTAATCCTCTGCGGCCGTTACAGTAGCATTTACCTGATGTAATAGCACAACTTGGTGCTCAAGGTTCAGAGGTAGCAAGATGAAGAGTCCTCCCGTGACCATGGTTGCTGTAAAGCAGCCGAAACCTCGGGAACGTAAAAAAATAAAATAAACGCGATAAAATCCGTAAGATTAGTTTTATTTCAACTTCATGTTAATTTTATGGCAAAAATAATTAATTTGTGGAAATAAAGAAAGAGAAAAGATATTTATTATATACAATAATTGCACAGAAAATAACATATTTACAAACAAATATAAATTAAAAAGAGTATAGAAAGGAAATAAAGTATTATATACTGTTTATTAAATCACAAAAATTGTAAAAAAATTTTTAGACATGAAAAACTATTTGCCATAATAAAAAACACAACTATACCACACTAGTGCAGTACTATAAAGTAAAACGCACGCGTGTATAATAACCTGCATTATGAACCTAAACTCGGTGCAATAAGAGCCTTACGAGCAAGTGTGTTGGAAAATAGAAGTAAATAAAATTTAATATTATTCTCCAGGCATCATTAATTACGATGCCAGCAAACGTGATCATCATTGGTCAAGCCCATTGAGATGCAGCACAACACACGCAATCACGAGCCCTGGTTGCATGGTCATTACATATAGCGATGATCTCAACATCTCCTTAAGTAAATATAGTGACTATGCAACCACCCACGTAACTGTTTCACCTTATTTGTTTTAATACGTGACAATTCGTTTTTGGCATTTGTTTTGTTGTGACGTCATCTGCGTGAAACGTTGCCAGACTTGTGATGAAGGGGAATAGCCTACTCCTCCGTGAAGAATAAGCCTTTCAACTCGAGCACGTGATAGAGGTTGCTCTAATTTAGGGCGCTCCCGTTTATACGCAGATTTAAGACTAATATTCTGAGGCTTGAGTAGTCTGTTTACGTAGCGTCAACATAAGTATGATTTGTGCTGCTTATACCACACATTTCTACTGGTGGTAGGCTTCGGCCGTGGCTAGTCACCACCCACTGAACAAAGCCATGTCGCCAAGCGGCCTAGCCGTGTTCCGGCATGATGTTCAGTGTTGCCATTCATGGATGGCGGGTCAGACCAGTTGCGCTGCATGTGCCTAGTGAATGTAGCGTATCTGTCTACTGCCGCCATCCTACCTAGGCAAGTATGCTCCATCGTAGATCTCATCGTCACTTACCATCAGGTGAGATTGAGATCAAATACTTGCCTATAAGGTAATAAAAAAAAAAAAAAAAAAAAAAAAAATCCTTGATAAGAATGACGGTGACAGCATGCGGTCTCAATGATATTAATATAACGTTACGAGAACCTTGAAATAAAACTAATTTTGCTGATTTTATCGTGTTTATTTTATGTATTTTACGTTCCCGACGATCAACAGATCCTCGCAAAAGAACACCGATTCCGACCAAGGATGATACAAAATTAGTTTTATTACAATATGTAGTATTCGCTTAAATATAAGAAATCAAAATGTTAAGAGGACCAACTTAGGTACTTACACCTCACGGTTTTCTTTCATACTTACATTCACTGCAATCCTTTTCATATCGCTCTTATAAAGTCCGACCACATTTTCTGTTGCTAACCTTTCGCTCTGTATGTCATTACCTAGTCATAATTACCACATCAATCAAAAGTCCTGAATGAACATTGAAAAGTCCTTTCAAACTTAACCAGAACGAAGTCAGGTCACACACCTTATCCAGTATAAACAAATTTCTTTATACTTCGCGTCATACAAAACACAATAGTTTACGGATAAAAGTACAATCAACTTTTCCAATATAAACACATAAAATTTTATTGTATAGTGCGCGTTAAAATAGCATGTGTTGGTTTAGAGCAGCCTTTCCCAAAGTGGGCGATAACGCCCCCTTGTGGGCGCTGCAGAAAGGGGGGTTAGAGACCCAGAAAAAAATGGGGGCGTTGTGTAGAGGCTTACAATAATTAATTTAATTTGAAGTTATAGTGGTTTTTAAGTTGGTGAAAAATGGGGGCGCTAAAAAATTATTCATTCTCAATGTGGGCAGTAGACAAAATAAGTTTGGGAACCCCTGGTATAGAGCCATTAGGAATACGTTCTAATGAACGTATTCCGCCATAAACACATTAGTCATTTTATCGATCAGTTTATGTACTTATTTGAGTTTGATTAATCTAATATGTAATTTGGTAATTAGCTATTAATGGGGCACTTACGAAATTTTTAGTAAAATTAATGGGACTGTTATGGAATGTCATTAATTATTTTCGATAAATTTATTACGATGATGCGAAATTGAGGATTTAAATTTGCACATGCTCATGTTGTTTCTACAATAATTATGGCTTGCTTAACGGGTAAGGCAAATATTGTAAGGAAACATACATCTATGAAAACCCGACTGGGGCCAGCGATAGGGAGGTGGACATCAGCATGAATCGACATACAATTAAAAGGCAACTTTCCCAGCAACGCGGCATCAAACGATGTGCTGTGTCGACTGTAGACTTAAAAATGGACAGGCACATAAAATGTTGCACAAATTTTGTGTCAGTAGCTAATGAAGATTCTGAAAGAATTATACCGACCTCTCGTTATGATGTCAATAATCCCCTTCTAAAGATATTTTTTTTTTATACATTATAGGCAAGTATTTGATCTCGATCTCACCTGATGGTAAGTGATGATGAGATCTACGATGGAGCATACTTGCCTAGGTAGGAAGGCGGCAGTAGATTGTGACGCTACATTCACTAGGCACATGCAGCGCATCCGATCTGACCCGCCATCCATTAATGGCAATACCGAACATCATGCCGGAACACGGCTAGGCCGCTTGGCGACATGGCTTTGTTCAGTGGGTGGTGACTAACCACGGCTGAAACCTACCACCAGTAGAGTTGTCACCTGGTTGGCACCACCCAGGGTCACGTGTAGGGTATCTCGAGGGTACTTAATTCTCCTACTGACGAAGGTGACTCGACCCCAAAAAGATATATGTTACCTTACGAATATGTCCGGACTCAAGTTCGCAGATCATTGACAAATATAAACAAGGAAAAAAACTAGACTGGCATTATCATGCAGCATGTGTTGTTGCCAAAAAACCTCGTCATCAGCACAGAGTGAACACAATTAAATTGCATACATAGGTAGACACTCAATGCCACGTCTTGGCATTATTTTGAGACAGTTACTATTCCGGTTCTGTGATTCAGGTATTAAAAATAATATAATGAATCTCCCCGTTGCTTTTAGGCCTGCGAGAAAAGCTGAAAACGATAGCTGAATATCAACAGAAACTACTAAGCCACTGTTTTGAGTTGCATTTGAGACTCATTACTAGGTTCCTCGCCCGGGACTTTGTCCACGTGGATTAGAGCTTTGTGGCTATCCCAGGGAACCATTTAATTCCCCGGAACAAAAAAATCTTAAATTTTAAGTTATAATGTATCACTACGCCATTCATAGGACTACCGACCAGTAAGTAGTTTATAGGAATGATCTTGTTTAAAATGGATTATTCCGCATTGGAGTTTGTCACGAGTGCAAACTGGCAAATATACAGGCTGATTCAGAAAAGGTATGCTAACACAATGTCAGGTAAGAATCTCGAATTGCCAATAAAAAAAAACAAAAAAAAATACAATTGTGATTTTTGCGATTTTTTTTTAAACAGAGATATCCAAATTCTGAGTTCACATAGTGTTTACAAACGCGCTAAAGAAGCCCGGGTTCCAGGCTGAGTATACCCTTTAAAATCACCATTTATAAATCACTTCTGAATAATAGCAGTGAAAACTAATAATATTTCTCAAAAAAAAAAAAATACAACCGAATTGAGAACCTCCTCCTTTTTTTTGAAGTCGGTTAAAAATAAATGAGTGCTTACTTATTTCTAAATAACATTGTAGAGCGTTTATTACAAATATAATAACATAAATTAAAGCTTGCAATAATCAAGATTATCAATGCACTTAAGAGCAATTATGCTATAAAACAAAAAAACAAATACATACCTTATGGAATGTATATTAAGACCTTTTAAACCGCAGGTCTACATCGAAGAGTCGGCCTTGTCACGTCAAGTATCAGAAATATCGGCCACTGGTTCTTTAGTTTGATTGCCCACGTCAATCGTGGCCTTTTACTGACATAATGGAAGTATGGGTGCGGCTAGAAAATCACTGGATTAATAGGTTGAGCGAAAATAGAGCGAATAAGTGCAGCAATTTGTTACAATTAATTAGGGATTCATTATATCGCTGTTTTGACGCTCGGATATATTTTATGATTATTACGGGGTCATTTTCTTTTGTAGAAAATGGCCTCACCCACCTGTGGGGTAGGTATTTTGCCAACGTCGAGTGGAATGTTTTTTTTTAAATATCAAACATGGGAGATTCTTTGCAGACCTTACACCCCTTACCCTATCCGTACAGTTGAGGATACTTTACTGACAAATTACCGGACTTGTTGGGAGAACTTGAAAAGTCGTTTTTTACTATTTAGTTTTATTTTCATACACTCGCGCACGTTTATGAACACATAATTGTTAATATTTCACCAATAATACACATTATATTTCAAAGAAACACATTTTTCAGGGAATAAAACAAAATTGATAACCTTTCTCCTCGACTACCCTCAAAAAGTCCGTGTAATTTTCTGTTGAACCTGGCGGGCATGCTTTTTTAGTATAGGGCACACCGCCTATATGTATTTTGCCAGTGTTAGGTGATATCTATAAAGATGTCATATACTTAGATTTATGCTAAAAACCTCATCGACTTAGTACTTTTTTTTATTTAAAAGTGCTACCTGTCAATTATACAGGTATTTCAATTTAAAAAAATCAACCTGTCAATTAGGGTGACGTGATTTATTTATTAGTTCGGGTCACATTCACTGCTTGAACCCCATAATATTATAAACGTTCAACTGTTGAAAGTTTTATTAACAGTCAATAACTGCCAATTGTATAGGTACTTAAAAAGTAATAAATTTCATCACAATCAATTGGGGAAGAGGCAGAAGTCAGGTGATGAATGGAGTCAATTAGTTGCCCTTGCGCGATCCCACGCATGCGTGTGCGCCGCGGCGCGGTGTCATCAGATGCGCGCGCGCAGTCGCGTGCAATAAATGGACGGCATTATGTAATAAAACAATGAGTTATTAGCCGCTAACATGCGTAGTTCTGTCTCTTGCTTTGAATAGTTGAGGCCCTACGTATTACAGAGCTTGGAATAGATAGTAGCACCAATAAAATAAGAAGCTAATGACTTCATTATTTGATTTCAACTATAACTTTATTGATTTCCAATTAAAATCCAATTTAGATCGTAAGAGCAATATGATTTTGAATAAAATTAAAATCTCATTAACCGTCATTCGATAAACAGACCTATGCGCGTCCCGAGAAAAAGCTAAATTGCATTGGACCCTGTAACGAAGTCAATTAGATCATTAATGTGAGACAGAGGTGCGCAAAAAGGAAACGTGTAGTCTGGAGATTTGAACTCAAAATTGAATGGCATATACGAAAAATACAAAGTAACGACAGCAGAGAATCACAACAGCGTTTGAGAACTTGAACATTAATCTGAAGGTTCCTATAGTTTTCCCTAATGTGCACGAAATAAGGAAGCCGAATGCCGAGCGTCGAAAAGGTGTTTTTCTTTTCTCTTTTTTTTTTATTTAATCACCCACGTTTCACGATTTGCAGCCACGCCATATAACCATAATGATTTATGGAAAAGAATAATTTTACACTCGTGAACGCGCGTTGACCTAAAATAAACTTTATTTTCAGGTCGGTGTTTACGTGAGTCGTACCAGTTTTTGTAATGACTAGAAAAATGGTTCTAATGACCAAAAAAACGTGTAAATGTATGAAGGGTAAATTACATGTAACTAATGCTCTTGTTTATTTTGTACGGTACGCTAATTGTAAGAGTTTACAACGATTAGCTTAGGAATACATGGCCATAAAGATACGATTACACCATCACACCTGTTATCCCCGAAGAATAGGCAAAGGTGCTCTTCAGTGTACCCACATTTTTCCAAAGCGGAGGCGAAAGATAATCCTTTTTTTTTATTAAATACTTAGGTAAATACTGGAGTTATTATGCCCAACTAAATTAATTAATTGATATCAATCACCAAACGTAAAATACAATTATTTTACGTTTGTTGAGCATTGAGCTAAATACTCATAGTACCTATACAAATATACTAGCTGCGCCCCGCGGTGTTACCCGCGTTTACATTTTACCGGGATAAAAAGTAGCCTATGTGCTATTCCAGACTATAATCTATCTCTGTGCCAAATTTCATCCAGATCCGTTCAGCCGTTTTGGCCTGATTGAGTAACAAACATCCATCCATCCAAACTTTCACATTTATAATATTAGTGGGATAGTGGGATTGATTCTATGAGTACAGTATATATATGGATATTTACCCAATCAATTCAAATGCCATCGCTATCTGATTCATTTTAAGATTTATCTGTCTTAAGGCTAATAGCTGTCTTTACACATACGCTTTACTGCGTGCATCGGCTTTCGTGCGGGAATAAGAGCGCGCGCATACAGATAGACAAGGAAAACGCGCGCCCGGACGCCATAATCAGCCGAAGAGAATCGCGCGTGTTTAACTTTTACACACACAGACACACCCAAAATAATTCATACTTTAAAAATCGAATAAAAACAAATGCGAGCTTTCCCGCGTTCAAACCCGCACGAACGTGTCGTTTAAAGACAGATAATGCTTTAACAAGACCTCAGACTACCGCCGTTGTGCTATAAAAACACTAACTACATCCAAAAATAACTATCTCAAATTCAAACCATAATTTTAACTCACCGACAATCACGCCGAATTTTCAACGGGTCACCGGTGTCATTCATAAGTTAACTGTCCACTGACCGTAACTGTTCCATTGGTGGCTGTCGAAATGCTAAACAGCCATACTAGTCCCATTGTCACCTGGAGCATAACGATAGAGCAGGACAGGTGCAATTCATCATATAAACAAATATATTGCCGTCCTGTCCGCACGTGGTAAAGGCTATTTCATGGGGTGAGGAATGGATGTTTTAATGAGAACTCAAATTCATTTTGCGTTTAAGGATTTTACGGTAAGCAGTTTTATTTTAACGCATCATAAACACAAAAGGTTTGCGATCATTTGTAACGCATAGTAGAGCTAAAATGTCTACAATTAATTAAGCTGCATTCTAGAGCTAAAAGGGCTAGGATTAGTAAATAACGCATTATACACCTAAACGTTCTATGATTATTTATAACGCATGATAGCGTTAAAAGGTCTATGATTAATTGGACTCGTATCGCATATGATTATCACTTGCGAAACGGTGAAGGAAAGCATCGCGAGGAAACCTGCATGTCTGAGAGAACGAAAGGCGTGTGAAGTGTACCAACCCGCACTGAAACAGCGTGGTGGACTATGGCCTAATCCCCCTCGCATTGAGGGGAGGCTCTTGCCCAACAGTGGGACATTAAAAGGGCTGGTATTATTAATAATAACGCATCATTCATCCAAAAGGTCTACGATTAATCGCCCACCTGCAATAGCCCTTACATCATTCTCAAATAACTTAGTATGCACTAAAGCGCAAACACCGCTCGCCACCAAAACCATACAAGTATTCAAATGTGTCGACTTCCTTATCGACTCGTGCGCACTTTCTATGGAAAGTCCTTCGTCCTGTTTATACACGTGTTGCAGTTATTACATTATCCGTATATCTTCCGCATAAAAATCTGTATTAATGTAATATGTTGATTTATTCATAGCTCGTGTGTGCATTGTGGTCTATCATACAAATTGCTTATAATTAAAACCGGTAATTAAACGTTGTTACGGTATTGGTGGTGAATTCGGTAGAATATATTCTTATATTTACGCGAATACTACACATTGAAATAAAACTAATTTTACGAAGTTTATCGCGTTTATTTTATAATTTTTACGTTTCCGACGTTTCGGGTCGACATAAGCAAAATTCATTTTGGGGATCGACGAGGTCTACAAACCGACCCCTATTAATTAACCCAAGTTCACGTATACCAACTTGTTATAAGAATGACTAATATTCTGGTAAGAAGTATCATTGTTGTATTTAAAAAAAACTCAACAAATCGATAAGCGTGCACAAGTTCGTACAAGATGAAATTATTATTCTGTATCAATAGGAAAAAAAGCTAGAGATAGGATGTTTTAAAGTAATTTGGCTATCTGAGGTATCAGTTCATTTTGGAAAAGGGGTCTCTTTGCACAAAATAGTTTGGGAATCCTTGCTCTAGACGACCGTCCAAATCCGTGGTGCGGCCCGTACTGAGTTTGATAGTCTGTTAATACTATTAGGAGACACCAGTCTTACATGCGATGTGTACGACTAAGCATTTTTTTATATACCTTAAAATTTAAAAAATAAATAAATAAACCTACGATATGTTAGGTCAAATTATTTAGTTAAACAAGCTCTTCGTAGCATTAACAGTTCTGTGTCACTGCCACACGAGTTAACAAGTGGCCGACCTTATAAACAATCTAGCAAGTGCAAGTAGAGTCGTTATAAACCCACAAATGTAAAGTACTATGTACAGATATATCTCCGCAAACGATTACCTCATCCCGCGCGATGATATTAACCTAACATGCATTTGGGAGGTCAAGCTAAGACCAACAGTATGAAGGTAAAAGCAAATTTAGTTTTTTTTTAATCTGAATTTCCAGTATCTTGAATGAAATATGCAAGTTGCATACAGTTGGTTTTATAAGAAGCTCTACAGAATGAATCGGAAAGGGTATACTAAACCTTTGAACCTGCGCTTGTTCAGCGCTTTTGTAATCGTTATGTAAAGTCACAATATCGGAGTGTATTTAAAAAAACATGCAATTCCCAAAAAATTACATTTGTGCTTTGTTGCGAGCAAATTTAAAAAGTGACGTATCGAAATTCTGACTTCGCACAATTATTACAATAAATGCGCTAAAGAAACACAGGTTCAAAGCCTTGTATAGTCTTTCTGGGTTACCTGTATAAAGAATTGTATACACTCACAATCACGGCCTGATTAGCGCAGTTGGTGACCCTGCCTTCCAAGGGTCCCGGGTCGAATCCTGGTAGGAACAAACTTTGTGTGATAACCACGAATGTTTATAACCAAGTCATGGATGTTTAATATTTATAATAGTAATATATACTGGGTTCGCCCCCAGTCCATTGTACGGTACCCATAATACAAGCGTGGCTTAGTGTGGGATCGTATAGTTGGTATGTTCGTCCGGCGATATTTATTTATTTAATTAATTCAATGTTTTAACTCCCTTATTTATTTGTTGCAGGTGGCACAGAAGGCAAATACCGTGTTGCGGCGCCTGAGCTCATGCAGGATACGTTCATGAGTGACTCGGAAGACGAGGGAGGTGAGCCGTCACTCGATAGATCTAAACAATTCATTATCAAGGTCATGTTGAGATGTGCACAGACCAAGTAGCTACACTATCCGGTACCAGTGCCATATACCCACAAATGTGGTTCCGCCTTCGCAAACAACATCCCATTACTTCCAGATCCTAAGCTATCTCTCTCCATGATGTTCCCGCAAATGCTCATATTATCTCCTCGTAATTCGAGCTTTGTCGGTGCAGCCATCGGAAATCTAAATGGTCTGGATGGTGGTCCTTTTAAATTGGGCTATGAAAACTTACGAAAATCTTACAGAAACAGTTTCAGCATTCAAACAGCAGTAGAAAAGGGAATAGTTTTTTATTCGCCAAAATGTCTTTCGAACTATTCTACAGTTGAGTCCTGTATGATGTATCCATAAATTAAAAATACCTAGGTGTCCAGTATCAAAAGCCAGCGGGCATGATCCAGAAATTAACCAATGAGTATCAAGTCTAATGTACATATATTTATTAACACCAGCCGTCTCCCGCCCATCCCCCGCCCACGCGGTCACGAATTGTGAATGAAATTGAGCAAACCCGTGGGCTTCAGCTATGTGGCAACACGATGGGTAACGGAGGAATTCACTGTTTGTTTTTATTGATTCTTTGGCAATTCGTGACGTCAAGCGATGCCTTAATATCCATGAATTTACGTAATGCATCACATTTGTTAAGCTTCGCGAGTGTTGTTACACTTCAAATTTTTTTTGTCTAAGGGCTAAGTTGCCTTGTTGGCACTTAAGGACTTTTTATACTAACCTTCGATGATATAGTTAGATTAAGCATGCTCTAAGTCATTATACAAAAGCCAGCGTCACTGGATTAAACGGTGGATCTACCAGAACTCTAACAGTCATGGTAGAAATATATGTCATTCCAGTTTTTTTACTGTATTTTCTTCGCGGTCATTATACTCTTGACAGTAACACCCTGGGTTTTTTTCCGGATTGTTAATGTTGTTGGTCGCGAGGAGAGGGCGAGCGCTAGAGAGAGATAGAGGCTGCAGATAGAAGGGTATGAGGGCAACTCGCTCAAGGCCGCCCCAGGAGGCATGACCTCGGCTTGGACTGTTGCTAATATGGGCTACACGTCCAAAGACTGCTCCTAGATGTAAGCGCGGCTGTTCATAATTGCCCTGATCTGAATTTTACTGCGATCAACCCCCCTTTAATTTTACAATCCATTCCAGGCGAAGTGGAGTGTCCAATCCAACAGCAACAGCAATACCGCTACATGAACACCGAAGCGGGCACCCTGCACCGGGCGAAGCCGCTCGAGGATACCGTCACTGACGGCCACCTGTGGCCCAGCAACAATGACAAGAAGGTGGCCACCATCGACCGACAGCCGTTGGACATCGGGTAGGTTACAAAAATCATCGTCAGTCTACAATATTCATTTACTGATTATTTTTTATAGATATTTTTGTGTGTCAGTTTTATCCAAGACGTCCTTCCTTGCAAACATTACCCAATTTCCGAATTTTCGGTCAAGGCTCGACGGAGATAAGCTGAATACGCAGGATATATTATAATGCAGAACCACAGATGTAGTCTCTTCTCCCTCTCACTGTCCTAGTGGACGGCAATCCGACACGACCGGAGAGAGATCAGGCGCATTACGGCTCCATTCAAAATGAAATTATGATTCTGAACATTTAGCCAACTGGATCATAATTCTTGGGATTATTTTTAAATTTTCAGAGCGATGATTGTGTTAGCATCATTCATTTGAAAAGATTTCTATATACTAGTTGTGAAGGCACCATATAACATAATCCCTGTCGAAATCGTTTCGAAATCGTTTTTTATCATCGAGTGTTAAGTTCTGATCATCAGTTAGGGGTTTTTAAGTTGTTTTTGCACTCACAGGTAAAGCCTTTTTTTCGTCATCCCTTGTGCGAATATTCAGCCTTCGCCGCTCCTTTATACCAGTATGCTTCATATCATTATACTCGTACAAATAAGGTTGGTATTGTGCTGCAGGTTCCTGGTGTCGTTCGTGGTGGACGCGCGCGGCGGCGCGATGAAGGCGAAGCGGCGCGGGGGCGTGCGCATCATCGTGCCGCCCGCCGCCTGCGCAGCGCCCACCAGGGTCACTTGCAGGTACGTCATCATACCATGATCACCTCAAATCAGTCGAGAGTGAACAGGTACCTTCTAGGCAAGTATGCTCCATCGTAGATCTCATCGTCACTTACCATCAGGTGAGATCGAGATCAAATACTTGCCTATAATGTAATAAAAAAAAAAAGCTTCAGACCGATTTTCCACTGTAATAAAAAAAAACTCGTCACAACAAGAGAGAGCTGTCTCGGCGAACATCGTACCGCCCCACGTTTCAAATGTAATAAATGTGTAATAGTTATTCTGCTATTTGTGGCAGAGACAAATATAAAAAAAAATACCAAGATAGTCTAAATGGGCCAACCCGTTCTTGAGTTATTAATGATGCACTGTTCTTTATATATAGATTTAGTTTTGATTTTTTTTTCTCTGTTTTAGTGGTTTGAAAATAATAATAATCATGTAAAGAGTTATAGTTTATAATGTTGCCAATGATTTAGATTTCACCCTGTACATGTTAACAATCTGCGCAAACTCTCATAGTGCGTTTCAGGTTTGATGGAGAATCGTCAGCGCCATCTGTGTATCATAATAGTGATACATGATTCTTGTAGCCAGATTGTAGAGGTCGCTACACCTCAATTGTTTAATTGAGAAACTGTTAAGAAGATTGCAATTTGGCCGTGTATTGTCGCAGGGCTGCGACGCGCCGCGCGCCGGTGGCGGCGCCTCCGCCGCTGATGGAGGGCGAAGCACTGGCTTCCCGGCTGCTGGAGCTGCAACCGCAGGGTGCCAAGTTCTTGGCGTGAGTTTATTTTATTATTTTTAATATAATATAAAATCAAGTCAATCAATAGAAGCAGTGATAGCCAAGTTGGTAGAACGCTTGCCACGGTAACGAGGATCGCAAGTTCGTACCGCGGCTCGCACCTCTGGGATCTCATTTCATGTGCGAATGTGCGGATCTCATTTTCAACCATGATTATCACTTGCCAAACGGTGAAGGAAAACTTCGTGAGGAAACCTGCACGTCTGATAGAACCCCTCGAAAGACGGTGGAGTCCGCTAAATCGCACTTGGACACGTGGACGGTGGACTATGGCATAATCCCAGTGGGACCTTAAAAGGGCTAATAATATTATTACAAAATATGACATCTTCAGCCGAACACATTAACTGTACAGTCCCAAACTAACAAATTATTGGTACCATACTAGGGTGGTTGCAGTACATAATTACTTGTCCAGATATAAACATCCATATTGGGTACAAAGATTGAGCAAAGTTTGATCATACCAGGATACGAACTGGAAAGCAGGGTCACTACCAACTGTGTTCATCAGGTCATGAATGTGTTTAATTCAACAGTCCAGTGGTGATCGAAGTGCCGATATTCACCGCGTCGTGTCGAGAGCGCGAGATCGTGGTGCTGCGCTCCGACACCGGCGAGACCTGGCAGGATCACTACCTCCACAACAATGACAACCCGCTAGTACAGGTCGGTGCTGACAAATAACTTCTGAAGACTTTTTGCCGGATAATTTATGGGCGCAGTTGTTAATGTTTCATTTTATATTCATCCTCCTGGAAAGGGGCTTACTTGCCATGTGCACGATCATAACTTTTAATAATGTTACAAGCACATGTTGTCCGATTTAGTTTTATTTTTCTAATGGTTTTTATCCAGTTTGATTTAGTTGTAATCTCTTTGGCGTGAGTGTGTCACTGTCAATTATGACGTCACTACAGAACGTTCATATATCGGTGCCATAAGAGAATTGGATTGAGATTGAGGGGGACACGCCATTTTCATTTCTTCATTATTTTATTTATAATGGGTATTTATTGCATTTAATATTGTTATTTATTACTTGACACTGGCAAAATACCCGCTAAGTTGCGGGTGAGGCCATATTCATATCCATTTTATTTCGTAAAGAAAGAAGAAGACGTTGAGGGTCAAAACATCATTAATGATTTTGGAAAAAAGTTCTTTCTCAAAATATCAATATCGCAAAAGCTCAAATGTGAAAATGGCCAGTGCCAAAGAGGTAAATTTCACAAAATGATCTGACGGAAAGAATTCCATTTCTCAAAACGTCCAATTCCCAATAATTTTAGGTCACATAAGGTCGAATTCCCAATTAGTCTAGATCCACGATCAACGACGATTGCGGTCCTTTTAAATGACAACTATTATTATAACCTTACTCTTTATCTGCCAACATTTGTTTTTGATGATCATCATGGCATTGGTTGTGCAGGAGGCTCTGCAGCGCGAGCGGCAGGAGTACGGCGCCAGCCTGGAGACGCTGGGCGAGCGCGGCGAGCGCGTGACGCGCGTGGTGACGTGCGACTTCCCGCACTACCTGGCGTGCGTGTCGCGCGTGCGCCAGGAGGTGCACGTCATCGGGCCCGACGGCGGCACCGTGTCCAGCGCGCACATCCCGCAGGTACTGCCCGCGTGACGACACACTGACTCGAACGGGTCAAAGTACACCGACTCGAACGGGTCAAAGTGCACCGACTCGAACGGGTCAAGTGCACCGACTCGAACGGGTCAAAGTGCACCGACTCGAACGGGTCAAAGTGCACCAACTCGAACGGGTCAAAGTGTATTAATGTCTTATTGTGAAGTCCACGAGGTCACTGGTAAGAGCTGTGCCACGCCCTAGGAATACGTGGTGGGGGGCGGGGTAGGAAAGGATCTCACAAGGCGCGGTACAGTAGTAACGGTTTGCGGTGTGTCGTGCAGGTGCAGGCGCTGTTCCCGGCGCAGGCGCTGACGAAGCGCATCCGCGTGGGGCTGCAGGCGCACGCGCCGGGCGCGGCGCTGCGCGCGCGCCTGCTGCCGCGCCACGCCGCCGCCTCGCCCGTCGTCACCGTGGAGCCGCGCCGCCGCAAGTTCCACCGCAGCATCACGCTCACCGCGCCGCTGCCCACGCCGCAGGTACGTGCGGACCCATCCACCCATCTCCTGACCTTCCTCGTCGTAGCGCTCTTGATACAGCAGGCGTGGTCGTCATGTGAATCTATCCAGGACAGGGTCGGGTTGCCAACGTTTAACAGACATATTATAACTTTAAAAAAAAATCCTTCATTGTCTGCTATGTCAAAGAAATTTTCAAAAATCCGTTCCTAAATGCACCACTATGGTACTTAAGGACTCCACTAGCTGTTGCCCGCAACTTCGGCCGCGCTTTATTTTTATATAACATTTTTATTTATTAACTGATTTAAATAAAACAAACGCTAAATTTTAAGTGAAGCTTACGACAATACATTAGTGAACATATCCACCACACCAAAATCGTTAATCTGTTTCCAATCGTAGAGCGCTCAAAGACACATACAAACAGACACATAATCTGCTTTGATTCAGGCCCTCAATACTAGTTTTTCTCATACATCTTCTATGTGCAGACTGCGATCGGTTACATTTTAATGATATGTATAGATGGTTATAATGTGTAACGTGTGTTGTGTGCAGGAGGGCAGCAAGGAGAAGCCGCCGACGTCGTCGCTGCGGCTGCTGTGCTCCATCATGGGCGGGCAGGCGCGCGCCGTGTGGGAGGACGTCACCGGCTCCACGCCGCTCACGCTCACCGGCGACTGCGCCTCCTTCACCACCACCGTCTCCGCCAGGTACACAACCCCACCGTCTCCGCCAGGTACACAACCCCACCGTCTCCGCCAGGTACACAACCCCACCGTCTCCGCCAGGTACACAACCCCACCGTCTCCGCCAGGTACACAACCCCACCGTCTCCGCCAGGTACACAACCCCACCGTCTCCGCCAGGTACACAACCCCACCGTCTCCGCCAGGTACACAACCCCACCGTCTCCGCCAGGTACACAACCCCACCGTCTCCGCCAGGTACACAACCCCACCGTCTCCGCCAGGTACACAACCCCACCGTCTCCGCCAGGTACACAACCCCACCGTCTCCGCCAGGTACACAACCCCACCGTCTCCGCCAGGTACACAACCCCACCGTCTCCGCCAGGTACACAACCCCACCGTCTCCGCCAGGTACCGTATCCCACCGTCTTCGCTAGGTACCGTACCCCATCGTCTCCGCCAGGTACACAACACCACCGTCTTTTTTTATTACATTATAGGCAAGTATTTGATCTCGATCTCACCTGATGGTAAGTAACGATGAGATCTACGATGGAGCATACTTGCCTAGTAGAGGTACCTTCTAGGTAGGTAGGTTCACTCTCGACTTGAAAACACCCAGATTATAGTCAACGGGGAACAAAGATATAAAGTTATATCATGATTATATACCTATATACATATACCTATCAATATATTTCATTGTTACAGATTTTGGATGCTGAACTGTCAAAACGTTAGCGACGCCACCAAACTGGCAACAGAATTATACAGGTGATTATATACATTACTAGCTGTTACCCGCGCGACTTTGTCCGCGTGGTATTTAACAAAAAAGTTTTTCTAAAATAAAAGTTACTCCTTGTTACATCAGCTATCTGCCAGTGAAAGTCCGGTCAAAATTGGTCCAGCCATTTCAGAGATTAGCCGAAACAAACAGAGAGACAGACAGGCCGACAGATTTTTTTTTTAATGTTGTTTTGGTATATGTACCGTGTATACGGATGTATACACGGTACATTTGGATAAATGCACTTAGTTTAGCGGTTTTTACATTTTTATATTACAAAAGACACTACAATTTTATTGATTTGTATGTATAGATTGTTTATTTGTATAGATACAGATTAATTTTATAAAAATGCTCACAAAAAATGAGAATTGTCATTTTGATGGGAGCAAATTTTGAATGGTATTTTTTAAATAGATATATCGTATTTTCGACCTCACATAACGATTATATTTCCCTTTCCGAATCGGTATATTTACAGGTTAATATAAGCGTGACGGGGTTTCTTTCAATGCTCGTTCAATTCACAGAGAAATGTTGCTGGTACCGTTCGAAGTGCGCATCGTGGTGCTGGGCAAGCGGCTGGACGCGCTCGAGGGCCGGCTGCTGGTCATGTACATAACCGACAGATACGCGTACGACACGTTGCTGCAACAGGTACGCGAACACGTTGCACCATACGCCTTGTAACATTATTTGTGGACAGTAATCTATGAAAATGCTCTATGGTTTTCTCTGTCTTCTCTATGGCGCCTCCGTGGCATAGTTTGTTTTAAAAAGTGTTCTGAGTATTTAATTAAATTATGATCATATAAACCTCAAGAAGTCTATAATTTCCACCCCAGGGCCCGTGGTATACTTGCGAATCTCTGGCGCAACATAAATAATAGTGCTAAGACTTAACTAGTTTGTTTGTGTCATTTTTGCATATACAACTAGCTTATGCCCGCAGTTTCGTCTGCGGTACCTCGATGAAGCCTAGCCTTATAGCACACACAGATAATGTATGTCTCTATCTGGGGAAGAATTATCAGAATCAGATCATTCGTTTTGGAGATTACCCCCTGGTAAATATACCAAGGGCCCTGGGGTGAAAATAATAGACTTACATAATACCTAACAGATGTATTAAATTAATTATCATTTATCCTAGGAGCACTACACGGAGGTCGCACACTCGACCTCGGTCTGCTTCCTGGAGAGCAAGGATGTATACCTGGAGTTCTCCGGCAACCTCGTGCCGGTCACCAAGTCCGGCAGCCAACCCATGTTCACCTTCGAGGTAACGCACCATGCAGGCTAAAGCGAAATTTTAAATTTCGAAGGATTTTTTTAACGAAAACAATTTATATTTTTTATTAACACCAAAGAGAATTAAAAAGAATTGAACATAGATGAGGATACATAGGCAGAGCAAATGCTTATTGCGTTTTAGAAGCTAGTGAACGACATGCATTCAAATTAATTTAATCATAATTTTGACATTGAGACAAACTTTGTGTGATGCCGACGAATGTTTCTACCCAAGTCATGAATGTTTAATATGTATATAAGTAGTATATACTGGATTCGCTCCCATTGTCCGGTACCCATTATAGAAGCGTCGCTTATTGTGGGACCGTACAGTTGGTGTGTCCGTCTGGTGATATTTAAATAATAATAGTAATATGTCTGCAGGCTTTCAAGGACAACAGAGTGGAGTTTACAGTCCGTGTGAAGCATCACGAAGAAAGTCCATCCGGCAGGATTTACTTCATGAACGAACCTAAGGTAAGATTGTCAAATTTACAGACTGTTATAATGTATTATAAAGCCATTATAACCGCACCTTTTCCTCCGAAAAGTTCGTTATAAATTTGCTTGTTAAGAATATAATATAATATACATTTTTGCACAAAAGTGAACTTTTTGGTGCCATTGTAAATTGGTTGAAACTTCAAAAAGCCAGTTGAAACTTCAATGTAAGCGTTAGAGTAATACCACTAAATCTTTTCGGTATTGTACAGTGAGCAAATTGATATTTGCTGCGTATTAATTGAATATTATTACGACGATTGTTAAATATGTAGGTGGCGAAGGGCGAGCAGTCTCAGACGCCGGCCTGCGTGCTGGACGTAGACTTGCCCGAGAACATCGCGCCGCGCGCCGGCAAGAGCCAGCTCGACTACCTCAACCTGGACCAGTCAGGTAACCACCACTGCACCGATACTGACCCTGCCTTCTGTGCCGAGGGTCCCGGCAGGGTCAAGGGTTACTATACCCTTTCTGAATCACCTGTATAAAGAATACACTCACAATTACGGCCTTATAAACGCAGTTGTCACGCCCTGCTATCTATGCCGAGAGTCCCGGCGTCGAGCCCTGGTAGAGACAAACTTTGTGTGATGAGCACGAATGTTTGTACTCGAGTCATGGATGTTTAATATATATATAAGTATTATATACTGGGCTCGCCTCCAGTCCATTGTACGGTTATGAAAGGGCTTCGAAAGGGTTACCTGGGCTTTGGATCGGAATAGAAATAACTGGTCTATCAAAGACAGACGTATGTTATATGGGAAACCCCTTTGAATTATCGGGTTCGGCGTTTAACTTAGCCTTAGCCAACGATAAGCAAATTGAATGGGGTCGTTTAAAAACCCAATCAACATTTTCTGAATCACCTGTATAATAGGACAATATCGCGCGGGTTTTTATTTTTTATTTTTATTACATTATAGGCAAGTATTTGATCTCGATCTCACCTGATGGTAAGTGACGATGAGATCTACGATGGAGCATACTTGCCTAGGTAGGAAGGCGGCAGTAGATAGAGGCACATGCAGCGTAACTGATCTGACCCGCCATCCATGAATGGCAACACCGAACATCATGCCGGAACACGGCTAGGCCGCTTGGCGACATGGCTTTGTTCAGTGGGTGGTGACTAACCACGGCCGAAGCCTACCACCAGTAGAGTTGTCACCTGGTTGGCACCACCCAGGGTCACGTGTAGGGTATCTCGAGGGTACTTAATTCTCCTACGGACGAAGGTGACTCGACCCCAAATGGGTGGTGTGATAAACAATTTTTCCATTTGTGCAGGCTTCGACGCGCTGAAGGATGAGCTGAGTTTCCACTGGGGTGACCACAACAACAGCCTCGGCCCCGGCTCGCTGCCCTACCAGCACGACCGAACACTCAACGGACATGTAAGAAACATAGACAATTTATTATCGGTCAATATACTCAAAATATATGGTCTATGGTCCTACCTGATGACATGGCGTTGATTTTCTTGAGAATGTAATTATAACAAACACTTTTTTAATGGTGGTCAATAGAAAAATGATTTATCTGATTTAAAAAAAAATCTGGAAACATCCAATATAGACTATTGCCTACAAGTGTTAAGGGAGATTGGAAATCTCGAGTCTCGAGTCGAGACGAGCGACTCGCCAATATTAGCTTGAGTTTGTGCTCGTCTTGATTCGGCCAACATGTACGAACTACGAGTGTATGAGAGCCCAAAGCAGAATCCACATCAAGGCTCACGAACGATTGAAGTTGTTTCATGTTATCATTTCTTTCCAGGACAAAATCATTACAAATGGCGACGTGAAGTACCCAACGAAGGACACGGAAGACAAACATACTAAACCTCAAGGTATGATATAAACTATACAAGAACAAACAGTTACTTAAAGTAAAAGAACCCAGTAAGAACTGAGAAATTGTTTAACCTTTTACAGGTAATGGTGACACGCTTCATGTAGACTCAAATAAAACTAAAGCCACCTTCGACTCAGACGAAGATAAGACCCCAATGAATACCCTCGAGAAAGGCAAAAAGAAACCCGAAGTCGGCTTCCTCGGAGGCCTCGCTGATAAAGTCAAAAACGTCTTCGGACATAGCGAGGACAAGGAAGACGAAAAGGAAGCATCCCCTCAACCTCAACCTAAGCCTAGAGAATCTAAAGAAAAGACCCCTCCAAAACCAGCTCCCAGGCTGATCAATGAAGACCTACTCGGTAAAGTTGATGATATGTTCAAAGACCTACACTCCAAACCACCGCGGAAAGACGAAGAAGACCCTACAAGTCAAATGTACACTACAAAGTTAGTTGTCGATGAAGAGGATAGACCTGTAGCGGAAGAGTTCTATGAACAATATGAACATAGGCAACCTGTTGATACGCCATTGAATACAAAGAAAAAGGACCCATTCGAATTTTACGATAAATGTTGCCAAGGGAAATATAAGGGTCAAAAACACACACACGACGAGACCTCTAATATTGCTGATAGGATAGAACAAGTCCATTTTGCTGCTCATGAGAAGCTTCAAGACGTATCTGATAAAGTCCAAGGCGACCTAACAGAAGAATTAGATAAAGCTGAGAAAGAAAAAGATAATATTAAGCAGAAAGCCAACGAAGCTATCTACGAAATTGTTGAAGATTACGAGAAAGTTAAAGGTGAAATAAAGGATAAGGAAGAGAAAGCGTTAGCTGACACTAAGAATAAAATAGAACAGTTTAAAGACGCAGGTCACGATACATTGAAAGAAGTTTCAGATTCAGGGGACAAAGTTAAAGATGACATCAGTGCTAAAGCTTCCGAACTGAAGGAAGAAGTAAAATCCAAAGTTGATGACGCTAAGTCTGTTGCACAAGACACCGTTGACAATATCAAGGATAAGGTTGGAGACGTTAAAGTTAGTCTTACTAACAAAGCAGCAGCTTTAGACTTCGCAGCAATGGAAAGAGCTGAGGAGATGAAATTGAGAGGAAATGAGAAATTGGAGCAAATTGGAGGCTCAATCGAGAAGGCTTCTGTCGATTTTAATAACAGAGCTGAAGTTGTTGGTGCTGACCTGAAACATAAGGCTCACGATGGCGCCAATGCAGTGTCCGATACTGCTAATGACGTCAAAGAAGATTTGAGCAACAAAGCGCGCGATATCAAACCTAGCGCGAAAGAAACCGCAGGCAAATCCAAAGAAGCAGCTAACGAAAAACTTCAATCCCTGGGCAAATCAATAGATGGCGCTAAAGAAAAAACTAAGAAGGAACTTAAAAAGGAAGCCAAAAAGAAGTCCAAAGAAGGTAAAAACTTTTTCACGGGCCTCGTTCATAACATATTTGGTGAGAAAGAGAAAATTGAGGAGGAGGTGAAAGGCAAGATAGCTGAAGGAAAGGTATCAGCCAATGAAGCTTTAGAAAAAGCATCGGCTAAGAAAGACGAGATCAAAGACGGCGTCGCTAAAAAGCAAGAAGAATTGAAGGATAATGCTGAACACTTAGCGAAAAGCGTAGAAGATAAGAAGAAAGAAACGGAGAAAGCTTTACAGAGCAAAAAGGCGGACATAGGAAAGTCTATCAAAGATAAGACAGCCGAAGCCAAAAATGTTATTGAAACTAAAACTAGCGATTTCAAAGCAGCTATAGATGAAAAAAGTGGTGAAATCAAAGATGCTGCACACAATAAATTCGATGAAGCTAAACAAGCTGTTCACGATACAGCCGCAAATGTCCAAGAGAAAACTATTGAAGCTAAAGATGTTATAAAAAATAAGGCCAATGAAGTAAGTGATGCTGTTTACGACAAAACCAATACAGCTGGACAAGCTATTAACGACAAAGCTAATGAATTGGGAAATACTGTTAATGACAAGTCAAAACAAGTTAAAGATTCTATCCAAGATACGGCCGGCGAGGTAGGAAACGCGGTACAAAACAATGTAGCCAAAGCAAAGGACACTGCGATTACTATCGGACATTCCATCCGAGATGAAGCAAGCAACGTTGGAGACGCCCTTGAAGACAAGACTAACGAAGCTAAAAACAAGTTAAGTAACGTAGGACATTCTATTCAAGACGAAGCCAGCAAAGTCGGACATGTTGTCCAAGATAAAGCTGGTGAAGCTAAAGAAAAAGCGAGCGAAGTCGGACGCGCTGTCGAAGACGGAGCTAGTAAAGTCGGACATGCCATACAAGATAAGTTTAGTGAAGGAAAACAAAAAGCCAACGAAGCCGGAAACATTGTCTACGATGAAACCACCAAGGTTGGAGCCGCAATACAAGACAAGACTAGCGAAGCTAAGGATAAGGCGAACGAAGTTGGACACGCTATCCATGATCAAGCGAGCAAAGTTGGCGACGCAGTTCATGATAAAGCAAGCGAAACAAAGGGCAAAATCAGCGGATTCGGACACACCATTATGAATAAATTATCTGGATTCGGACACTCTGTTCACGACAAAGCTAGTGACGTGGATACCGCAATACAAGACACTGCTAGTGATGTAGGCACAGTTTTTCATGATAAAACAAATGAATTTGGAGATGCCATGCATAAGGAATCTTCAGAATTCGGACACGCTGTCCACGATGAAGCAAGCAAAGTGGAACACGCAATCCAAGGCAAGGCAAGTGAGGCTAAAACTAAGGCAAACGAAGTTGGCCTTGCTCTTCAGGACGAAGCGAGCATAGTTGGTGACGCGGTTCATGACAAAGCAAGCGAAACGAAGGGCAAAATCAGCGGATTCGGACACGCCATTATGAATAAATTCTCAGGTTTCGGACATTCCGTTCACGAACAAGCTAGTGAAATGGATGACGCGATTCATGACACTGCTAGCAATGTTGGCACAGCTATTCACGACACAACAAGTGAACTCGGAGATGCTATGCATAAGAAAACTTCACAATTTGGGCATGCTCTAGAAGACAAAAGTCACGAAGCGAAAGAGAAAGCATGTGATGTCGGACATGCCATCCACGATGAAGCTAGCAAAGTCGGACACGCCATAGTAGATAAGACCACCGAAGCAAAAGATGCCATACATAATAAAGCTAGTGATATTCACGACGAAGTAAATGAAAAGTCAACCGGATTCGGACATGCAATCAAAGATACGTTTAGTGGTATTGGCCACGCAATACACGACACGTTTAGTGGATTCGGTCACGCGGTACACGACAAAGCCGATGAAGCACAAGATAAGGCCAATGAGGCTAAAGAAGTGGTTCTTGATAAATCGGGTGAGATCAGCGATTCCGTTGTAGGTAAAGCCGCTGAAATCAAAGATGCTGTACACAAAACAACAAGTGAAGCAACTAAAGCTCTTCGTAACAAAACCGAGGAGGTTGGGGAAGCTGTAAAGAGCAAAAAGGACAAATTAGGGCAAGCTATTAGCGACAAGAAAGATGCAGCAAACACTGAACTCGAAAGGATAAGGCAAGAAGCCGAACAAACTACTGATCAAATTAAAAAATCTGCTGAGGACGCCATCAACGCTGCGGCAGACAAAAAGAACGAACTTCAAAATAACGTATCCAACAAATTCAATGACTTACAAAAATCTGGAAAGAACAAACTAGAACATTTACAACAGTCTGCCACAGACAAAGGGAAAGACATACAGAAATCATCTAAACAGGCGTTCGATCACGTTCAAGAATCGACCTTGAGTACTTTCGGTAGAGTCGAAAGTTCGGCGAAGGACAGAGTGAACGATGCGAAGGATAATTGGGAAGATCTTCAGAGCTCGACTAGAGACACGTTTGCGGATATGAAAGATGATGTGTACAGCTTGGGCAGCTCCGGACAAGACACGCTACACAGCTTGCAGAGTTCCGCAGGGAATACATTTGATAGTCTCGATGATTCCGCCAAGGAATTCCTCGGAGGAGTTCAGAGTAGCGCCCAAAACGCTGAAGAGAACTCTAGGCAGTTATTTGGAGACGCTAAGGATTCCTTTGAAGGATTCCAGGTCTCCGCTGATAATAAACTTGAGGAGGTTAAAGGGGCAGCAAAGGATAAGGTTGATGAGGCTGGAGACAGGCTAGGGGAGGCCGCCGGGAGTGTGAGTGAGGATGTGAAGGGCGCGGAGCAGGCGGTGGCTGCTGCTGTAACCAGAGAGGCGGACAAATTTACCAGCAGTCTAAATAATTTGGGGAGTTCTGTCTTTGGATCTTCAGGAAAAGGTGAGTTGATTTGTACCATTATAATCCATAACAGTATATGACGTTTTAGAGGGATTCTTAATTTACATGTAAATACGTTTTTTATGCATATTAATTTAAAATTATTTCCAATAATTAGTAGAAAAACCTATTATGCTATAAAAACAGGCAACTGTTAAAGTGTATAACTACAAACGGATGGTATTTTCTTTCAGGATTTATGAAGGATTCAAGCACCAAGTTATTGGAGTCGGAGAAAAGCCAGTCTACGCCACACAAGAAGAGTTCCGGGTAAGATCATCAACATTATACATTCAGTAGATAGTCGAACATACGCCATCGAAACGTGATGTAAATAACAGCACGTAGAAATTCACTGAACTAATTCACATTGGCATTGTCTATTAGTATATAAACAACATATCATCAGCTACATTATACCATTGAATTTTAAAACTGTGAAACTCTTTGTGAACTAGGCAGAAATAATTCCAGTCAACGAATTTTCGAAATCAAAATAAATAATGATCTCGGCATATCATTGCAATTAATAGAAAGATGCTTAGCTATCAAATATAAAAATCAAATGCTACTTTGCCATCCTAACCAAAGTATATTGGATCTGTTATCCCAGAAATGCTAGCCCAGAATCTGTATTGGTACTTCGAATGTTTTAAGGTGTCAATACCGGACTTAACCCATAATGTCGCGGTCTGTAGGTGTTATAACAAACCTGGGCCCCAAGTCTGCTAACACAATCGATTCATAATCGAACATCAACCGCAAAGTAACTGTTACTTTTCACAGATATTGTATGGGATATCTGTGAAAAGTGACAGTTACTATGCGGTTGCTGTTCGATTATGAATCGATTATGTTAGCAGACTTGGGGCCCTGATCAATGACCTTTAACCAACGTAGCCATTGGCGTAGCTGAATACGACAAAGGCCGGTATTGCCATACTTTAACGTAAGGGGTACATTCTAATGTTTCGCCCGCTATACAGATTGTTTATGAAAAGGTATACTAAGCCTGCGCTTCTTAAGTGATTACGATAATACGTCGATTTTAAATAAACGGTGAAGGAAAACATCGTGAGGAAACCTGCATGTCTGCGAGAACCCCTCGAAAGATGTGTGAAGACCGCCAATTCGCACTGGGCCAGCGTGGTGGACTATTGCCTAATCCCCCTCGCATTGAGGTGAGGCCCGTGCCCAGCAGTGGGACATTAAAGGGCTGGAATTATTATTAAATAATAAAATATGTTCCCAACAAAATTACAATTGTCATTTCTGTGAGCATTTTTTTTCGACGTATCGAAATTCTGATTGCACCCAATGATTATAACTGTGCTTCAGAAGCGTAGGCTTACGCCTTATACCCTTTCTGAATAACCCTGTATAGAGAAATGGTGGTCCCAAAAGTAGTGTCACAGTTTTCAATACACAATTGCCTGCCCTAACTCCACATGCACCGCATTACAGAATCCCGAAGCTTAAGAAGAAGAAGAAATAAATGGCGGCGAACGAAAACGAACGCTGACACGATGTATGATAACAGTTGTTTAGTTTTACTATTTATTGTTGCTGTACCTTCGCGGCATCGCGATTGTTTTAATTAATCGAGTGAGTGAATAGTGCTGGTATAAATATAAATTTATTTATTCCAGCATTGATTACAATGTAATTAGTATGATCTCCTATTTATTTCTAAGTAATATATGAACAAAATTCTTAAACGTTGTAAACGCTGTTTCCTTGATCTGTACATTACATACCTTAAGGTATCGATATCACTCGATTGTTCATCGATAATATATCGATATTCGTGAAACAGTCGTGATGCCGCTGTATCAACATTGTACATGTGATGTAAGAACAATGTTGGAATCTTAACGATCTATATTTATAGAGAATAATTGTTTGTGTGTTTGTCTCAAATGTACCGGTCGAGTACAATTTAAAAAATATTTTTTAATTTATATATTTAACTTTTGACTAACATATGAATATCGATTTCCAAGAAATCTATTTTATATTCGATGTTACGTTGCGATAACAAGAATGATTATAGTTAATCACAGATTTATTAATTGTTTTTAATTAATATAAATATTATTTGTAGTAATCGTGTCTTGCCTACAAATCGATCTATTTTTATATATTGATGAATTTTATTTCTACAACTACAGATCTGTTAATTTTATTTGTGACATTTTTTTAATATTATTAACGTTATAGAATATTTAATCGCATTATAAATTAAATTACAATTAACAATTATTACGTAAATGTCAAATAGTGTTTTGTGTTGCATAGTTTATTCGAATTATTAACGGTTTTATTTGTAGAGTCTACAATACACATTGTACAGAACATATTTGTTAGAAATAAGCATGGTACACGTCCCTCGATTAGAGATTATCACTTTAGAGCTACTTAAATAGATCTGCTAGTTATTTATTGTTTATTTTATTTATTAAATGGCTTGAGCATTGCACATTGTGTGCTTGCGCCTACGTCACAAAGCCACTATCCCGATCGAAATCAAAATACAACTTAAATATTATAATGACATCACGCTTAGTCTTATAGACGCTAAGTACAGGAGTAAACGGCGTAGCTTATGGCTTTGCCACTCTGTAAGTTGTTATACAAGCTTAAGATATTATATGAGATCATTCTCGAACGATATTCCGTTTTTTATTGTTGGTTTCAAACTATTCTATAATTTTAAAAACATAAAATGCAAACTAAAATTGCGAAATCAAAACCTTGCAGAAAAGGTACCGTTATTTTAATTTTAAATTTAAAAAAAACGGTTGGTTTTTAATGAACTTAGTCGACTCGGCGCATCACTATTTAGTATCGATTTTGTTGGTATATTGGACTATTACTTTATTATTTGCAAGCTCTCACTGTACATGCCACCCGCACCCACAACACGACTGTATCATATACCCACCATCATCTCACGCGACATCGTTGTTTGCACGCCGCATCACCGGTAAGTTTAGTTTTGCTATATGTCTTCGCTGCAGGTTCGTAATACCTATTAAAGTTGTTATATTAAGCTGTCTATGAAGAAAGTTACTACACAACTTATTTGTGGAATTGGTATGAATTACTATGTTCTTAAGACTTTGAATGCATGCCTGAGGAATAGTACATCCATCAGCAGGAAGAAGTCTACAGTAGATACCTACTGTAGACTGTAGGCCATGTATCTATACAGATACATGGCCTCCCCCGATGACTCCACACATGGCGGTCCCCCGCCACTCGCATCCACCGGCTGCCTGCGACGATTGTAAACTATCCCTATAGCACAAGCCTACCCTCAATATGGTTAGTCCTACCCACAATATGATTATTCCTACCCACGATATGATTATTCCTTCCCACAATATGGTTATTCCTACCCACGATATGATTATTTGCATTTATAAAAAAAATCTAATGAACGATGTTAAGATATATGTATGATTTACCGTTATGTTACAGTTTTTTCTCTAAACTCCGGCGCAACCCATGAATATGAAGTTCCGCGGAACTACGCATCGCTTCAAATTGAATCCACATTATAATAATATGTATAAGTACTTACGTAGATTTTATAATAATGGAATTTGATTGAGTCGTATGCAACAATTGTAAACGGTATCTTATATTGAGATATATAGACGATAATGTACTATCAATATATTTAAAAATCGTATCTGAAATGTCGTACTTTGTTCAATAGATGTCGCTAGCACAAAAGGACACTTGAGTGCAATCATTATTGCATGTCAAATGTCATTTTTTGGTATTGGAAAAATGCAATAATTATTTTGACATAAATTTAGTGGTGGTTGCACTTGAGAAAACGTGTACTCTATTGTGAATATAAGGTTTGCTTGTTAGACACGCCCATGGTATAATAAGATGCTACGCTAGGCATTATCTTCTGACGATGGCCCAAGACTACGATACGATCAGTATTGCCATGCATTGACATCTTTAACACAATGTAATCCACACCACAGCCGATGACGTAGCTTAGGCCAATCAGGTGACCTAGCTTTCACGGGTAAAGTATTCGCCAGTTATTCCTGGCTTAGCATATTATTATACCATGGATAAAGACGCGTCGAAAACAATTCCGGGCGTCCCTACCTGCGCGTTATTTCCAGCTATTAATGATTTCTTACCATCAATCAGATCATAGGCTCGAGAACCCAATGGGTATAATCAATTATCATACATCTATGATAGACCTAGGAGGACCTAGGATCTGATCATAGAGACAATATGTATGAAACTATCGGAAATGTTGATTATAGTACCTAAATGTAAAGTGGAACCCACTTGCCATGATACTTGTGGAAGTGTTAAAGGCCCCAACAATGATTTAGGTTTAGGCAATGGGGCCACAAAGATATCGCATAACACTGGGCCCCAAGTCTGCTAACACAATCGATTCATAATCGAACAGCAATCGCATAGTAACTGTCACTTTTGACAGATATTGTATGGGATATCTGTCAAAAGTGTCAGTTACTATGCGGTTGCTGTTCGATTATGAATCGATTGTGTTAGCAGACTTGGGACCCTGGTTTCCTGGATTTAGTCCTCTTACACTATAATAGTTACGCACGATAAAAGAAAGTAATAAGAAATGTATATTTTGAATATAATTTGCTTAATAGTTTAGAGGCATATATAATATGAAGTAATGTCTAAAAAACTGCGTAGAGTTCTCAATTTAAGAGTAATAAATGATTATTGCCGTCAATTTTGGCATTGATGTTATATTGCCATAATTATTAGATAATACTTCTGGTGGCCTACAGGACCGCAGGACACAATTGTCTCGTAATCGAATTACAATGGCATAGTCGACGTCACATTTCAACGTATTCTCACAAAAAAAAAATATAAAGCTATATTTAATCTGTGTGTCGACGGAATTAAATTATAAAGTAATTATGTAATCTATCCTTTAGGATTAAAATTAATTGATAACGAAGTTGATCCAATCGATATATATAGGTTTAAGGGGGAAGCTCAGGGTCAGGGCGCGAAATTCAAAATGTCAATGGTTTTTATTTATTTACGAAAAATGTGGACATCTTTACGATGTAATTTAGTGGTTTGCGATATTAGCATTCTACATTGGATGTCTCGATGTATTAAGTTTGCTTAAGAAAGAACCTAATCCGATACAATACCATAAGGTCTGTAAAAACCGCTACTTTTACTAATTTAATGGTGTTGTATCGCTTTAGGTATTTTTTTAAGCAAACTTAATACATCGAGACATCCAATGCAGAATGCTAATATCGCAAAACACTAAATTACATCGTAAAGATGTCCAAATTTTTCGTAAAAAAATAAAAACCATTGACATTTTGAATTTCGCGCCCTGACCCTGAGCTTCCACCTTAAATTCTGCTGCCTAATGTTTATAGAAATTGGTTTGAAACCTATTTTGGCTACAGAATAGAGGTGCTTATGTAATGGAGGCCACGATAATGATTTATTACATAAATGTAAAATTATAAGTACAATAGGTACAACCTAATTCCCACCGCTCGTGTGCCGATCGTGTACACCAGAACTGTTATGTATAAAAACAATTAAAAGCCTCGACTATCGGCATAACTCGGCACCCAATCTGAAGGGCTGATGTATAGGGTCCCTACAAATTGGCATGTCAAGAGGCTAGTTAGCTAGTCATAGACATGTCAGACCCTACAAACCGGACATACAGATTGGATGCTAATTTATAGCGTTCGTCGAAGCTTACAACATGATTATTTATAGGAAATTCTTCGCTCTAACGCGTCTGTGTATAGCTCGCATCAAATAAAATAAGCAAAGATGGCGGCTCTGCATTCGGAATGCATAAAATTAAGCAAGCGCCGAGCCGCCATGCGACCTGTACGTAATTGGAATTATCATTATTGAATTGGTTTTTTTTATATATATTTTTTTTTTTAATATTAAATTGGTGCTGTCTGGTATTATTCGGATGTCATGGAAGCTGTCTATTTAATCACGTTTCACTATAATAATACAAGCTCCTACCTATCTTTTATAATGTAACTATACAGGTGATTCGGAAAGGGTATACTATGCCTACGAGTCTTTAGCGCATTCGTAATCATTACATTGTATCTGAATTTCAATTTGTCAATTTAAAAAAGATATTCTTCGCAAAAAATCACGACTGTCATAATGTTGGTTGTTGTCATAATATTTTTTTTTTAATCAACACATCCAAATTCTGTCTTCTAATTATGAATAAGCAGGTTCCATACTTTATTTATTTGATTTCATTATTATATTTGATTTCTTTTATTTGTCTCTGCCCAAATAGCAGAATAATCCACAAAAAAAAAATTGATTTAATTCATTCTGAAGCGGTACAAAGTTCGCCGGGACAGCCAGTATTGTTATAAAAGATTTTTTTTCTTTTGATTCTATATTAAATGCCCTAAAAAAGTGAACTGTTGATACAAACATCGCTACGATACACACAGTTATAAAACCATATTAATATAGTGTTGTTTAAATTAATATACTTTTTATCATTGAATATTTTGTATAATTGGATAAATATTCATGTTATTTGCATTTTATATAGATTTGTGAAATAAGTTATTAAGTTTAAAATTTTTATCAAACTACTTGTAGTTTTTCTTGTAATGGTTATGTATAAATAATGTCTTCGATTGTAGTAGGAATGTACAGAATAGTAAGGATACACTTTTCGTTTCACATTGCTACGATGAAGGAAATGGAAGCTAATCGATTTTTTGTACATTGAATTTTGAACTTTATCTACACTTTGTTATGTACAAATTAGATATCGAGACCAAAAATGGGTAGCTCTGGAGCATTCACAACAATTCGCGTGACTACCGTCGGCGACATCGTGGAAAACAAATAGTAGGCTCGCATGATTGGGATAAAGTTCAAAATGCAACTAACAAGTAAATTCGCTTCTTTCGTGGCAATCTGAAATGACCCTTGAGGAATGAATATTCGACAGAGAATTGTTTTTTACTTATTTTTTGTAATGTACATAAGTACAATAATTATCTACCCACTTCCATAAAATATGCCTATAATGTCATTATTATTAGATACTAAGTTGGTTCTAAATAGATCTTTATTTTAACACCTGCCCTGCGCGTAATCTAATGTTATGTGATGCCAAAATGAAGATTAGTTATGTGTAAAGCAAAAATAAAGGTTTTGTTGTGTATTGATATAGTCTATGTTCATCATATTTATTGCTTTTTAGTACATAATAAAAATAATTTAAAAAAAACTTGATTTTTCTTTACCTACCCACAAAAGAAACGTTATTGTCGATAGTACGGCAAATTATTGTATAAAATTCAGGCGGGAATCACGATGTGTCGTATATCCAACGGGATCGGTGGCCGGCCGACACAAACTCCTTGGGATTCCCTATGAAATTAAGTGTGTGCCTTACCCTTACTTACCTAATTTGCGTGCTATAGTGCTATTCTATAGCAGTGATAGCCAAGTTGGTAGAACGCTTGCCTCGGTAACAAGGATCGCAGATATAAATCCCGGCTCGCACCTCTGAGATGTGCGAATCTCATTTTCAACCACCATATTTATTACTTGCTAAACGGTGAAGGAAAATATTGTGAGGAAACCTGCATGCCTGAGAGCACGCCTCGAAAGATGTGTGAAGTCCGCCAACCCGCATTGGGCTAGCGTGGTGGACTATGGCTGAATCCCGCTCGAAAGAGAGGAGGCCCGTACCCACCAGTGGGACATTGAAGAGGCTGTTTGATAAGAGTGATATTTTTCTTTTCATAACTTTGAATAATATAAAAATACCAGATATGTAGTTAAAATTCATTTATTAATTAATCATTTCTCCTATTTCATACTTAGTTCTATAATGTCAATTAATTTATAAATAAACAAAAATATATTATTTTCTACATAATTTTGGTTATATGTTTTTTTAATAACAAATAGGCCGAATTTAATAATTGTTATAAACAATCCCATAACTTCTACTACAGTTTATGACCTCTATTAATAGAGGTCAGTACAGTAAGCTAACCGTATACTTGATAGTTTACGTATTCACACATTTTGTATGGAGAATTAAACAGCAATAATTCAAACTATGACACTAGGACGTCAACCACCTCAGTCCTCCCGTGACCATGGTTGCTGTAAAGCAGCCGAAACGTCGGGAACGTAAAATCAAAAATAAACCGCGATAAAATTCTTAAAATTAGTTTTATTTCAATGTGTAGTATTCGCGTAAATATAAGAAAGCAATAACTTACAATTCTCCATTCAAAATGTCTAAATACGCATACCTATAAAGTATGGCGGGTCAGGTCATGGATGGCGGGTCAGATCAGTTGCGCTGCATGTGCCTAGTGAATGTAGCGTCTCTATCTACTGCCGCCTTCCTACCTAGGCAAGTATGCTCCATCGTAGATCTCATTGTCACTTACCATCAGGTGAGATCGAGATCAAATACTTGCCTATAATGTAATAAAAAAAAAAAATACCGTAGGTACGTACATAAATTATTTCAAACAGTTAATGATACGAAACCGCAGAAAAATCACAGAATATCTAAAACATTCCCGGTACTTATAGTACCAGTGGTACGTACATTGGAATGTTACTTACGAATTACTAAGGCACATTTATTTAATACGTGTAGGTAGAGGAATTATCACAATGTGCTTATAACTATATTTTTTTTTTCTAAATACTTTTCATTACGGAGTCAACTTTATGCCTTCATAATAAGGGTGAAATTGTTTAGCATTGCTTATGGCTGGACGTCATCCAAAGAAATAATGCTATCAGAACTACCTTCTAGAAATCTAAATTTATAATATTAATAGGCAAGGTATAAATTTAACTCTATCTCTAGAGTTATTCATCATTCACACTTACATTTCATAGCGCTTACCGAAGAAAAAAAGCATGTAAGGCCATTGTAAATTGGCAAAAGCTTTCCATAGTTTCGTTAAACATATATAAAAAGCATCTGATTTTTTTGAAGGAGTTAACACCTATCTCTATAAAACAAACATAATAATTCATTCTAACATGACCACACCACATTAGAAAGTCAACATTAACCCCCTTATTTATAGAAAGATTTCTGCCATTTACAAACGTAATACAAAGCACTTTACCTTTGAAAAATGCCTAGTGATGCCCGTAAATTAAACTTCTATAAATATGGGGGTTAATTTATAATATCTGTATAATTGTAAAATGTATAAAACAATAATAATAAACTTAACTATAATTATTCTTAAAATATTGTTCAATAATGAGAACGCCGCATAAATAACAATAAAAAACGTCGATATAAATTAATATTTATATCGATACTAATACACAAGTAGTTAGTTTAACTCGATAGTTTAACATCAAGTCACCTTTTTAACTATAACCTAACACTATTCAGAATTTAACACGGAAAAATAAAAATTCCAATTTCAATAATGTAATTAAAAATTTTGGTTTAAATTCTTATTTTCATAATATCTTAAAACCTGTATTTGTTTTGTATATACATAACTGTTAACCGAGCCAACCGTTTTTGTGTGATTTAACCATATCAATCAGATAATTCATAAAAAAACACACTAAGCAACGCCTGTATTATGGGATCCGTACAATTATTATTAAAATTGTCTTCCGAGTCTTGGTTAACAGTCACATTCATATTCCAGTCGTAAACACAAAATGATTTTGTCTTCACACAACTCAGCTGCTATTAGAATCTAACGCAGAGCTACTCGTCTCCTTATCATAATTAATAACGCCATCGCAATCCATATAATCCATCTCAGTCAACTCGCGTTTTATCATCAAATGGGGCGTCTTCCTCACTCGCTTCTCCTTCAAGAACCTCGGCACCATCTGCTTTTTCTCCATCAAATACTCTACGATTACTCTCTCGAAGAACAGCGCTAGAACGAAGTTGAACGACGCTATTGCTAACACTATATAACACATGAGAGCGTTTTTAGGCATTTTTAATTGGAGGAACGCAGCCAACCAATCCGGCGGCGCGACCGTAATGTAAACACATATACCTGTCATGATTATGATACTAATCATAAGCTGTTTGTTCGTCACCACAGACCTTCTGTACGGCGAACCGTGACTGAAGACGACCGACAAAATTATATACTGAAACATTGACACGGCATATATAGCATAATTCTCCCAGCACTCGTTCGCCTCGTCACCCTCGTACGTGTGCCTCACGTACCACGGGAAGAAAGTCAACGCGAAATAACTCAAGTACTGTGCCACAGCAATCAACACCAGCTGGCCGACCAACGAGAACAACGGCACCAAGCCCAGCAACGAGGTCAACGGAGGCACTTTCCACAGTTTACCAGTGTACGCCTCAGTCATGCCGAAGAAGAAAGCGAAGTTGACTATTAGCGCGACATCTATGAACAGGAATTGGAAGTCTGTTAGGTTCGAATCGAAGTAATACAGGAATGCTACTGAGAAGAATTCGGTGAGGGAGTACGCGACCATGAACTTGAAGACTCCGAAGCTGGTGGCGAGTGCGGCGCGACCCTCGCGCAACACTCGCGCCACGCACACGATGTCGGGGTCGGCGGAGGTGAAGGGCGCGGCCACGCTGCTCTCCAGCTCCGACAGCGAGATGCCGGTGTGCGCGGCGCGTAGGGCACCGCAGTCGTTGGCGCCGTCCCCGCACATACCTGCGCCAAACATTTAAAATCACAATATTTTGACAGCCCGATTAGCGCTGTTGGTAGTGACCCTGCTTTCTGTGCCGAGGATCACGGGTTTGAACCCTAGTAGGGACAAACTTAATGTGATAAGCACGAATGTTTGTACCCGAGTCATGGATGTTTAATATCTACATAAGTATTATATACTGGGTTCGCGCTCAGTCCATTGTACGGTGCCCATAATACAAGCGTTGCTTAACGTGGGACCGTATAGTTGGTGTGTTCGTCTGGCGATTTTTTTTCTTTTATGATTTTAGACCAATACAGTACTTATGAATCGTTCAATATGACACTAAACGCTATCTACGGCTTTTCCACCTGTTCAGAATACCATTCCAGTGGAGAGAAACGGGCAAGAAACGTCATGGTTGCTATTTTAAAAGGCTCTTATTGTTGTTTGTGTAGTTGGGCAGCGTTCTATACAAGGTTTTTACTAACTGGGAGGGGGCATCCGAATCCAGAGGAGACACAGGAGAACTGTCTTAATAACTATTAGGTATTCTTTTGTATAAATATTTTTTGTCATAGTTATTTTCTTAATCAAACGTGTTTGTCCATAAAATTGATTTATTTGTTTTTAGGCGGTACGACTCAATAATATGTAAGGATCATTCCATTTATCGAAAATGGAAAACCTGGCCAGAAGTTGGTCAAATTAAATAAATAGTATCTTACTTACTTATCTCCCTCGCATTGAGGGGAGGTCCGTGCACCGCAGTGGGACATTAAATCTCTTGTCATCATCAATCATTAAATCTTGCCCATTCTTCTCGATAGGAACGGCATTCCGAACGGGTGGTGAAGTAGTAGCTTAGTATAATGTAACTTTTGACGATTCATAAGTAAGTGCAGTACTTAATGATATACGTGAATAAAAAATATTCTGATTAAAAATTGCTGGTATTATTTACTTACTTATGAATCGTCAACAATGTTACAATTTTACTACCCGTTCGGAATGCCGTTCCTAGAGTTCCGATAGAGGAATATAATCAAATGTTGGTACATACCGACGTAGTACCCGAGGGCCTGGTACTCCAGAATG
The DNA here is from genome assembly GCA_905404115.1 of Pheosia gnoma. Taxonomy (NCBI): domain Eukaryota; kingdom Metazoa; phylum Arthropoda; class Insecta; order Lepidoptera; family Notodontidae; genus Pheosia; species Pheosia gnoma. The sequence continues at coordinate 3,368,382 of FR989917.1, read as the reverse complement.
AGCTGTTGCTTCTGGTCTGACGTCATGCGCGCGAACACCGCGCCGCGCTCCACCACGCGACTCAGCACGTCCGGGTAGTGCTCGCGTAACACCTGACAGACACACAAACATACTTGCATTCACAATAATACACCAGCTGACGATCTGGGCCCCAAGTCTGCTAACACAATCGATTCATAATCGAACAGCAACCGCATAGTAACTGTCACTTTTGACAGATATTGTATGGTATATCTGTCAAAAGTGGCAGTTACTATGCGGTTGCTGTTCGATTATGAATCGATTGTGTTAGCAGACTTGGGGCCCTGATTAGCGCAATTGGTAGTGACCCTGCTTTTGTGCCGAGGCTCCCGGGTTCGAATCCCGGTAGGGACAAACTTGTGTGATGCACCGATACTACATGCGTTAGCTACAAGATTATGTTAGACTAGGTAAATTTTTAGATTACATTATTTTTTTATTTTCAGTTTTTTGGTCATTTTTTTTTGTTAAAAAGTTGCAATGTTGGTTTTACCGAAATAAACCTATACATTTTTGAACTGACCTTCCAAGTGTCTCCAGTCATGACGATCTTGTACCGCGGCTCGGCGCACGCCTCGGGGTCTGCCTCGCGCGCTGCCTCGCGCGCCGCCTCGCGCGAGCCGCGCCACGAGCCGCGCCCGCTGTCCTCGCTGCGCCACGAGCGAGCCAGCGGCGTGCGCCGCCCCACCCGCGCCTGCGCAACACACATTAACACATTACAACATTTGTACCGTTCACCCTCTGCTTAATAATACGAGTCTCTATTAGATATGGGAGCGTTCAAGTATTACGTAACGCAATTTTTGACACCCCCCCCCCCCATGTAACGTCCCGAAACGTTTTTCTTTACCGATCAAGTAAAGGACTCATCTTCAACCATATTGAGCTCGGCGATCAGAAACGCCATGACATGACATGCTTCTACTTTCATCGCGCGAACTGCCAAGGAATGGAACACGTTACCGGCGTCTTTGTTCCCCGTTGACTACAATCTGGGTGTTTTCAAGTCGAGAGTGAGCAGGTACCTTCTAGGCAAGTATGCTCCGTCGTAGATCTCATCGTCACTTACCATCAGGTGAGATCGAGATCAAATACTACGCCTATAGTGTAATATAAAAAAAAAATGAACAGAAACCGATGGAGGTTAATCGTTCGATCCAAGTGTGGACTATCAATGTGTGGATGATCGCGATCCTCAGACATGAGGGACCGACCATAGATATAGAGAGAGAGAGAGAGAGAGAGAGAGAGAGAGAGAGAAAGAGAGAGGTTTTTATCGGTGTTCGGTGCGGTGCAGTACTGACCCCGTGCTGCGTGCTCTCGCAGTAGAGGACGGGCGTGCCGCCGCTGGTGTCCGCCTGCAGCTGCACCACGCGCTCGTCCGCCGCCAGGATGCCGCACTCCTTGGCCACGCACACCGCCGTCAGGACGTTGTCACCTGGATATAAGTATATGGATTAAGGATGTGCCGATTATTTGGTAGATGTGCCGAATATTTGGTAGATGTGCCGAATGTTTGGTAGATGTGCCGAATATATGGTAGACGTGCCGAATATTTGGTAGATGTGCCGAATATTTGGTAGATGTGCCGAATATATGGTAGATGTGCCGAATGTTTGGTAGATGTGCCGAATATTTGGTAGATGTGCCGACTATTTGGTAGATGTGCCGAATGTTTGGTAGATGTGCCGAATATTTGGTAGATGTGCCGAATATTTACCTAACTTTATAAATAAAAAAAACAATAATTATTAAAGTCCCAAGGGAATAGGTAAGTATTAATTAATAAATAATAAAATTAGACCCAAAATAAAGGTCCGAGGGCCTCTTGCATGTATCGTCATTCTTAAATGTGTTTGCGACGGACGCAACGATCGCAGCATGGAAACCGAGCCTAAATTAAACCGAATAATTCGGGCGAATATTCGATTCGGTGCGTGCTACATTGTTCTTCATAGCCCTATATATATATCTTAATATATATAAATCTCGTGTCACAATGTTTGTCCTCAATGGACTCCTAAACCACTTAACCGATTATAATAAAATTCGCACACCATGTGCAGTTCGATCCAACTTGAGAGATAGGATAGTTTATATCTCAATTTATTTTATATGGCAAAACAACGTTTGCCGAGTCAGCTAGTATATATATATATATAGCCCCAAATGTATAGCAAGTTATAATGGCATTGTAACGAACTTTCAGAGAAAAAAGTGCGTTATAATAGCTTTATAATCAATTATAACTTTCGATAAATTTTAGGGATAGCCTCTTAGAACAATGTAGGACCAGCAGGATTATTTTAAACCATTCGAAATCGATATCGGAAACGGAATCGAAAACTTCCGAGCTGGATTACCGCAATCGCTATGAAAAATTTCCGAATTTAATTATCTTCGATGTATCTTGATGACAATACCGAATCGTTTTTTCCAAATGTTTCCGTCGGAGAGCTCGTCGGGAGCGACATTAACATCGGAAAGTTTCAAATCCGTTTCCGATGTCGATTCCGAATGATTTGAAATAACCCTGCTGGTAGGCATGACACATTGTTACACACACACACATTTAATTGTACTGGTTTTTTTTTTTCAGTGTGTTTTTATTTGGTTTTTAATTTGCGTTACATTACATTTTAAGTTTTATATTAGTCTATAGTTTTAGTTATATATGCATATTGGTGTTTTGGCGTATGCTGTTAGCCAAAGCCAAAAAAAAAAAATGTGTTATAAATAAATAAATAAATAATGATGGTCTCACCGGTTATCATGACCACGTGAATGTTGGCCTCCTTCAGCTCCCGGATGATGCCGGTGGTGGCCGCTTTCAGACGGTTGTCCATTATGACCAGACCGAGGAACTCCAGTTCACATTCCACCTGTACATACGTGTATAATAATAGTAATATCGCCAGACGAACACAAAAAAGTGTACGGTCCCAAACTACGCTTGTATTATGGGTACCGTGTTACGAATTGGGCCCCAAGTCTGCTAACACAATCGATTCATAATCGAACAGCAACCGCATAGTAACTGTCACTTTTGACAGATATTGTATGGGATATCTGTTAAAAGTGACAGTTTTTTTCCCCTAAAAGTGACAGTTACTATGCGGTTGCTGTTCGATTATGAATCAATTGTGTTAGCAGACTTGGGGCCTGGGGGAAATCCCAGTATATCATTATTACTATATGAACCTGCGTTATTTAGCGCATTTGTATGTGCAGCGACCTCTTCAACCTCGACAATACGATATTCAGAATAAATAACTATTCTCCACACAATCCTGAAACGCGCTATAAGAGTTTTCGGAGGACGTAACATATATACAAGCTACCGACAATAACCTTTAGGGCATAGCGGCCGTCCGGCCAGGCATACCACCCTGGCTGGAAGATCTTCCCTTTTCCGCTAAATAAAATAAAATATACAATTTCGATATATCCAATGAGTACTCAAAGAATATATTGTCCAAATTACAAATTGCTAGGTCCACCGGATTGAACTGAGCGTTGTCTGTCAGTCAGACCATGCTAAATATTTTATTATGTTGATACAGAGGTAGTATATATAGGTAGTATATATACCTATACCTATATCTATACATACATATAAATAAAATTGGAGTGTCTTTTTGTAATATTAAAATAACCACTTTGGATATAAGTGCATTTGGATATATACACGGTACCTATACCAAAACAACATTTTTTACAATTTTTGTCTGTCTGTCTGTCTGTCTGTTTGTTCCGGGTAATCTCTGAAATGGCTGGACCGATTTTGACGGGACTTTCACTGGCAGATAGTTGATGTAACAAGGAGTAACTTAGGCTACTTTTATTTTAGAAAAAACATAGGATCTCACGAAAAAAAAATTAAAACCAATGTTGCAGCGTTGCGCCTGATTAAGTTTGATAGCAACAACCTGAAATGCGTCCCGCGGGATCAGAACGCGCGAGCAGGCTGTTGCCAACGGTTGTGTCTTTGTTAAATACCACGCGAACGAAGTCGCGGGTGACAGCTAGTATAGTATATATAGGTAGTAAGTATAGTAGCTCACCTCGTCTCTGGTCATCTCCTGTATCTGGTGGGCGGTGACCTCCATGGTGCGCGTGGCGACCGCTATCACGCGGTACCCCTTCTCCGCGTACGAGTTCAACACTTCCATGAGGTTGTCCGGCACTGAGGAGTCCACATTACAATCGAATTGATGCATCATTTAACCCTTAATAGCCTAGAGTTTCAATTTGGATACCAATCTTTTAAACCGAATGTTCACATTACTATTAGTTTTTTTTTATAGGTTGGCTGTACGTATTTTACTGTTGTATAATATTCTTTCCAACGAAATTCAAAAAAAATCAAATGTCATTATTATTAAACACAGTAACATTAAACACAGTAATATTAAAAATAAATCACTTTCGTAAATCAGGCTACTAAGGGTTAAATTTCAATGCATGACAAAGTTGACAGGTGGCCACTATTAAACGGGTATTATTTCTATGTAATTGAAATGGATTCCCATAAACTTGAAATGCTAAACTATTGGATGGAGGTCGTGTGTGGTCTTAAGCTAGTGAGCGTACCGGTTTCGATCCTGCAGAGTGTCCGCAGCATCTCGGGCGCGCCCTTGCAGTAGAGGCGCAGCACGTCCTCCCCGCGCACGCGCACGGCGGCGCTGGCGCGCTGCAGCGACGACACGAACTGGTGCTGCTGCACCACGCCCACCTCCAGCGGCAGCTGACACACACAGAGTCAAAGTCAAATTCGAAAACAATTGATTCGTTGAAGTCAAATTCGGAAACAATGGTTTAGTTAAAATCAAATTCGGAAACAATTGATTAGTTGAAGTCAAATTCGGAAACAATTGTTTAGTCGAAGTCGATTTCGGAAACAATCGAGGTGCCAAAGTCAATTTCGGTACAACTTCGAATACAATAGGGCTGCCAAATTCAAAGGCAAATTCGGAATAAATAGAGCTACGAAGTATATTTCGGAACGACTTCGAAAACAGTAGAGATGTCAAAATCTAATCCGGAACTAATTCAAAGGATGCCAAAGGCAAATTCAAATTTCGAACATATTCAAAAACAATCGAAGTAAAAGTCGAATTCGGAATCAGTTTCGAAAATCGTATGGAGTTCGCCAACCGCACTGGGCCAGCAGACTATAGCCCGAATGCCCTCGCATTGATGTCATGTGTGCCTGACACAATGACAACATAGCCTCGCCCCCTATAACATTGGGACCACACACTGTTGGCGAAATGTGTCCATGACTCACATGCATGTCGTCGACGTTAATGTTGGCGGCTCTCTGCGGCTTCACGACGGTCCGCGTGTGGAGGTCGTAGTTCCCCTCCTGCGGCACATCCGGCTCCTCCAATGTCCACCCGGTCGACTCGAACATCTAGCACATACATTACATACATATAATAATAATAATAAATATCGCCATACGAACACACCAACTATACGGTCCCATTTTAAGCTTAACGCTTGTGTTATGGGTACCGTACAATGGACTGAGGGCGATCTCAGTATATAATACTTATATACATATTAAACATCCATGACTCGGGTACACACATTCGTGCTTATCACACAAAGCTTGTCCCTACCAGGATTCGAACCCGGGACCCTCGGCGCAGAAAGCAGAGTCACTACCACTGCGCTAATCAAGCCGTCAACATACATAACATGTACATTGGTATGTCAATTTAATAAAATTTTGAACACTGACTGACAGACAATGCACAGCCTTAAGACTTGAAATTCGGAGGATATATTCGATGAGTACCATAGAGATGCAGTAAGGACGGATTTTTGTAAATTCGACTCATAATTGAATCAAATGGAGGGTTAAAGTTGGAATTAAGATTATTTTTTTTTCAGTGAATATGGACGCACGGATACTTAAACAAATCTTAACACTATTGAGAATCAACGTACAGCCTCAACCGGTGGATCTAGAGATTGGAAATTTGGAGCATATATCCCTTGAGTAACCCCTAGAGGTTAGCTAAAGAAGGATTTTTCCAATTCGACCCCGAGTGTGTCAAAGTTTTAACTTAAAATCAGGCACGTGGCCAGTGTCAAAATAAAATCACACGCGGTGGAATTTTTTTGAGAATTGACAAGTCCTATAATGGTTCACATAAATAAAACATATTCTGATTATAAAGAGAACTAATTTGGTCGTCTGTATATAGCTACTTTTCTGTAGGCTTCTCGTACTGTGGGCTACTGTAATGTAAGTCTTATTGGTGGGGGGGGGGGGGAACGCTTTCGCACACATCCGTGACAAAAATTTACCTAGTCTAACATAATCTTTTAGCTAACGCATGTAGTATTGGTGCAGTACACAAGTTTGTCCCTACCGGGATTCTAACCTGGAAGCCACGGCACAGAAAGCAGGGTCACTACCGCGCAATTGGTAGTAATCAGGCCCCCCAAGTCTGCTAACACACACATTCGTGACACACTAACGCACACATCCGTGACAGCCGGTCAATGTACCTACCTTAAGGTCGAGAGGGTCACCAGCCAGCACGCCGTCCAGCACGGTGAGGCTGTGGCAGGTGGCCATGCCCAGCTTGAGGTCGTGCAGGTCGTTCAGCTGCCGCGGGTCGCGCAGCGGCCGCGCCAGCCGCGGCGGCGACGTCGCCGTACTCACCGGCACCACGCCCCACATGTCCAGCCCGTCTTCCGTCAGCGTACCAGTCTGGAACCAAAATAAATAGATATAAATATTGGCAGACAATCGGAGGTTTCGTGATGACGTTCAGTACGAGTCGTTGCGACGCTCACTGGTAACAATTCACTAAGTTTTATTCTACTTTTACAATTTTTTACAAGCAAAAGGCAAAACTGTCCGACGATCATAGGCACAGATTAAAAAAGCGAGGTCAACTATAAACCGGTGTTTCTAGTGTTGCAGCATTCGCGAAATTGATTTTACTATATTTTTAGAGGCAAGTAATGTTTTATAATATTATTATATTTATTGATTTCTTATATTTACGCGAATACTACACATTGAAATAAAACTAATCTTAAGGATTACTTACTATTATTACTTACTATACTTGCGGTCTGATCTACGCAGAAAGAGCTCACTGTGTCTTGAGGTCTTGCAATGGTAGCAACTAACAAGTAACAACTAAATATGAGGGTACCCCCGTCAAACTATGACACTAGGACGTCAACCACCTCAGTCCTCCCGTGACCATGGTTGCTGCAAAGCAGCCGAAATGTCGGGAACGTAAAATAAAAATAAACCGCGATAAAATCCTTAAGATTAGATCCATAAATTACGTCACACGTTAAGGGGGAGGGAGGGGGTCGACGAAGTGTGACATTGTGTGACAAGGGGCGGGCAGGGGTCCCAAATTTTGTGATATCAAATTTTTTCAAAATATAATATTTTATATCTAAGTATTACAACTATATATTTTATTGAAAAAATAAAATTAAATGGCAATAAAAAAAAATTCGGAACACTGCTGTTTTAATTTCATACATTTCTCAATGTAAAATATGTGACATCACACTGAGTAGGGACGAGCCCCCCCCCCCCCCCCCCCGTCTTTCAAATGTGACTAATTGTGACTAGGACGGGGGAGAGGTCAAAAATTCATGAAATTCGTGTGACGTAATTTATGAATGGCCCCTTACTATAAGATACTGATCAAGTGACGCCTTGATAATCTGGAACTCTGCGGCACAAAAAGAAAGTCAAAGTCAAGTCAAATCATTTATTTCGTATAGGCCTACGGGGGCACTTACAAATTGTCATTACATTTATTCCTTAACTCTACATTTCAAAGGTTCACCTTGTCGAAGCAGACGCAGTCGAGCGAGCCGCTGACGTTGACGGCGCGCGTGTTGAGGCAGGCGACGCGCGCGCGCCGCAGCCGCGCCACCGCGTACAGCCGCCCCACCGTCATGGCGGCCGGCAGCGCGGGCGGCACCACGATCGTGATGATGTCCAGCGCCTTGAGGGCGATGTCGCCGGGGGTCAGCGCCCGGTACGCCTGCACGCGACACATAATGCAATCAATCACGTGCTCGCGCTGATGGAGCATCAGTAACTAGATCTATTTGTGTTGAGAAAAGCACTAAAGGTCAAAGTCATGTCAAGTCAAATCGTTTATTTCGTATAGGCCTACGGGGGCAGTTACAAATTGTCATTATCATTTTTGTTTAAATTCTACAACCGGATCGGAACGCGACCTCAACTGAGAAGATCCGGCGAGAAAATCAGTTTTTTTTCGATCGCAAGCAATGAAAATTAATCCCTAATTTTATTATAATCGTGATAGTTAGAAATTTTATCTAAAACCGTCAGCCAGTTGGTATACACGGGGTCATGGGAAGCTACGGCTAAATATAAAAAAAAAAAACAAAAATCAACTTAACCCTTAATAGCCTAGAGTTTCAATTTTGATACCAATCTTTTAAACCGAATGTTCACATTACTATTAGTTTTTTTTTATAGGTTGGCTGTACGTATTTTACTGTTGTATAATATTCTTTCCAACGAAATTCAAAAAAAATCAAATGTCATTATTATTAAACACAGTAACATTAAACATAGTAATATTAAAAATAAATCACTTTCGTAAATCAGGCTACTAAGGGTTAAATCATACATAATGCATACTACGCTGCCATGGGCCTAACTAAAGAAAGATTGTAATGATCTGCGTCCATTACGCGCGAAGCTGCGACCCGTTTCGACTCGACTCGACTCAGCACGCCTATGGTGGACTCCAAGCTTTATACGTACCTTAAGCGCCACAGTGTACGCAAGTCCGCAAACAGCGATGCCAGCCAGGATGATGATGAACTTGTACGAGTCGCGGTCGAACTTGAAGTCTGCGGGGACCGGGTACAGGATACTCCGCACTAACTGACCCTTGCTAGTGTTGTACCCCGTGCGCAGCACTAGCGCCCTGATAAAGGAAGTCCTTATTACCGTCCGATTGGTATGCATATGACCGTGTACTGACCGACCGCGCAGCATTGCGAGGCTGGTTTAGGCATATGCCGCAAGCGAGCCGACAGTGAGGCAAATGACAGGTGACAACGCTCGCGCGAGGCATTCGCTGGTAGCATAACACATTTTGAACTTAACGTGTAAAAAGGTACCATGATATTACGATCAGGATAATTAACGTTATATATGACGTTACATATAAAAAAGAAAGCAGTCATTATTATTAGGATAAAGTTATGTACATTTAAACTAGGTATGCAGACATTATTATCAGAATAATGTAATAAACTTGTAAAATCAACATTACGCTATGAGCATTTAAAATGGTAATCAGCCATTATTATTAGGATGATAAACCTTTAAAAACTATCAGAATAATGTTATGTACATTTCATGGCACTTACTTGACCGGTTCATTGTTGTAGTATTTGGCCTGTATGACCCTGGTGCCGCAGAATAGGATGCTGGACGCGTGCTCCTTCAGGTCGAAGGTCTTGTCCACGCGGAGCAGGGCTGTCTTGGTCACTGGGACCGACTCACCTTTGGAAATAAAAGATATATCAATCTTTTAGAAAAGCAATGATAGCCAAGTGGGTAGAACGCTTGCCTCGGTAACGAGGATCGCAGGTTCAACCCTCGGCTTGCACCTCTGGTATTTCTGGGATTTCATATGCGAATCTCATTTTCAACAACGATTATCACTTGCTAAACGGTGAAGGAAAACATCGCGAGGAAACCTGCATGTCTGAGAGAACCCCTCGAAAGACGTGTGAGGTCCGCCAACCCGCACTGGGCCAGCGTGGTGGACTATGGCTCAGTCCCCCTCGCATTGAGCGGTAGCCCGTGGCCAACAGTGGGACATTAAAAGGGCTGGTATTATTATTATATGTAAATCAAAAGTCCCCCCTCGAAAGAATATCCAGCATCCTGCTGGTGGATGGACTCACCAGTAAGCATGCTCTCGTTGAGCACAGCGGTCCCAGTGAGCACGGCCGCGTCGAAGTGCAGCATGCAGCCTCGCACCGGCAGCACCACGATGTCGCCGGGAAAGACAGCGCGACTGTCCACTGTCCTGCCGTCCCATAGCTCCACTGTGTCGTGGGCCTCCACCGTGGCGCGGAGGGCTTGCTGGTTCTGGAGTATGAAATAACCCATGTGTTGTCATTTATGTTGGCAATTTTATATTTATAGCCTGATTTGCACACTCAAAGCGGGATCATTTATTTGTATAAGCCTACGGGAGCACTTACAAATTGCTATTCTTACTGTCACGTTTTTTTTTCATTCATCTATTACCGGGTCGGAACGCGACCTCAACTGACAAGATCCAGCAAGAAACTCGGCAGCCCTAGCAGATTTAATTAATCACAAATTATTTTCAATTATTAAAAATTAGTATACATTTTCAATAATAGGATTAATTACTGAAATAAAACTAATTTTAAGGATTTTATTTTATGTTTTTACGTTCCCATCGTTTCGGCTGCTTTACAGCAACCATGGTCACGGGGGCCTTAGTCCTCCCGTCGTGTTAGACGTCCTAGTGTTATAGTTAGAACTGGGCCCCAAGTCTGCTAACACAATCGATTCATAATCGAACAGCAACCGCATAGTAACTGTCACTTTTGACCGATATTGTATGGGATATCTGTCAAAAGTGACAGTTACTATGCGGTTGCTGTTCGATTATGAATCGATTGTGTTAGCAGACTGGGGGCCCTGGGGTATATGTGTTTTATTAAATGGCCAGGTCCTAAAAGATTTGACTTTCAGTACCGTAAAAGGAGGTTTACTCACCTTCTTGGTTTGTATAACAGAGGTGGCGACTCCGAACGTGGACATGAGTACAACAGCGATACAGTAGTAATAGTAGGGCTCCGCCAGCCACACGGCTATCGTGAACAATTGGAACACGTAGAACGGGTTGAACACCTCCAGCAGGATCAGCGTCATGATGGACTGGATCGGCACTTTGATCTCGTTCAAACCGTAAATGTTTAACCTGAAGACGAGGGTATCTGTTTTACTAACTCTCGAGGTTGCACTCAACTCAATTATGCGGCTATTACATACAATGTCGCTAAGTTTGGTGTCTATTTTATACATATACTAGCTGTTACCCGCGACTTCGTTCGCGTGGTATTTAACAAAGACACAACCGTTGGCAACAGCCTGCTCGCGCGTTCTGAGCCCGCGGGACGCATTTCAGGTTGTTGCTATCAAAATTAATCAGGCGCAACGCTGCAACATTGTTTTTTTTTTTTTCGTGAGATCCTATGTTTTTTTCTAAAATAAAAGTAGCCTAAGTTACTCCTTGTTACATCAGCTATCTGCCAGTGAAAGTCCCGTCAAAATCGGTCCCGCCATTTCAGAGATTACCCGGAACAAACAGACAGACAGACAGACAAAAATTGTAAAAAATGTTGTTTTGGTATAGGTACCGTGTATACATCCAAATGCACTTAGTAAAAGGCGGTTATTTTAATATTACAAACAGACACTCCAATTTTATTTATATGTATAGATAAGTACCCAGTTCCAGAGGCCAGTGCCAGTGCCAGAGGCCAGAGGCCAGAGGCTAGTGCCAGAGGCCAGAGCAAGAAGCCAGTGCCAGAGGCCAGTGCCGAAGGCCAGTGGTAGAGGCCAGAGCCAGAAGCCAGTGCTAGAGGCCAGTGCCGGAGGCCAGTGCCAGATGCTAGTGCCAGAGGCGGCCAGTGGCCAGTGTCCGGTGTCAGAGGTGTTAAAAGTTGATTTATTGATTGATGAACTCACATTCTGCAGCGTCGCTCGCTAGACGGCGGCGCGGCGCCCAGCGCGTGCAGCTGCGCGCACGTGGCGCCGCACTCCACGCCGCCCAGCCGGCACCACTGCGCGCGGGTACTGTCCCACACCAGAGTCTGCTTCTTATGCCGGAAGTACCGGTAGTTCTGTACGTCTGATGGAATAAAAGATTAATACAATAAATATGCGCCACGCAGTATGGTCCCAAACGAAGCACTGCAACGCATGTATTATACGTACCGTACAATGGAAAGGGGACGATCCCAGTAATACCCGGACCAACCCCCCCCCCGATTCCTTTACCTCACGACAAATAAGTCTTGTGTGATACGGATATTAATTGCAACTTGCATTATGGGCTTGCACATGTACCCTTATTAAACGTCAGGACGAATTTTAATCCTTGTGTGTGTGTGTGTGAATATGTGTGTGAGTATGTGTGGGTGTGTAACGCGATTTTAAGTTCCAATGTAAATTAAAACTCAACACACACGAGCGCGCTCGTCACTCTCACGAGTTGGGTATTGCGCGGAGCGTTGTGGCTTAAAATTACAACATTTGTAGCCGATTACATAAATTATTTATATTATAGTAGCGATTGCGGAGATCCGCCTCGGGACTTCCCGACTTCGGTTAATATAAATGGTTTGGTATATAATAAACGTTCGTCGCTTATCTTTTATTATGACTATTTCAATATGACTCACGCAACGCGCTCCCGTCGTCCAGATGTATGGGCGTGTGCATCGCGTCCGCGCCCTCGATGGGCCCCTTCTCGCCCGGCTCCGCCTGGAAGCCCTCGTTGAATAGCCCACTCGTGTCCGCTATATTCTTGTTCAATATTTTATGGATGTAGTAACTTTTGCACTTCTTTTGATATGTTTCCTGGAAAGATATGTTAATTTTATAAACTGGTATTGTAGTATTTTTTTTTATTTTGCTGCTCGACCCCCAATGGCGTAGCGTGTTCATTATAACCTACATACTTATCATAGGATGGTGTAAAAAAACCTTTCCAAAATTTAAAACCCCCTTGAAAGTTTCGTCAACCCTCAAACTATGGCTAAATTAAGGAGACATTAAACTTACAACAACCAGAACTTGGTCAGTGATATGGAAGGGGCACCGGAGACATGTGACATACAGGAACCAGGTGGGACACCAATGGAAGACCAGGCCTGGCAGCCCACAGAACAGCACCGACAGGATATACACCATCATGGTTCTCCACCGACTCTTGCGGTATCCATATACAACCTGTTAACAATCAAGCTATTAGTAACTGAATCAACACAACTACTGTATGGCACGGGTTGGGGTTTGAACCTGCACACCTTGTTTCCAAGTGAAGTGTTCTACCAACTTGGCTATCTATGCTTGTACTGCTAACATTGCTTTTACTTAAAATATTATCATTATATTGGTTGGAATATTGTTGTCCTTTGCTTTCCTATTCTATTCTATCAGCTCAAAGACATCCACTGCTGGACATAGGCCTTCCTCAATGATTTCCTCACAACACAGTCGCGCCCCCCCCCCCCCCCACTCGCATCCAAAGTAGGTAGATCCATTAAAGTAGGTATTTCGGCAACAAACAGTCAATATGAAAGTCTTGTATGACTAATATTTCAATAATTGCCATCATAATGATATAAGCTATTAATTGAACAACACATCTTTGTCAATTAAACTACTCTGATAAGAGCATAGTGGGTTTTTCATTCAGATAAATGAGTCACAATTATAGTATTATCAATTTCCAAATAATTGGTGCAATGCAATGACCGATTATACAAATAAACATGTGTTTAATTTTAAATAATTTTGAGCATAATGTAGTCTACATATACCTAGATACTTGGACATAAAAATTATACGGACTCAGTGTCATGAACAATATATTTGAAGCACAAAACACCTTGGTGATTTGTTTGTAGGTAAATTTGTGTGTATATAAGGCCATAATTCCCAAGTACTACATAAATCTGCTTGGTTTTTAGTGCATCAATATGTTGCTAGCAAGAACCTTCATCTGTATAATTTCTTTGTCTAAGCCTAGATATTGTAAATTGGTAGCCTGCACTGTGAATATTTTTGTGATAATATAGTCACGAGGAACATTATTTTCAATAGATAATCTGAATCCGCCAATTTTAAAATAATAGTCCATCTCATTGTGCATGAGTAGGAAACTACGGGATTGATTTTGAAGAAACTTGGCACTGAATTAGCTAGTTACCCGGGTCAATATTTAGGACCCTGACCATTTCAAATCTGGTAAATGAATTAGTAATGAAGTTGCTTAGATGGATTGTTATAAAGCTGCCTGGATGAAATAGGTATTATTATTATTTTTTTCAATGCTCTGAAATAGTACAGCCTATGTTTCATTTAGTAACTGTCTATCCTTTCTATCCCTATATGTAAGGGTGTGGTAGCTAGTAGGCATCGCTAAAATTACCTTTTCAAAGTCAGGATCAACATTTATACGTTGTGCTGTAAGCTCCAAAAATATATCCCTGCCGCCCTCATATTCAATGAGAGGCCGCACATCGTCTTCGGAATCCATTGTTTACTTTTTAAAAGTGTTCTTTAATTACACAGACATATTGTTACCCAATCTATTTCCAAACAATGCTTCCGTGTAGCATTTTCAGGAATTACAATTTCTATACCTATATCGTGTCAATCTATAGGACTTTGGTTCTATTGTAAGAAGGAGCAGACGAACGGGATCATCTTCTATCTTTACGAAATGAAATGTTATCACAGAGCAATAAGAGGATATGAATGTTATAAAATAAAACGGAAAGTTGAACTGAACTATCGAGTAACCAGCGCACTATTTCTGAGAACACTGAGCCAAAGAGCAAAATAATATGGAGCACAGAAGAAAATTTGACAATGACAAACAGCTGACCATTAAATTTTATTCGTTCATTCGTTCATGTCATTCTATAGCGCTTAGCTTAGCTTCGACCATTCATTAGAATTTTCGTAACAGACAGCCCATAAAATGGCTGTAACAACCGACTCCCAAGCAGGTTAAAATGAAAACATTAATAAGGAAAATTCCAATTGTATTGGTGGATAGTCCTATAAACTTACTAGAATCTGACGTCCACAGACCTATTAGTGTACTGACGTTTGACTCGCACTAAAATAAAGTAAACATTCAAAATTACTAACCATATGACTGTCGTCGGTAGTAATGTCTTGTTCCATACTCAACGTCATCTTTGTTGGGTGTGGAGATCAGTTTACTTATCTGAAACAAAAAGATAATATAAATTACAAACCCAGCCCCTCATTATACATTTGCGTGTTACTCACACAATAGGAAACCAATAACTTCAACATGCGTGCTATTCGTGTGCACACAGTGCATACTAAACTTTAACGTATAAAATAATGTCTTGCACGTGTCTTGCGACTTGAAAATCATATTATCACGAGAACACTTGCATATAGATTTGGCAACAGTGTGCGCTTGGCCTAACGGATGTATGACGTTTTGCGTCATGTTTGCTAGCGTTGACAGGACTGTGCTTGCCATTGACAATTCGTTGATTCATTCTTTTCAATCATTCACTTGTTGTTGTTTTGGTTTTGTGGTCTTGTCTTGCTGAATTTCATTTTGGAAGTGAATTAAAATATATAGTCTGGAGGATTTCATTCAAGTAATTTAATTAAGACCCATAAACTAATTTCAATAAAAGAATTGTAAGTACATTGTGTTTGAAACACGTTACATCGTCACACAACATAACCTCAAACATGATTGCTGTTCCTTTATCTAAAATTTTCTAATTAACTAATGCTTACACATATGTAACAATATTGTTACCTTTTGTACATATTTTCTGCGCTATTTTATCAACTTGTATCTAGCGCAACTCAATGTTAGATACACGTTCATTGTTCTACAAACTAGACATTCATATTTATTTGTTTGCTAGCAGCTACAGTCAAAATGATAATCCCGGTCCGCTGTTTTACGTGTGGCAAGGTGATTGGCAACAAATGGGAGGCATACCTTGGTTTGCTGCAAGCAGAGTACACAGAAGGGTGAGTTTTCAATTTCATGTTTTAAGTTCAATGTATTGCATGTTATGCCAACTATCCCTGAGGATGTGAAACACTACACAGTTAAACATAATTATTGACTAACAAACCATCTAAATTAAAGAAACGTAAATCATAACATTACCACAAACATCTAATTAATAATAATAATTAATAATTGACTGATAGCAGTTCTCAATAAGAAAAATGGTTTATAGCATTTTATAAATAAGTATTGTTAAATGAACACATCACATGTATGGTTCCAAACCAAGTATCACTTGTATTATGGGTACAGAACAAAATTGTATAAAAATGTAAAAGATCTTTTTAAAAAGAGCAACCATGCAATTTCTTGCCCCGTTTTTCTCCATAGGAACAGCATTCCGAACAGGCAGGAAAGTTGCAGTTTAGCTTTTTTAACTATTTTAACAATTCATAAGTACTGTACTTAATGGATTACATGAATTAAAATATTCCGATTATGATTCTACAAATGAAAAGAAACTGTTCACAGCAAGACAGGAAAGTTGAAACTGACTTTCACTGTAAAACTGACACTTTTAGCACATGAAGTGAAGCGTAAAGATTTTTTACCAAATGAAGTTATAATCGTTTTTCACAACCTTACTGTACCTACCTCCCCAGACGGCCCAGCATTAAATGTCACAAGTGAAAGTATTAAAGTCCAAGAATGTATCTGTGTCACTGTACTTGGGCTATTATGAAAAAAAACTTAACGCATTATAATATTTTCTGAGCAAAGATACGACAGGTGACTACTCAACACATAGGTTTCATTATTGTATTACATTATTTCTGTGCCTAACTAAAAGTCATATAATATAATTCTCATAGGCCTACAGAGATACAAATTTTTATTGAATTTTTTTCCTTAACTCTACAACCGGATCGAAACACGACCTCGATACTCGTGTAATTCTATAGCATTGTAGATAATTGCCGTTGTCGACGTTAAGGAAATGACTGAGAAAATGCTGCTCATGGATATATCTCCGACACAAACAAACTAATCTTTATGGTCTCAAACTAAGCTAAGCCTGCATGTCTGAGAGAGACCAATCAGTATTTGTTTTATCATTTGCGATCTAGTTTTTTATGTGAAGTCTGCAATCATTTTTAATTTTTGGTGCGATTCAAATAGTTGTGCTCCGAGGAATATTCTAATCCCCTACCATTACGACAACGAAGTTTAAATTCTGTGCATAAGCAGAGTCATGCTTGGCAATGGGGAATTAAAAATAATTATGTTTATGGATTTGACTCTCTGGTTCACACAAAGATTGGTAATCTACGTAGGCAAGAATAGGATTATGTCATCATGACGTGTCGCACTAAAGTGCTACTCGTACAGTTCAGTACCAATTATTCACAAACAGCACATTGTTATATTTCAATTTGTAATATTTAAATTGTATTCCGTTTTACATACAAGTCACGTTCATATACTTATTTTAAGTATCTACAACAATTTTGTTTTTATGGGTATGTAATAACTGATATTTAAATGGAGAGACTCGGCTGCCATCTACTGTCCGAGGAGCGAACTAGCCCGTAGCTTGGACAGTTGCGGCGTAAGGCGTAAGGCATAGGCTAGGTGGGCTACTACCCACAGCCTCGCGCCTCGAAGGTGTACCTACCTAGGGTGAACATGCTGGTTCTCGACCATTTAGTTGACTTGTATTCTTAAAGTAACATTGTCCATCATAGATATTCTTTTTACATTACCATAATAAAGCTAAAGTACCCATATGAAATATAGATCTTGTTCCATCACCGATCTTGGGCAACTTTATAATTCTTGAGATGCCTAAACAATTCTAAACACCACGAAAAACATTGGCTGTTAGGGCAGCAAAGTTATATAATATCGACCACGAGTCTGAAGACAAGCGCAGAACGATCCTCCACAAGGTGGACCAATGGCATCACATGTGTTGCAGGAAGCTGGTGGATGCGCGTGGTGGGGCCAGGGTCCACATAAGGACGGCATAAGGAGAGGCCGGCTGGGGTTGTCTTCTGGCAACTGCCACTACAAAATATGCTTTATGGTATTTAGTTTAATTGTAATATTGTGTTTTTATTCCAGTGACGCGTTGGACGCTCTGGGTCTCAAAAGGTACTGCTGCAGAAGAATGCTGCTCGGGCATGTGGACCTCATTGAGAAACTGCTAAATTACGCACCCTTAGAAAAATAGAATATAAGTGTTGCCCCCCTATGTCATATAATATACATATATTATGTCATTTTGAATAAGTTGATATTTATCGTATTATTTTAAGTAGAATCCTTGGGAACCATTTGAATCTTTAAGTACCTACATAATGGATCGCATCAGGATTGAGTAAATCCATATAAAAACTATTTCAATTCACTTTTTAAATCTTTATGGCTTTCAACCTGATTAATCAATTTGGGGCTTAAACTCTCTCTTGTCGCCTTGTACCGAGAGAGTCCAACGCTTTATAAAAGTTATGCCCGCAAATTTACAGAAGTTTACAATGATACGAGTATTATGACTTGCTATAAATTTGGGGTAAATATATGCCTTGTGCTGGGGTAATTCGCCAGATACTTGGAGACTTCTGCCATTAAGCTCAAGGCATACTGACTCCACCCTAAATGCACACGAAATTTTCGTATTTTTTACCCAACCGCACCGGAATGAGGGGTAATGTGTTTCAAGCGTATGCATGTTAGCAGATGGTTAAAAGTTAGTTTTAAGCTGTGGCCAACATTCTCCAGATAAAGATTACTAAAAATGGCATTCCATCTCGATTATCATTTAAGAATTGTGGAGTGTTATTTAGATAAAAAAAATACCGTATAAGCCTATGTGTATATGTAATCTATGACGCACCTCTTGAGGAGTTAGCGCAACGTTAACAGATAACAAAGATAAAATAAAAAACTTTATTTCGTTTATCTTTAATAAAACAATTGTTTAATAAACAATTTATGTTTTATTTTTTCTTTCTGTGATTTCAGAGATTTACAATACAAAGTCAAGTAGGTTTGTGTAATTGTGTGTTAATTTTATGTGGTGGAACAATAAAGAGTTATCTATCTATTTATATACAATGAAATAATGTACGCAATGTATTAATAAGGGGGCGCTAGAATAAATGATCTTTGGGCACAGTCAACGTCAAGAGAAGTACCTAATATTTTGTTTCAAAGATTTACAGCAAACTAAGGTTTTTGGGTGCCAAGGCACGGGGAATCTACATGGCTATACACCATGTCCTTAAAAGTACCTAGACTATTTAAAAGTTGTGATGTTTGTCGATGTTTAAGGTACAAAAGTTGTATTTTTTTTTCAAAGTTATAGTTATAGTCCATGACCACCTCTATTGCCCTGTTGACTTTGATTATAGTTTATAAAGGATTTCCATAAATCATGGGATTTTAGGGACACCAGCATAAAGCATGATTGACCCGAAAGAGATCCTTCAGATAGATGTTAGCAAACTTACCTAGGGATGGCAATATGGACAGGACTATTTAGTTTCTTCCAGGCGCGGATATAGGAATTACAGCTTTGCTTTTGTGTAGGTGGGGGAACACCCATACTGCTGTCCTCTTTCGTACAATTCCGGATTACACAACTGATCTTAATAACATTTTAATAAGATTACAACAATGAACAGTCTCCGGTTATCCCCCCAAAACCAGCTCGCCTGTATACGGGTTTGAAAAGGATAATGACGTGTTTACCGGCGCGCGCGCAGCCGTCCTCGTAACACTTTTATAATATTGCAACACTTATTCGTCGCGTGAGACGGTCTTCATTTGCAAATAGGGTGGCCACATATTTCCTAGGAATTTTCAAGGATTAAATAATGATTAGAAATGATGTAGCCATAAAAAATAATCAGATCTTAGAGATTCGGGCAGGATTCGCATTACGAGGGATGTTACAAGTTTCACCCTCTGTATGTCTGTGGTATCGTAGCTCTTAAACGGATAGACCGATTATCATATGGTTCTTTCGTCGTCGGCAGCCTCACAACAAATAATATGGCTACATAATGTATATCTTTATTTAATTACTGTTTTATGTGGGGCAGTAAACTATTCAGTTTAACATTTTCCAGTACAAACATTTTAGATGACGGACTAACGGCATTTACTATTTTTGGTAGGATGTATCCTTGTAAAATAATCTACTTGTAAATGTGGCACTGTTGTTCAATTTGTATTTGTTTCATACCAAGCCAAAGATTAACTTAACCCTTAGTAGCCTGATTTACGAAAGTGATTTATTCTTAATATTACTGTGTTTAATAATAATGACATTTGATTTTTTTTTAATTTCGTTGGAAAGAATATTATACAACAGTAAAATACGTACAGCCAACCTATAAAAAAAAACTAATAGTAATGTGAACATTCGGTTTAAAAGATTGGTATCAAAATTTAAAATCTAGGCTAATAAGGGTTAAGGTTCAATGTATTTCTAACTGGTAAATAAGCTCTAGGGTCAGTCCTCTATGTTAAGTCTATGTTTTTGGTCAATGGTTAAAAAAAAATACTCTTTGGTCTTTTCCCATGACGTGTGTAAAACAAAAAGGCATTTTTATTTGTAAAATCTCGCTAAAACTATCTTCAGCGACTTAACTTTATAATTTCTTCACTAACTGAATACAGTTGGATTGTAAGATGCAAAATAAATGTGACTCGCTTGAACCGCGGTCAACGCACCGCGAAACCAGTTCAGGTAACGATGCCTCAGTGTAGTACCTTCGAAACCCTGCACCATTTGAAAACAAACTCTTAATAATCAAAATAACGTGTTATAAGTACTATAGTAGTAGATACTTGAGATAATTGAGGGTACCGAGGTATTTAATCAGTTTACTGTGAAAACAATAAATTACTTAATTATCTTCGATCATAATTTCACTCAGGGTTGTATTGGCAAGTAGTCTGGCACGGCGCGGTTCGTTTGGCTTTTGCCGCCACCGAGCTTCCTTCCTATTCCCTCTTTCCATATTCCATCCCCCGGGGCTGCTCCCAATACTGCTCAGCCATTGCAGACGATAGGTAGGTACTTAAATTCATCGGTAATATCGGTTATCGCGGTTGATGGATTTCATCAACCGAATTTACCGATACAAGATATTAACCGGGTTGGAATACAGAGGGGAAGCAATGGGTGCTATTGCCCCCCCACCCAGACTCACGGCTGAAGTACTTTACTTATATTGACAAATTGTTTTTCTGAAAGAGTTAATCACACAAATTGCGTCAATCAGTCCCATCTTCACGGAAAACTGGTCGGGCCCATCATTCAAATGTTACAAAGACCGTTGTCACGATCCAGTTGGCTTGCCTGAAAGACTGAAGGTTGAATGATAATAGCAACTTCATTCAACTGAACTCGTGACCGGAACGTTGACCACTTAATACTGCTCTAACGGCCTGTTGTATGATAATTGCTTATTTGAGTAATGTCGGTTTAACATGTGTGTAAGCAGCGATAGCCAAGTTGCTAGCACGCTCATCTCAGTAACGAGGGTTCAAATCCCGGCTCGCATATCTGCGATTTCTGGATGTCATGTGCGAATCTCATTATCAACCAAGATTATCACTCGATCGTGCCTCGGAGAGCATGTGAAAGCCGCCGATCCTGCGCCAGGGCCCCAAGTCTGCTAACACAATCGATTCATAATCGAACAGCAACCGCATGGTAACTGTCACTTTTGAGAGATATCCCATACAATATCCGTCAAAAGTGACAGTTACTATGCTGTTGCTGTTCGATTATGAATCGATTGTGTTAGCAGACTTGGGGCCCTGATCTCTCTCCGGTCGTGTCGGATCGCCGTCACATCGGACTATGAGAATGAGTGAAGAGATAGTGCTTGCGCACACGCTTGTGCACTATAATACCTTCTGCGCAGATGGCTAGTCTCCGTTGAGATTAGCTGGCGTGACCAAAATTCAGTCAAGGCTATTATTATGATTAGTTAAATACTAAGTATGTTTACTCATATTTGAAAAGATATGCGGTACTTTATTCTTCCATTCAAAGATGAAATTGAAAGAAACTGTATCAAACTGGTATCAACATAACGCAAAACCAAGTTTTGTTAGTTTTTAAATAAGCATACTCAAATCAAGTTTATGCACTGTTTAAGCCACAGCCAAAAGGTCAAACCAGACTCAAATATGTATGTCTTACTTCCTTAAATCTTGCATTGTTTGTGGGTATGATGCGATAAAATTGAGCAGCTCTCAAGGAGTAGTTAGTAGGGTAGGTATTCGTTTGAATATTACGATAAATTTATGTCATTAGTGAACCGTAACTATACATTCTTCTTCTTCTTTTTTTACGAAATGAAATGCGATGAAACAAAATGGATATGAATATGGCCTCACCCACAACTTGGCGGGTATTTTGCCAATGTCAAGTAATAAATAGCAATAAAACATTCAATAAATACACATTATAAATAAAATAATGGATGTGGCATGATGATATGAAAATGGCGTCTCTCAACTATACATATAATTGTAATTCAAAATGACATTATTATATAAATATGGCGTCCTGGATCCATGTCATAGACAAGTAGATCATATAATGTCCCCCGTACACACGCTCGGTACCTTACGACCTCTCGATCCCTACGTCACAACCACAACTATCGCTGGCAAATCGTTTCGTGGTAACAGTCTGCACTAATATATTCGCATTATGTCAGTGACAGCCGAAACAGAAGGTGCAGGGGGGCCCCCAAGGTCCCCTCCGCGCCAGGATGTCCCTCCGGTGACTGTCTCGGATACAGAGTTCATCTACCAACTACGGCACGTTGCGATCTTCGTTTAGTTGTTTTCGCTTTTAATCTTTTAGTTCGTTTGAGATTGGTGGATGCGAGTGGCGGAGGACCGCGATGTGTGGAAGTCATTGGTGGTGTCCAGCAGTGGACGTCTATCGGCTGATAGATTATACTAGATTAGTTCGTTTTAGTTCTTCGCTTAGTTATAGTGCTTCCATGCTGACTCAGAGAGCACATTTGTAATCATCATGCGAAGTCAGAAAGTAGACATAACTTTAAAAAAAAAATTGCTCACGTAAACAATTATAATTTTATTGTTTTTTTTTTTTAAATCGACATAATTAGGTATCGAAATTCTTACAAACGCGCTAAAGAGAGCTAGAAAGCGAGGTTCAAAGGTTAGTATACCTTTTCAGAATCAGCCTGTATAATAAGTACCATAATAGGTACTTAATACCTTATCAATATCTTCCTTCGTACTAGAATATATCCTTTGTACTTGAATAGATCTTTTGGCATTCCTTTTCAATATGATAACATTTTATCTAAGTAGAGCATAGTGAAAGTTTCAATATTACCAATTTTATAATAATGTAACCTATCTAGGAGTATACGTACTTATATAGTTTATCAGCGAGTAAATAGGAACAAGTACCAATCCAAATTAAATACAATAGGCGGGTAGATAAAGCAGTACTCGGTAGAAAAATACGCACTTCATCAAATCACACTATATCCCACTAATATTATAAATGTGAAAGTTTGGATGGATGGATGTTTGTGACTCAATCACGCCAGAACGGCTGAACGAATTGGGATGCAATTTGGGACATAGATAGATTATAGTCTGGAATAGCACATAGGCTACTTTTTATCCCGGTAAAAAGGACAAACTTTTTAATCGCGGGTAACACCGCGGGGCGCAGCTAGTAATATATAGTATACCTACTCATGTAGAATAAATAAATTATTCACAGGTCCGAAATTTCCGTATATACAAAGTACTCTGTGGTCCGAAACTCACGCGCGTCTTTAGGAAGCAGCCGCGAAGCTGCATATTCGCACGAGGGAATCCAGAAAAAACCTTACTTGTGATTGCACAATAAAAACAAAAAATCCATCCATACTTAATTTGGTCTAAATCTCCAATTTAAAAGATATATTATTTTATTCGGCAGTAAACAAGCAAGAATGTAGTAAATTTTTGCAAAACGAAACAAAATCGTAGTTGGTACCCAAATTTTAATTTCGATTGTTTAGAAGAAAAAAAACGATGCAAGGACGCTTCGCTCCTGGTAGGTTGATATCATATTGTTTGTAGTAGAACTACATTCACATTTAATCAATAGTTATCGAGATTAGGACAGACTATTTCCAGTATTTAAGGGAACCTGTAAAGCTAATTTTCCCGCCGCGGAAAAACGAGGGGCAGTATAACCTCGAAATATAATTTGATTTAAATTTAGTTATATTTATCCATAAGCTTGTTCTAATCTACATGTTTGTGAGGGCTTCAGGCAACGATTATAATGTTTGTGTAGTCGATCCTAAACAAGTTTTTAGTCCTTAGTATGAGTTTGGGATCATATTCATATACCGATGTAGTGATCGAATGTTTTTATACATTAACACACCAGTGGCTTAAGAACAATCTTTCGGTAACGTAAGCTTCTTCCGTGTCGTTCACAACACATAATTCCTAAATATCGCCAGACGAACACACCAACTGTATGGCCCAAAACTAAGAAACGCTTGTATTATGGGTACCGTACAATGGACTGGGGGCCATGGGGCCACTGGGGGCCAGCCCAGGGCAAATTACGAAAAGAACGTTTCCGAAATTTGCCCAGGCAGGAATCGAAGCCTCGACTACCCGATGCAGTGACCCGACCGGCCTACGCTCAAATCACTAGACTTAGCTGTCGTCATATGAGTATGATTACATTGATGCATTTCATTCTGTCATTTTATATTTGATGTTCTGTAACGTAAAGTTGCTGTATAATGGTATGCAAGAATCCGATCAGTCGTTTGGTATTGAAGATCTCAAAACTCGTACTGAGCTCCCATCATTCCTAACGCGAAAGGCAAGGTATAAAAATAAAATGTTGTTATTTTTAATATAGCAGAACTTGTTTATTGGGTATATTTAATCACAGATCATAAAATCCAGGTAGTACCGGATAGATCGGACGGGTCAATTAATATGCCATCGTGTTTGACTGCCGGCACTAATTTGGTGGCAAATTAGTTTGCCATCGTGCCAGTAGGTGTCGCCAATGTACCAAAGTATTGGGTCAAGTACAATGTTGGTTGCGGATAGATTGCTGAGAAGATAAAACATCATGGAACAACCTCACACTATTTATATACTTTATACCAGGTATTCCCAAAGTGGTCGATATCGACCCCTTAGGGTCTATATCGATTTCCCAGGGATCGACATAAACGACAACTGATTTTGGGGGTCGACGAGGTCTAAAGATCGACCCCTATTAATTAACACAAGTTCCTATTTTAAACTTTCAAGGTTGTGTTACGTGTACCAACTTGTTATAAGAATTACTAATATTTTAGTAGGAAGTATCATTGTTGTACATTTAAGAAACCCAACAAGTCGATAACCGTGCACAAGTTCGTACAAGATTAAATTATTACTTTGTATCAATAGGAAAAAAACTCGAGATAAAATTTATAAAGTAGGTATTTTATCTATGTGAGTCTGAGGTATCAGTTTTGTTATAAAAGTGATCTCTTGCCCAAAACAGTTTGGGAATCCCTTCATTAGAACAAAGCTCACAATCCAAATTAAATGCAATTTATTAAATAAGTAAGTATAGCATGTTAGTTAAATTAATCGCATAAACTAACTCGATTAGAAAGCGTTCGTTTTAGGTGACGTCAAATGTTATGCCACTTTAACATGGCTCCCATTGAACCAAACAAAATAAGAAGAAGGTGTACAACTTTCTAAAAGAGTTGAGACACTTTTTTTATAAGCTAGAAAGAGAGAAATTGAATGATAATGATGTAAACATTCAATAGGTAACCTACCATTTAGTGCAGCAGCTGTGTGATAGCATGATAGCTAAGTTGGTAGTACTCTTGCCATATGGCAACAAGGATCGCAGATTCAAACTCCGGCTCGCACCGATGGGATTTCTGGATTCGTTGTGCGAATCTCATTTGGACCATCCAACCTCGTGCCTCGGAAAGCACGAAGCACGTAAACCCGTCGGTCCTGCGTCTCTCTCTGCTTGTAACGAATTGCCTTCCCAGCAGTCTATGAGAGTGAGGTAAGAGAGAGAGAGAGAGAGCACCTGCGCTTGCGCACAAACTAGTGCACTATAATATCCCCTGCGTAGTTGGCTTGTTTCCGTAAAGACTAGAGAATGGCCGTCGTGACTGAAATTATTTCAGGCAGGAGGACTACCAACTTACCTTTTATGTTACGGCCACATCTGGGTTATCGTTAGTGTTAGCTTAATGTCTAACGTCATTAGTAATGACGTTTGTTCATTAATGAGTCATACTGTTGGCCACATCTGGTTAGTGACATTGTTAGGGCACCAAGCCACAGGTGTGACCGTAGCATTAGTAGTGTGATGTAGGAAGGCCCTACATTAAGCTAGTTAAATAAATGTCCGGATTATGAGACATCCAAAATCTATATCGTATATAGCTTACCCATATTTTATTTAAGTACTTGAGAGGATGACTCGGGATATTGGTTGATTTTCTATACCACGTATTTCTTTAAGTTTATAGACTACTAGCTGTTACCCACGACTTCGTCCGCGTGGTATTTAACAAAGACAACCGTTGGCAACAGCCCGCTCGCGCGTGCTGAGCCCGCGGGATGCATTGCAGGTTGTTGCTATCAAACTTAATCAGGCGCAGCGTTGCAACATTGGTTTTAATTTTTTTTTGTGAGATCCTATTTTTTTTCTGAAATAAAAGTAGCCTAAGTTACTCCTTGTTACATCACCTATCTGCCAGTGAAAGTCCCGGTAAAATCGGTCCAGCCATTTCAGAGATTACCCGGAACAAACAGACAGACGGGCAAAAATTTAAAAAAATGCGGTTTTGGTATAGGTGTATACATCCAAATGCACTTAGTAAAAAGCGGTTATTTTAATATTACAAACAGACACTCCAATTTTATGTATTTGTATAGATGAAGCTTAGCACAATAGGACACAAGCTTAGTACAATAGGACCGAGAGTATCACGGTCGTAGACTCTCAAAATATTAGCTATTGTTATGCGATTTCACTACTTCACCGTGGCTGCAAATACTTACTACCTACAGCCATTTTATCCTCTGATATCCGTGAAAGTAACGGACTACATCCAAACTTGTTTATTGTCAACCCAAATGAGGACGGTGTGGAGATGACAACTTGTTCGTTAAAACGAAAAATAAAGTTAATTTATGCATGCCGACAATAAATTCATGTTCCGACAATCATTCAAATCATTTTGCGAATAAACTGTTAAGAATCGTTCTATTCACGTAGAAATTATATAAGGCTTAACAATAATAGTGTAAAATATTTTAAGGGGTATATTTTCTGAAGAAAAATCAAACTATTTGAAAATTTATAAATAACACTACGTACTAAGTGCGCGGTGAAACGGTACTGGCTTGCTTTCTTACAGAAAAATCAAACACTGTATACACATATTGCTTAAGCCCGGACTTTAGATTATTATTCAATGTATGGACAGTTCTTCCTATGAAAAATATAGAATAAATATATATTTTAACCTCTTTGATTTTACTAATCCTCAGTTTCGAGTCCACTTACTTTGTATTAATACACGATAATCCCACATTTATCCTACAATTGGGCCCCAAGTCTGCTAACACAATCGATTCATAATCGAATGTTCGATTAAGAATCGATTGTGTTAGCAGACTTGGGCCCTGGATTGTTGCAATTTGTAACCTAACAACTATGTAGCATACTATGTACCTTAGCCCCTACTATGTAGCATATCTTAGTAGTTTTACATTATAGTTAATAGTAAAAGCGACAATTCTCGACGCATTTTTCCCTATAAGAAGTGTTTATTTTCTGCTCAAGTAATTGCAGGTAAGTCACGTTTTTTGACGGTTTTCTAGTAATAATGAACACGTTTTACAATGTGCATACGTATTATATATCACGCCCCTACGGGTAATATATATATATACTGCCCCCGTGGCGGTCAGAGAGTCGTTTCTAATATATAATGAGTAAATAGGTTTTTAGAATCGAAAGCCGTAGGCAGGGGGGGTGGGGTGCAAACACATTTTTTTACCTCCGTTTTGGACGATATTACAAAAATGATGATATAAGTAGGTATCCAACTTACAAACATGATAAAACATCTTGTATACTTACCTAGCCTTTTTTGATGCTCATAACATTATGAAATGTTGCCCAAGGCCAACTAATTGTAGACAACAATAGACTGAATAACAAGTTTTTTTTTTAAATTTATTTAAGTAGGTATTTGGACAACACCATAGATTACAATGCAGGACCCAGCCAAGACCTCGGGCAAAATTACATTAACGTTAAAGAGAAAGACTGCACTTCGATTTTTGACATCTTATCGCTATATCATGTTTAAAATCAATAAATGCTAGTTCATCAACATCCGCCAGAAATGCGAAATCCTATCGCGATGTTTTCATAACATCTCGTATCTGAATCCTTGCGTCACAGCCTCCGAGTAGAGCTATTAACTGTTGAACTCTAGTTTTCGCTACATAGAGTGGTCATTCTCAACTTTGAGTGCAATCTTGAAATGTAATTCCAGAATAAAATAAAATCTCAGGAGCACAGTGAAAAATCACTTTTATGGTTGAGATCCGTTAATTATTGTCAGATTTAATTGCTGAGTTCACGCGCTGACTGCTATTGTGGGTTAAGCTTGCTATAAAGCTGAGAAGGGTCCAGGTGTAGCTCAGATAGCTGGAGTACCTATGCAAGCTATGCACTAGTGTGTCAAGCAGAACTCTAGCTACGCAGTCCTAAGCTACGCAATCCTAAGCTACGCAGTCCTAAGCTACGCAGTCCTAAGCTATGCAGTCCTAAGCTACGCAGTCCTAAGCTACGCAGCCCTAAGCTACCCAGTCCTAAGCTACGCAGTCCTAAGCTACGCAGTATTATTTCAATGTAGCTATAACTTTTATCACTATTTTTAGGAGTTCGTTGAAGCAACGGCAGAATTGCACCGCATCTATCTACCTACATCTCCATCTATGAATCCCGAACTCATGCTCCTAATTCACCTAAGTGTTAACAGGAAAAAAAAAGTACTCAACATATGCTAAAAGTAAATAAACTGTGTAGTATAATCGAACAACAAAGGACATGAAATAATTCGCATCCCTCCCGACTGAGAATACAAATGCTTATTTGTAAAACAATTCTTTATCTGAGATACGAGTATGTGAGCCATCTTACATGGTATACGCAAATACTCGGTATTATTCTTGTATAAATACTGTCGTAGCGAGCTAATTAATTAAATTAAAATCAATATGGGGCGGGGTGAGTGTCGGAGATTTTTAATGATTGCGTAAATGGCTTCACTGATGTAACAGGACCATGCAACATCACCGAATAATTATACTATGCATTCACCTATATCTTATGGAAGTTAAACGAACGGGAATGTTGCATGCAAACTGTTTACCTGTTCGTGTTGGATGGGTAAAGCCATAAAGTAAAGGGTAAAGCCAGTCTTTGACGGCCCCATCGGTAATGACAGTCGTGATGTTATGTATGTACGTACGAGTATGTAGGTTACCTACAGATGACCGCTCATGGAGTTAACGACACAGGCACACAGGTAAAGTACCTACCGATATGAATAAACAAAACAAATCTTAAAAAAGAATCGTTGTCCTTCACATAATATGAGCAAACAGGTAGGTTATAAATTCGGGTGTAGGTATTGTCAATTGGTTGTTAAAGAATTATTCGTCGTTGTGTAAAGTAGGCGGATGAAAATCAGTTTGACACTAGTACAGTGCTGTCAATACTTATCTAGACAATCGCATTTCTCTACTAATAATACGCACGACTACTATAGTGATGCTTGCGAGGTTTTATACCCGCTAAGTTGTGGGTGAGGCCATATTCATATCGCATCTCATTTAGTAAAGAAAGAAGAAGAAGAAGATTTTTGCCTGTCAAGAGAGTCGAGTTCATCTCACACCCGCCCGCTATAATCCGCCACAAGCAAATGTTTTTTTTTATTATTATGGCAATCTGCCGATCTTGTTAGACTCAGCAATTTCTGCCAGTGTCATGTGATGCAAGCAAATGTTGCTCTTGTTAATCCAAATTAACATGTAGTTTGTCTCTTCCTATTATGACATTTTGACGTTGCCTTATGTGTAATTTTTTTATTTTATTTTTTATTATCTGGTAACACTTAAAAAGAGATGGCAGTCAGACGACACGGTTTAGTGTGTGTGGTCAGAAAAAACCAAGTTTAAATATAATAAACAGTTATATTATTCAGTGATTTCATTCATCAAAAAGTACGATAAGGCCACCCTTGATTTCAATTCAACAGCTCCAATCATTTGTGGCAAGAATATAGGTACGCCAAGCACTAAACCACATGTACATGCTCGTGTCTTGCTTATGCAGCTGTTGGAAATAAATATCAATGTTGTTCTCAGTCCACACTTCCTTAAAGAGTGAAGCCAAATAGATCATTCCAAATCGATTGAAATTCGTTAAAGTAATACTTTAAATCTCTGTAAACAAGAAAAGTATCATGAGAGCCGGCGATTATCAATCTCTCTCGGCGTTTGCCTTTTCTAAACTGACTGGTGCTATCGACTGTAGCATAATCTTGACTGATTGATGATAATCGTACAGCCAAAGCCGCTAGATGGTAGGGACGGCCTTTGAGACAGCAGAGTTTATGTAATAGTAAGTTAACCCATTCGAACTCGGGGAAAGAAAGAACTCGAGGGAAAACTTGTAGTATACAATGATCTGTACAAAATGGAAGAACACGAAGCAGAGAATGCTATAGAGGTTAACTACACATAGAATTGGGTAGCAAGGGATTTTTGGTACTTATTTTTATTCTACGAAAACGACATCACCGAGACAATCTAGTCAATAAGTTAAAGTCAAGTCAATAATAAAACCAACGGCTTACGTACATGCCTAAATACTCAAGTTTGTGATGATAATAGAGACGCAATTTTCATAATATCTTCATGTCACATCCATTATTTATTTATTTCATCGCATTTCATTTCGTAAAAAAGAAGAAGAAGTGATGATAATACAGAGGCCAGTGATCTTGCAGCAGTGACATTAAAATGATAAAAATAACAACGAACCTGGCGGAACTTCGGACTCGGAATGACACCTTAACGCAAATTAGTTGGGTAGTACTCGTAATACCAGATCCATACCGATTTTCAGCAAATATGCTAATTAAATAATATAACATATTGTTTGTTAGGAATGCCTTAGTTGAGTCATGTAAAGCCGAAACGAAAAGTACTGAACATACGATTATTGGACGAATACTCACGAGTTACGTACTCAAATACAAGTCCAGTCGTCTTCATAATCTTGCACTTTTGCTGAAAATCGCCGGCTGTCAAATTTTTGTGTTGTTTGACCCTGAACTAAAATATCCATACACATCGGATTTCGGTTAGTTTTCAGGTTCCCTCCATCGATCCCGAAAGAGCAGAAGAGGGACATTGACGTACGCGATAAAAATAAGAAGCATTGCGAGCTGCCTATTTTTCATAGCTCCATTACTGTCTGCTGTACGTCGAAGGTTTATAGTGTATGTTGCGTTTAATCTCATGGAACTGTGTCCATTGCCAGCCACCTATGGCTCGAAATGGCGTTATATGGTGAGGTCTATCTCCAGCAGTGGACGTCTTACAGCTGATGATGATACGCGGGTATCGATGATCGGTTGTATCCAATTATTTTTTTTTATTTGTGTTGACCAAAATTAGGTAGATACTTAGTCGATTTGTAAAAGAATTGCTTATCTCATTACTCCACTTTTGTACGCCATAATACTTGTCAGAAAACGTACAAGAATGAGTTCGTTCAGCCACACAGTTGTGTTGATAATAGCCATTAGCTAATGTCACCCAAATAAAGCAAGTGCTTTGCACAATTCCTTCCACTAATGTGTACTAAATATGTACTAGTAGGTAAAGTTCCACTAATGTGTACTAAATATGTACTAGTAGGTAAATATAGTTACACCCATAAGCACATTAGCAATCACACAGTTTATGTACTGCTGGGTGCTACCCATGAAGCTGTTTGATTTTAATATTACCGACCGATACAATGTTCTGTTCTACCCTCAGATCCATAGAATGTCATCCAATGTATTTTTTTTAATTGGGACATGGCCCGCTCAAGCATCCACCACTGTTACTCCTGTATGGCAGGATCCACAGCGCTGACCAACAAAGATGTCGTGGTAGCTCGGCGAGTCCCGAGGAATTAAAAGCTTATTGTCTTGTCTTGCAACAAAATTAATCGAAAGAAAATTATCCACTTCCCGCCATTGCAAATTGGAAGACAAAAATAACTGTACCTATAAGAAGGCTGATTGCTACAGAAATCAGACTTGTGTGCTTAGATTGTTGTTTCTATTTTAGTTAGTAAAAATAAATAAATAGGCTTATTGGAAAAATGGTTAACAATGTCGTAAGAGACTGGCATCCCTGGAGATTGACACTGAGTGGATGACGGGACGAAAAAAAAAGAAGAGATTGGAACAAAAAAAGGCGGGAGTGGAGGAACATAGACAAGAGCGCCATTTAGGGTTATTGGTGTTTTATTATAGTTTGTGACATGATCAGTCTTTCTTTTACTTACAACTGGACGAAGCCTAGTTGGAAAGCCAGTAAGCCATTGCACGAGCCGAAGATACTAATTCCATTTGTTGAGTAAAAATGCTTATGAGAATCAATCTGTTCATAGAATTAATTGTGTCAATAACTATGATCATAACGAATTAATAAAGATAAGCTATGCGTAATATGAATTTCAATGATACTTTAAAGCGAGTTTAATTTTACAATGTTGACATTATAACTCTTAACATTCTGTCGTTATTTACGAAATTAACTGAATACAAAGATAAAGCACTTATTATTGACTCACTTTTTTATTGTATGTGCATGAATTTATAAGTACTTACTACGATGTTTTAATAAGAAACCACGTTTCGTCAGTCATGTAATTATGGTCGCAAGCGCAGAGCAACGCAACCTAGGGCCCTAATATAATTCTTTGAACTACTAAGATTCGTTCTACTCACAGATATATTAGAGGAGATATGTTATGAAAGCGGTGGGCTTGCGCTCACCTTTAGCCAAAATTACGCTAACATAGAGTTTTCGCCGTCAGTCGACTGCAACTGCACGTCGGTATCGGAGCTCTAACTTTTTTTTTAAATGCCGTGTTATTCTGTGGTTGTGTGCTAAAATACTAGCAGCAAAGTGAACTACGCGAAAGATGGAATCTCATTTCACCAGCCAGTATTAAGTATTTTATTTATTCGTCTTTAAAATCATTAAAAACAAGAAATCAAAAAATATTTAATGCCTTTATTATGTTATTTTAGTTTTCATGTAGCACAACGACTTTTTTATTTTTGTACAAAATACATGGCTCTTTAAGTACCACCTATGTTCGCTACTGAGTGAATGTACGAGGCAATGGATAGATCGTCTAACGATACTTTGAATAAACTGGTGCGTCGCGTGGTACGGCCGCTGTATACGGCGACGACGCAGCACGCACCGAAGAGACTTCGTATTGGTTGGTTTTAGCGAGTGGTGGGAAACAAAACGGAGACAGCGAGTTCCCATACATTTTGAATCGCACGGCATATCTCTCGTGATCTGTGGTTCTACTGCTATGTAGGTACTAGGTATATACAATTAGGCATGCACAGAGCCGTTATCTTTACTTATTTTATTTGATGCAATAGAATTCGTTTAGATCGATGCCGCCAACCTACAGGGCCGCCATGGTGTACTAGGTATCCCCATGGTGGATCCTCATCGTATTGAGGGGAGGCTCGTTCATAGCATTTAGTGGGTACTTAGTTATTATATTAAGGATGTGAAGATGCATGTGGAAATTCAACACGTTAGACGCTTTATCAGCCGCCTGCGACGCGTTAAAATACAACTAATTTAAAGAAAATTGGTGTAATTTATGCAGTTACGTACAACCGTAGAACAGATACTTTTGTATAGAGTACAAGATATATTTTTGTATAAGCAAGTAGTTTTATAATAGTACTCGTGGTTACATGTAAATTTTAAGCTACTGGCATTATGTGATTTATGTATAGTTGCTTTTGAATTTCCGAAAGTAAATAAGTAGTATCGACTAAAATTAAGAATCATTGCGCAAAGGTACTCATTAGAAATTAAAATAATTACAATACAAACGCTTAATCACAAAATATTTGTATAATATAAAAAGTTAAACCTACCAGTAAATTTTCGTCTCGCACACACAACACAATTTCGCAACACAAACACTGGCCACTGACACAGAAAAAATCCTTTGCCTTTTCTAAAAAAAAAAAAATACTTTCGCGCCAACCGACGCAGGTTCGACGGCCGAAATTGGCGCGTGAAGTGACGGCAATGGCGCACGGACGGAGGGGTACTGTCGACGACAACCGCGCCCGGCCGAGGTCGAAGATATTGTTGCATCGTTCATACAGATATAATTATCTAGTATTTGCATCGGTAGACAGGTATCGTCACCCAGCCCTGGCGGAAACAATTCGCGCCCACCTCTATCAGCACCGACGTTCAGTTGAGTACATAGTTCAATTAGTTTTCACAGTTAAAAAAAATAAAATTAAAATAAAACTATTTTTTAAGGATTTTATCGCGTTTATTTTTCGTTTTTACGTTCCCGACGTTTCGGCTGCTTTACAGCAACCATGGTCACGGGAGGACTGAGGTGGTTGACGTCCTGGTGTCATAGTTAATTTCAATGTGTAGTATTCGCGTAAATATAAGAAATCAATATATTAAAAAAAAAAAATATAAAAACTATTTAGGTAATTTAATAAGTGAGCTTAGGAGTCTGCCTGTGCTTATTATTAAGGTGATGCTCAGCGATCTAGATATCGTTATCTGTGAGCTAAGTGTTTGATTTTTGGACACATGAATCTTGAACTCAATCGTAAAATGCACTACTAAAGCACCTCGTTTCTTATACAGCGGACTCCTTAGTAATACTAGATTTCAGTGCCAGAGTATTTTCTGAAAATAACGCTTTGAAGACGGACAAGATGGCCTGTGCATGCATATCTTATTTCACCGGTAACATTTAAAAGGTGTGTGGGTTTATACGGAAGAAACGCCTTTCTTTACCTCAAACGCAGGAAATGTCACAACTAATTTTATCTTATGCTTTGACCTTGATAAGATTTTTAAACAAGTATGGGTATTAAATCATTGATAATTTCAGTAGGTTAACTTACATAATAATAGTCGTAATTTAAAAAAAAATACTGAATAGGTTCCATAAATGCCTACTATTTATATTACTTTTATATAGGTAGCATGGAACGTCATCCGTCCCGTTGATATTTTATTGATCTTACTTATCTCTTTTAGATAAATCTAAGGCGATGTAAGTAATCTTATTGTAGAAATTACGGCCATGTGTCAATATGAATTGCTTGAAAATAGATTGTAAAAGATAAGAATTTAGTTACAGTAAGTGATATTTAGGTAATGGCCTCGTTTTGTGTTGAGTACCGACGTAAGTTAGGCCGAGCGCCGGTTCTCACAGGGACAAAATCACAATAGATCCAGGAAATCCTATTTAATATCCTTATGTTTTTGGTAGTTTGATATATTTTGTTTATGTCTTATCTTCCATTTACCCTCACTCATATCACTATATCCTGAAACATGGCTGAAACCTGCTCCAAAAAGTCGAATCGTACCACGCGTTCGAAAAATACAGAGCTATAAGATAATCAGAGACAGGTTGGTGTCGCTGTTTTTCGTATAGCTAGTTATAGGTAGGTGTTCGTTTTTAGTGTGAACCCAATATTGTAGCTCGCAAAGCTTAGTTTAGCTTGCAGCAAGCTTGTTGCACGCTAAGTTAGGGCAGCCCGCGGTCTGTACTCATGTGATTGTCAAATGAACACAACATTTTATTTATATAACTCATTTATTTTATATTCACATTGTAGTTACGAGTTCCAAGAGGTGAAACACCAGCTTTGACATAATAAAAATGAGAACAAAAATATTTTACGAAAAAGTAAACTAGTAGTTAAAAGAGAAATGCGTACCAACGAAAGCTATAATATTGCTGTTGTACCGCTATAGTTGTGATATAGCAAATGTAACTTATATTTAACTAAATGTACTTGGCAGTATGTTGCGAGTAGACGATGAACAAAATGATTAATACTGATCGTTGCCAAGTGGACAGCTTATGCGGGAAAGGGACAGTATAATATGTTTAAAAAGTAAATATAAGCCATCCGGATTTGGTCGGGCTGATGTGAATTGACTCGGCTCAGCCCATACGATTTCAGAGTTAAAAAAAGCTATACAATAATTGACTACATACCTTAAACAGCTATCGGGAAGAGTGATGATACATAGATCGTGGTAGAAAACTGAATAATCGATCGTCTCACTTGCACCACTGGCGCCGTTTGCTGCGTAAAGCTATATAACAGGCTATAGTAATTAACTACAAAGTATTTCAGTTTTAAATTATTTTAAGCTACAATTTCTTATGAAATTCAAGTCTTCTGCATGAGATTATCGTAGAACAAAACTTGACCTAATATTTTGAACCTTAAGAATTTAGATTAGCCAATTTGTCGGTATTGCTCTATGAGAAGTAACAAAGTGGTAAAAAATAAAGGGTTTTTTATAGACCAACATGAGTTTAGTATGGGACACTCATGTTAGTGTCTGAAAAAAATAGCCATCATCGTAATAAAGGCTACTCGACCATTTTTCTAAGATGATCTCGAACCCACAGAGAGGTGATATTTTCCCAGTAATATGACCCATTTCAGAGAACCAAACAGGCTACCGCCTTCTTCCGGGTATCAGAAATAATATCCTCCCGGGTGATAATTTTACCGGGGACAATGGCACAATACAATTACCATCTCGTCTCTTTCCTTCTTATCGTCTCTCCACCCGGGGCTATGAAACTTTTTGCCCGGTACCGGATGAAGGCCACCGGGATGGATGGCACGTACCAAACCAAACTAATATAATTAGTGATAAACATACATAGTTTGTAGTTATTTACTATGAACCAGGTATCTGTACTACAAGCTAAATGAAACGGTGAGTTAACGTCTCCAAAACAATAAATGTATCGCCACGTCGAAATAAACTAATGTCATCGTCACATTTTTATTAAATGTCTAAATTAGAAAAAGTCCAGACTACTAGAACATTAAACTATTCTTGAGCATAATAATTATAAGAACGGCAGTCAACTTAAATACAACAAAATTATAGAAATAAAAAAATGCTATATTGAGTATGAGATACTGTCAAATCATAAAAAATAACATTCAGTGTAAGCGAGCGTGCACGAAATTCAGCTTTGTTTGATTTTTAACAAAAGTGAAAATTGAATGACGGGGTAGACTAGTTCAACTAGGCTAGGTTTATGAAAAAATATAAGTAAGTACTTATAAAAAATTGGTCAGTTAGTAAAATTGGAATCCCGAATACGCTCGCTCAGAACATTCCCATAAAAATCGAAATACAATTCATTTGTAAGCTATATGTTTTCCATACACAAATTGTATGTAAATATTCAAGAATATTCTATAAACTAAATCAAAAAAATAAAAATGCATGTTAATCGAATATAATTATAGGCCTTTTGTAAATGTTACAAATATAAGGAAGACGAAATTAAAATAATCATACGTATTTAATAATCATGTCAAACATATTGCACTTATTAGGGACCGTCGGAAGTTCATTTTGTATCAAAAACATGCAAATTGTAATATTGCAATAGATGACATTGACAATGATGACAATGACAATGATTTTTTTTCATAATATGAGATCGAGTTGCATAGTCTTCAAATAAGTTTTCATTAGTCGACCAAGTTACTTTGATACGATTGGTTTTGATACGTATTGTCAACTCGACCGGCATGTTGTGCTAGTAAAATAAAACAGAAATATTCAACACAATGCCTTGATATGTTTGACAAACTTTCGACAACAATGTACAAACATTATGTGGTTAAGTAGTAAAATAAAAAAAAAATGCTGTAAAATGTACTTAATATGCTCCATATAATAAATGTAACTCGCCATATATGTATGGCCAAAGAAACAATATTATATATTACCCTATTGGTACGAGTATACAAGCGCTTTACAAATCATATCAACGAATCACAACATCTACTACGCTAATTCGACGAAAAAAATCGCGTAGCTTAGCTCCTTAATCTAGTTTTCAAAGGCCTTGTAACTAACTACCCTTATATCCTTTAAGAATTCCGATTATAAGGTCACCATTTCGTTACGAATACAGCTTCACTATATCACTTGAGAGAAATTAACTAATTACACGAAAAAATCAACTTACAATCGAATTATTTTAACATAAAAAAAAGTTACATTGATTCTGTAGAAAAATGTTAAATTATTTTAGTCACACGAGTTCGCTTAGTCTACCGTTTCGAGAGGGAATTTTTCGGCGAATCGCTCGAGCGCCGCGGCCGCCGCGCACCGGACGGCCGGACATCCGCACGACCGGACGGCCGGGCGTCCGGACGGCCGGACGTCGTCCGGCGACGTGTCGCCAAATTCAGTCAAAATCTTGTGTCGTACGCTGCAAGATTCTACGAATTCCGAACGCGTCCACTGCGAAGCGTGTGCGAGCGAAAAAAATTCAGCCCTCGAAAGCTTATACAAGTCGTTTGTTGTTTCGGTAAAATGATCAAGGAGGTACTCCTTGCTGTGGTCGAGGTTCCCTAACTAACGAGACTTATAGGCACTAAACACCGACACACCCGCACGTCCTCACGTTTAATAATACATAGAAAACCGTAACACACTTTTGGGTTACTCTCACAATTCCACTATAATGTTCGTATAACTTAGTTATAGTCTTTATTTTATTTACTGAGATCAATTTTGCCTCTATGCACTAGATGGAGCCGGTGTCGCCGCCCCCGCCCCTCGCCTCTCGAGCTCCAAATTAATTTCAACACAATAATGCTATATAGGAACATGATTATCGATCGACAATCGCGTCATCCGACTCCGTCGACGCGACACGCTGGGATTATATGGTCGGTATATTTCGTATCGATCCGAGGGAGTCGAATGCCGCGGTAATCGAACCGAGCCCAAGTCTGACATGATATTGTCAAGGGTGACATTAAGCAACGTAAATATGTCATTTACTATTCGATTATGATTCGATTGTGATTCGATCGTGTTAGCGGACTCGGGGCCCTAGTCGTTCGTCGGGAGTGATCACAAGATTTTACGAACACAGACCAATGATAGGGTAACCGCTTAAAATTAATATCGAGTTAAACGTTTTTATTGCCTCACAAACGTATCGACAAAGCCGAATTCGGTATTCCTCAACACAAATATTCCACGAAACGCTAAACATCCAGTCGCAGCTGTTCTACACTCATCACTGGTCCGTATACTTTACAAACAATCGACCAATAAGAGTCGAGAATCAGGCGATCAGTCACCGAGGCGACACGAGGCTGGGGACGGGTGGAGCGCACTACGCACATCACACTGAACTATGACGTCACTGTCCCGGGTACCGGGGGGTGTTACCCTAGCGCAGAGCAGCGGGTGATCGCAGGAGGGGGGCGGGGTGGGGGGCGCGCATCAGACGAGGTGGTCGCGGTCGTCGAGCGACACGTCGGAGTCGCGGTCGGGCCGCAGCTCTCGCTCCAGGTCCAGCGAGCGCCGCTCCAGCTCCAGCCGCCCGCCGCCCCCGCAGCGCCGCGGCGCCTCCAGCGACGACACCTGCACATACCAAAACAATCATTATCATAACTATCTACACGTACAACATGAAACAATAACACTTCAGTGGTATCGAACCGACCGCGATACATAAAATAAATCTTCTTTAATGTCTTAAGGGTTTTGTACCCAAAGGGTTCAAACACAGCATTATTGAAGTGCCAATATTGTCTATCAGTTTGTGAGAAGCATCTAGAGACTTGAAATTCACATATTCTATGTAAATTATTGACCGCAAGACGAACAAATGCATAAAAATTGTTTGATATACAAGTGGGCGCCCATAGGGGTACCAATTTTTTTTAATCCAACGTTTCTTATGAGGTATCCTTGAAAATACTTTACAAGCAACCTATAAAATTGGGGAAAGATAGCAATTAAAATTAATGGTGCAAGTAATAAATAAAGATGTTCACCTTAGCGAGCCGGCGGGCGGAGGGCGGGCGCTAGGAGGGCGCGGGCAGGTGCGGCAGCTTGCCGCCCGCGCCCGCCCAGTACCGCCCCGCGCCGCCCACCCCGCCCGCCCCGCCGCTCACCCCGCCCGTGCTGCTATCCTCCGATAGCGCCGCTTGTAGCTTCGCTTCTGTTAATGAAACATAACTATGCAACTCCGAAAAATAATCTTGGCTCTCTCTCGAAAGCTTATGACACTGTGTATCGTAAAAGTTCTCACTGCTTTTAGTTAACTTTGATGGATGTGTCTAGTATTAAAATAAAACTTACATCCACAGCAACATCAAAATAAGATTGTAGAATAAAAAATAAATAAATACAATGTCAGTGACATTTAAATATTGGAGTTCCCCAAGGCTTCCTAATGGTTCCTATGTTATTCAAGTACCATTGAAAATCAGCGGTTGTAGATATCATACAACGGTAGGCTCATAATAAGTACTTAGACATGATACTACATTAGTACCTTGAAAAGTATAATCAAGTATGATGATGATAGGTAAAGTTGTGGACATATAGAGATACTCACTAGCGACTTGCGAGGCGTTGAAGGTGACAGGTGTGCGCGCGAGTGGAGTGCGCAGCGAGCCGGCGCGGCCGCCGCTGCCGCCCGCGCCCCCCGACACCCCGCTGCCCACGCACCCCCCACTCGTCTGCAACGACATAAACTAACATCTTAACATTATTGGAAGATCCATCCTAAATTTTGGTAACTTTGAGCAGGACCAACATAGAGGCGTAGGTTAGTTGTGTCTTTCACAACTTTTTGAAACATAGTTCGGCGAGTAGCTACGTGGTGTAAAAGAAAACTATGAGGAACTAATTTCCTCAACATCGACTGATAAACACCCAACCGCTATAAATAACACACTTGAACAACTGGGACAGATCAGATAATAGCGTGTGCATGCTTTATATACTATGAATATTATGTGCCACATGTCGACACACTAACACACATTTAAAATATTTGTTTATTCGCACAAGTGTACTAGATTGTTGTGTCAATAAACGGGTTAAGAGTCTTACCCTTGTGAATTTACATTGAAATGTTTGCAACTTTACAATCCTTAATGCTTCAATAGTTTTATAGTAATGAAATAAAGCTACAATTGATAGTGTTCAATTAGCACAATATATAAAATCGTTATGAAGTGATGTCATGAATAAACACAACAATAAACACACTACCCTCATTTGCGTCGCACAGTCGGGTAATAAGGGAACTTGAGCCCTTGTGTATTTGCCGGAGACTTAGGGAGTGTAATGCGTAGTATCGCAAAATCTACATCATCTGCTATTTAAAAACTGGAGTCATTATTAAAAAAAATGCTATAAATCTCAAAACGATTTAAATAAAAATCTCTTTTCTTTATATATAAAATAATATAATTCTGAAAATTCAATACAGTTTTACGACGCACAATAAAATTTAAACTGTGAAATACTTCAACTATAAGTAATAAAACTATACATATTTATATTTATACTTAGTTGAGTGGAAGAAATATTTTTAGACGGTGGGATCATTGCAGTGAGATCCCCATTCACAGTAAGATGGCACTGATACACGATCTGAATTTAGAAAAAAAAATGCCTTATTGTCCAATGAGCCAACTTTGCTATGAATGACATATAAGAACTCGTGCTACAAATAGTGAGTATGGACTTATCAGAGTAGGTAGTCCCGTAACTAACACAAATACAGTGCGCCTAGCAGAAACTCCTAACGTAATCGTATCCTCATCGAGAAAGCATGCTGCCACTGTCATTCTTATTAATGAAAACTCTAGTGTGAGGGCGACGCAATACGCTTACGTAACCATATCCCCACGCAACGATTGTGCTTGAGTAACAGTATGGAAAAAGGTAAGAAAATAAATATTATAGCGTTGTTTTGGTAACAGAAATTATGTATAATGAAAAATAATGTTGATACAGATTACAGCACAATCAAACAAAATAAAATGATCTGCAAATGGTGTAAATATTAAAAATAAAATAACGTTTGTGGCGATATGACGAATATGTTTATTTATATTATAAAACAATTTGGTGGTCATTAATCATGCATGACTAAGTGAAAATCTATATATATAAAAGCTAATAATCTAATAATCTATATATATAAAAGCAAAACCCACTAATTGACTGACTCACTCGACTCACTCATCACGAAATTTCCGAAACTTTGAGACTTGCAATTTGGAACGCGGGTTCTTGTTCCCTTTAGTGTTCTCTAAGAAAGGGTTTTTTTCGACCCCTATGTGTCGATAAAAATGGGGGAGGGGGTGATTTTTTTTATAGAAAATGTTTGTTTTAATTTTCTATGCAGATGATCTCGCGGACAACTTCTTCAAAAGTCAAATCATTTCGATTAAGTATACGGGTGCAGAAACAAATATTTTAGTATTTAGTATTTTTTCGTATCGGAATAAAACTACAATAACATCGTCATATCACCACAAAAAAAAAAGCAAAATAAAAACAAACCTATTTGTCATTGCACTTGATGTTTGCGGTGCGTTTGGCGTGGTGCGCTATACTAACGTGGTTGGCGGGCAGCGAGTGCGCCAGCGGCTGGGGCTGCGCCTGCGGCTGCGGCTCGTCGTCGTGCGGCGGCCGCGGCAGCCGCCGGCGCAGCCACGCGTGCCGCAGCGCCTGCGCGGGCGTCAGCCGCTTCTCGGGATCCCATTCTAGGCACCTGCACCACAAATTATATTCATCTTGTGGACTCTTTGTTTTAAAAAAAAAAACAACGTACCCAAACCTACCCAACATTACTGTCTAGTTAGTAACTTTATTAATAGCAACAACTAATTAAAATAATAAATAAAAACACATTGTAAAAAAATGGACGATGATAAATAAAATGTGAAATAATGTTTTGTTATTCTTTAGTATTGTTAGTACAAGGTTCATGGTACAACATTTTAATACGAAAACCATATCCAATTATTGTGTCTAGACATTTACTAATAACGCCATAGGTTACCGCAAGAGGCGCTGGTAAACTACTTCGCTTACATACGTCAGCTGATGTAAATAAATCGATTGTATACACTCCAGATTTGTATAAGACAAAAGAAGTACCTAACTAACCGGGAATGACTTCGATCAATACCTACATAACTATGTCATAACTATGATTAGACCTATAATATCCCTCGGCTGGGAATGGGTACCACGGTATACATATTCAATCAAAGCTTACCGTCTAATAAAGTCAATGAAGAATTTGTCCTGGCAGCCCTTGAGAACTGTTACGAAACTCTTCGAACCGGGAGGACCTCGAGGCTTTCCCCTCCTGGACATACCTGCAGCATTGAACATTTGTGTTAATATAATTATCTTTATTAACATCCTATAGAACCAGTGATAAGTTGGTAGAAAGCTTGCCTCGTTTGCCTGGTAACGAGGTTCGCAGATTCAAACCCCGGCTCGCACGTTTGAGATTCCAGGATTTCGTGTGCGAAT
Source organism: Pheosia gnoma (assembly GCA_905404115.1). NCBI lineage: Eukaryota > Metazoa > Arthropoda > Insecta > Lepidoptera > Notodontidae > Pheosia > Pheosia gnoma. The sequence continues at coordinate 3,324,700 of FR989917.1, read as the reverse complement.
CTCAATATCACTTGCTAAATGGTGAAGGAAAATATAGTGAGGAAGCCTGCATGTCTGAGAAAACTCCTCGTAAGGCGTGCGAAGACCGCCAACCCGCGCTGGGCCTGCGTAGTGGACTATGGCTTAATCCCCGTCGCATTCAGCGAAGGCCCTATAACTGGGCACGTCTGTTTGACTGCGAGGAGATTCAGCCCGTCAGGACAAAACACTAAACCTCTTGAAAACAGCTCAAAAAAGGTTATCTCTGCCATATAGCATGACATTACCTAATTGACATCTTACCGAAGTCATTATTCAAATGCACCTTGACGAAATATTAAAAATAAACATTATATAACTAATAAAACGACTTTATCATCACATAAACCGACTCAACTGAAACTTAACACCGATTTGAGCGACTTGCCCGATACGATTACCTCGAACAGATTTGGCAGACCACCAAAAGGGCCGGACTTTATCCTACGAAATAAAATTACTTGAGTTTATACTTATGCAACTGTTTAAAAGAATGCCTACCCCGCAGAACATGTGCAGCTGTGCCTAACTCGTTTAAACTCACATTGCGCTGATGATATTAACCCTATAGGAGTTGATTATCCCTAATCAGATATAGCTGATTATCGTAAACCGGGCTCTCAACTCGCTTCAACAGTAAACGACAGTTTTGGGGAAGAAATCTATCAAAGGTGACAATTAGGACGCCATTACGATTCGATAATTGAGTCGATTGCGTTAGTAGATTTGGCCGGGTGGGACTTCTGCCCTCTCACACCATACTATTCAATGGGACCACGGTTCTAGTAATACAGGCTTTTTCAGGCTTCCGAATAACCAACTAATGTCAACTACACTAGACGCTAAAAATGATATCTTGGACAAGTTAACTATTAAATAAAAAAATACTTATCGAACAACAGTTTGCTTTCGTCCGATTGGTCCGTTTCCCATTTAGCAATTACTAAGATTTTATTTGTGTTAAGATTTGGCATTAGATTAGTGTCTCACCCGTTATCGGCAGACACGTAACAGACATATCACATCTGCTTAACCTAATAATAACATGAGTCACGAAATATGTGACGAAAACACAAGATTTGTGGGACATTACTAATGTGTCGAATATATGTGATTCAAAATATTTGTCGTTCCGGCCTCGTGACGTCGAAGTAAAGCTCTACGTGTCGGCTCAGGAATTTGTGTAACAACTATGACGTATTTTTATTTTTAGGCATGCTGTAATAACGTCTGGCGATTGGTCTCCGTAACCCGCGTATTATGATTTCCTTTTTTTTTTTTCGCTAACGGTATTTTGTTTATATTTAGTTTCAAAAACGTATTTACTATAGATATATTGCTTGCTATTGGAGCAATTAATTTGTTGCTACTTTGTTGCTCACCTGTTAATAATATACGCTTAGATCATGGGTTGTTGACTCTAAGGTAGCGTAAAGTTTTATTTGTGTTTACTACTAGGAAACTTCTACTACCACTAACTTACAACCCAGAAACTAGAAACATAAATCTTAGTTAAATGGCAGAATGAAATTGTATATATTCAAGACAGTAGCACTGAACTACTCCTTTATTTTAGTACAAACAGTTTCACTCCAATACTATTGAAAAATCGAAGGCAATTTTTGAGTGGAAATTTTAAACAGAAATGCGTATAATATGGAGTGGTAATGAAAACCAGATGTCTGACGTCATACGATCTGTAAGAATCCCATTTGGTTATCTCGAGTGCATGATTCGGAAAGACGTCATCCCTTTTAAGGATACTCCTTCGTGGTAGGTCCCAACCAACTTCGTGGCGTAAGATACTGAAGATCACTTATTCTGATTAAAAAAAGACAGGTATAACCCTAAAAGTGCCCGTTAAAAGGGCTATAAAATTTGCAATTTGCAGGAAATATTCCCGAGCGCGCATATTGCCAGCGATACTCTGTTGCTGCAATGTTATTATAAAAGCTTTTGCATTGATTACGGCAAGTGCCGCGCGATGGACGGCAACTCGACAGCTAGAAATTGCCAGAAAACTAGCCCGTTTACGAGCGTCTTAACATGAGGACTGTGTAACTAGAGCTTCTTGGACTCCGTATCTTACCTCCACTCAGCACGGTGGTGCCGTCAGCCAGGGTCGTGGCGGTGCAGTACCGCGGCAGTCCCTTGCTGCTGATGAAGTTCTTGGAGCGCTTGCCCTGCTCGATCAGCTTCTGCGGCGGCATACCGAGCAGCTCGATAATGCACGCCATCTGGTCCGCCTCGTCCTCGCCGGGGAGCAACGGGAAGCCTGGAACAGCGGGATATTTTTGTTAAACTAAATATAAGGTCTAACAGGGCCTTGGCATTTCATCTGTTGACATGAGTCGAGGGGAGATTCGTGGCGTAAGACAGGGAAGAAGACTTTTAGAAAACCTGATTATTACCATGCCTCGTTTAATGAAAACTGACGAATATCTTACGTCAAGGTTTCATTTTGTCGTTATTCTCTATGCAAGAAATAAATTCCGCAATAAAAAAAAATATCGAAAATAATATCATAAATAATATTCCCTAAAGCAAAAACCGGTAATTAAGTTATAAACAAACTGACGGTCGAATAGAATATGAACGATTGGTTCGCGTGTAGGACTTTAGGAAATTCTTGAACGGCATCCAAAAAGGGTTTTCTGTTTAGTCATCGTTATTTAAGCTGCTTGACACTTTAGCTATGGTGCCTTGTCTAATTTTTACATTTTTTTGTATTTGCGACCTTTTTTTAAGTTATTTTTCGTATAGGGATAGTTGACGTTAAATGCATACATAAGAAGAGTATTATGAGCGCATAGGTATCTTCATTCATTCACTTGGTGAAAACAACTATAGTAAAAAGCGATCTCATACAACTGAGATTTCAACTTTTAAACTATTTTTTAGCAAGACAGCAATATCACTTTATTGTATAATTCAAAAGGGTAGTTAGATCAAACAGATAAACTTCATACAATTAAAAACATTGTCTGAAATAAAAATAACCTAACAATCCTTACTCACAGATTAAGCAATGTTTTAGCTTTGACATTGTGTGCTTCCTAAACAGAACCCTCAATCGCCAAGAATTTGATACACTGTGTTCTGTAAGGTCAGTGTCACAACTACGGCTTTGAGTTATCTCATAGCTCTAGGTTTGTTTATGTCAGTATTCATACAAACGCGAAGATCCTTCCCTAAACCAGAATACATTGGTCCTCCGCCCTCACCTGTGAGTAGCTCCGCAAGAATGCACCCCAGGGACCACATGTCGATGGGCATGCCGTACCGCGCGCCCATCATCACCTCGGGCGCCCGGTAGAACCTGGACTGGATATACGTGTACACGCGCTGGTGCTCGTAACACGAACTCCCGAAGTCTATCACCTGAAAAGAAGACAGAAGAATTGTATTAGTCTTCTGAAACCACCTCCAAAATATACCTATACAAAATATACCATCAAGAGCGTTAATGATTGGTCTCGTGTCTGTTATATATAACATGCACATGTCCTTAAGCTAAGAAAACACTAGAGATTAATAAAACGGTCTGTTTGCAAATGCCTCTATTTCAATATATTGGACTAGCTTTGGCTTGTGGATCTCGGTTCGCCCCAGTCCATTGCACGGTACCGATAATACAAGCGTTGCTTAGTGTGGGACCGAATAGTTGGTGTGTACGTCTGGCGATATTTATTCTATCAGATTTCGTAAGAATGTTAAGAGTAATAAAGTAAAACTTTTGGCGCTGTATCCATTTCAAAAAAGTAATATCCAATGTGATATAATATTCCCGTATTACAAACGCCTTGTAATACCACATACCTTCTCTCATTGGACCCAAACACAAAACGGTAATGTAACGTTCCTGTGTGACATCAAACGTTTATAGAATTCTCCTTCACCGTAACCGCAAGGGCCATTTACATCTAAGCCCGTCCAGAAATTTCTGGAACCCTTTCAAACAAAACATCGTCAGGAACCAGCTATTAGAAGTTCAAAACCACACTAATAATAGGTATCAAGGAAAAAACAATGGTAAGGTCTCTAGAAGCAGCTGCGGCCATTATAATGAAATATTAATTAGATAAACATCATTGTATTAATGATGTGCGGATGGGAGAGACATGTTGCTTGTTTTCTTCAACAATATTTATGTTTTCAAAGTACATTTATTATTTCAACTTGCATGTTTATCTGACCCCGACTTCCTTAACAAGATGGAGGCTGGCCGCTTGTTGGTATTGTATTTGTATATTTGTGAAGTAAATATGTTTCTGAATAGATTTTATGACATAGCTCCAATACTGAAGAAGGTAACTGCAAGTTTTTTAATTTCGATATTCTTTTATTTTTATTATGAAAAAAATCTCAAATAAATATGAGGGTTTCAAAATCTAAGCCGATAATTAAAGTCAGTTTCCTGACGAATCTGTTTATATCTGAATAATAGGAGTGTTGAAAATCTTCCGGGTATAGGTTGGCCCTTTTCCGATAGTCGACTTTCATGATTTATTAACAAAACATAATATCCGTTTGTTCGTTGACCTACTCTTTTTCGCATTAAGTGGATCACATTTGGTGTTTAAAACATGTGCTGGTAAAGGAATGATTTATGTACACACATCACAAACAGTTTGAGATATCTTTATAATTAGGTAGTTTACATTTTTTTTATTGCATGATTGAGTAGGTATACATATATAGGGTTCGTTTTTTTCTTATCGAGACGGTATTGGGAAATCTGGAGAATACGTGAAGGTATTTTTTTTTATCGGACCATGCCACCATTTCATTCCAGCCAGTTCTACATGCTAAAATGTTACAGGGCAAGTTTAACCTGAGTGAATTGCACCCGGAGTAGTGGGCAACATCGCCACCACGTGGGCCGATAATGAGCGAGCTGAACGAAACGTGTTTTGACCGAAAATAAATACTTGTTATTATTAATATTGTGATTTCAGAAATATCCTTAAACAACTGCGTGCTAATCATAAAACATCCATTGAATAAGATAAAAAACAGGCACACGGAACGGTGTTTTATTTCCCCCCCCCCCCCCCCCCCCCACTTGCCTGCGATTACCTACGTTGCCAAACTAATACCTACCCAATTTAGTAGCTTCAAGAACGAATATTGCAAATATCAAGGTAAACCTCCCCATCCCATATCCGGATTAGTAAAAACTCGCAACGATATCAAGCGTATTGCATGGCTGGCTCGCGTGCGCGCGCGCAGGTAATGGGTTTGACGCACGCGCACTACGCACTGGCACCATCTCAATGGTCTATTGTCTAAGTTTATGAACGTACTACAGCGAATCGGTGCGATTCCACTCGTGTTCGATTCGATCAGTTTGAATTGATTGATTATTTGCGTGGTAACGACAATCTAATTATGAAGTTAAATGCTATTTGGTAATATTCTGTATTTTGATACTTAAGCATAAGCTATCACCAACCACTAATAGATCTGGGGGCTTTAAAGATTTTATTTTACGTACTAATAACTATGAATAAGTTAATAGATATTAGCACGTAAATTAAAAAAAAACAGTTCCTTAGGAAACTGTTTTTTTTTAATCTGTATGTCAGTTTATTTAAAAAAAAGCCGGAAAATAGCATTAAATATGAGTCTACCAGTGTTTCTCATTAATTGCCTGAAAATCTCTCCCCATGACAAAATATTGACAAATTGTGGTCCATGAACTGCGTCTAGTTGCAAAAATTATGACATTTCCATAGAAAATTGCCCGTGACAGCGCTAAATAGGGGTGGGAGACCAATTACCGGCCGTTCCCAGAAGCGCCCGCCGGCGTCACTGGCGCCCAGCCAATGATTGTCATCTTATGTATCATTCTAAGGTGACAGTTTCATCATGTAATGACTACCCTGCGGTTAGTCATATTACATTTTATTAACAATATAATTTAAAAGTTGATCTCACGAAGATTGAACACCGAATGAATCATGGCACGAATGTCAAATGTCATGTTTTAAATTAAATTTTCATTTTCCATGAGCTCTAGTAATTTACATAGCACTAATTGACACGAAAATTAATATTACATAATGCACGAAGGGTTTTTCTCCAATAAATCAGTAACAACATAACACACATCACGAATGTTTGCCCAACGTTACATCCAATGTTTATTGTTGAATACACCAATATTGACTGTGGCACAAATGCGTTTGCCAAACGTTACACTTTTTGTTGAACTTTTGGCAGGCGTGCTTTCAACGCTAATTGACATGTAAATATTGTATTGAAAGATTTCGGGTTACCCGGAATCCACCTTGATTCCGCGTAAGAAAATATTTGAAGCAAATAATTTATTGTGTTTTGTTTATGTTACAAAAGGCTTGAACTCGATGCGAAATATTACCAAATTGAAATTATTAGGTATTTGCGGAGATTGTGTTAACCTTGTTGCGAAAGGCTTCACAATTTAATATTAATAGAACTAGCCGAGGGTATACATTTTCCCTTATCTTCAAAACGAACAGAAGAAGTAAATAGTAGGTGCGTTGTAAGCGCAATTGGCAATATTTGGTTGAAAACCGTGCGCGCGCGCACGCAGTCGCACGCATTCAATGATAAACAGTTCCATGATTTGTGTAAAATATTGCAAAATACACGAATGAAATATCATGCATGAGCTATGTTGATCGACTAGAAACTAATAAGCTATTTCCTGCAGCGCCGAATTAAGACATGGTACCCTGATTTATTTCCCGCCTATTTGCAAACCTATTAGTTCGTAAACGCAAATCCCATACATCATTTTGAGTGTTTGACACATCAGTAATCTGGAAAACTACAGTACAATTCAAAATTGAAGATCTTTTTATTAGCATTAGTTCACGGTTCAAAATCGCTTGGCTTTCGCTTTGTATTAACAAACTTCAGCAATCCCAGATTCCACTCAAATTTCGAGAATGTATTTCGAAGTTCCTAAGATTCAATATGAACGTGAACTTGCAACACCAAAATTGTCGATACGAAAGTCCAGAATGAGTTATTACCACAAAACTTGGCACGGGCATGGTGAGATTTCACGTCACACGAGACGTGTATCCCGAGAAAGTACGTGAAGGAAAACGTGATGGTTTGAATCATATTGATTGGCTATTGGATGTGCTAGACTTCTTCTTCGTCCACTTCCTCCCTCCATCTCTGTTGATCTAACTCCCAAATCAATAAGATATACGGAATAGGTTAGCTATTTCGTGGTGATAGCCAAGTTTGTAGAACGCTTGCCTCGGTAACGAGGATCGCAGGTTCAAACCCCGGCTCACACCTCTGGAATTTCTGGATTTCATGTGCGAATCTCATTATAAACCATGATTATCACTTCCCAAACGGTGAAGGAAAACATCGCGAGGAAACCTGCTTGTCTGAAAGAACCACTCGAAAGACGTGTGAAGTCCACCAACTCGGACTGGGCCAGCGAGGTGGACTAAGGCCTAATAATGCAAGGGGGGCATTGAGGGGAGGCCCGTGCCCAACAGTGGGTCATTAAAAGGGCTGGTATTATTATTATAAGTTATCTATAGTTGCATGCTAGAACCTGTCCAGAATGAGCAGAGGGAGCCGAAAGAGTGAGTAGCAATACCCAAACTAAATACTAAAGTTCCCTATACCAGCCTGGGTCGGGGTTTGCCACAAGGTTAAGTAAGCGTGCTCCACCGTCGAACGCATCGTCGCTTAAACGCAAAGCCTATCTATATCAAAAAGGTCGTTTCAGGTCAAAATAAAGTCACTCGTCTATTTCTAGAAATCATGCAACAATCCGAATACCTGCCTCAAGTTTTCAGAAAGATTCTTAAATGTAGAATTCAGTGAAATAAGAAAATCCCACGCGAAACATTTTTCCTGATTCGATCATTTACGTTTCTCATTGTTTCGGTTGAGTGTGCATAATGAACGACATGCAGCGTAATAGGGAACATATCTTCACATTGAATGCCTCACAAACTTTTTAGGCTTTGTGGAATTATCTAACGTAAAGCACAGACATTATAGGTACGCTAAGCGCACAGGGTTTAAGCAACAACAGCGCTCCTAGATACTTCAATTAGAAAGATTTATTCATTTAAATGCTTTATAGTGCCAATGTTAATCGATTGAGACTTTTATACATTCGGGGATATCGTCCAAGGCGAGGAATCGGATAAAGCGATGCTTGCAATATCTGTTGGGTTTGGACTAGACCTGTCCTAAAAAGTAGCAACAGGATTATTTTCACAAGTTTTTTACATGAGAACTTTAATATTCCTTGTTCTCACATTTAAATACAAGAAAGGGAATTACTGTCTTGAAAAATAATATAAGCACGTATTCCGCGAGTTGTTTTAGATCTGTTAACCACTTGTAAAGGAGTTTACCACGGCTCTAGTGATTATGGTTATACTATACTTACTATATGTAGTTATTTTGTTGTTACGTTCTATAGTAAACAAACTGTATCATAAATAAATATATACCTTTACGACAAAATAAACAACTAACACACATTTGTACGTTTTGCACATATTAATCTTGCTTGTATTGTTTAAAGGATTTTCGTTGAAATTGGTTGCGGTATCGAATGAATCATGGAACACCCGCCAACAACATTCGGATTCCCTTGATTCTCATCTCATATTAAGATCTGATAGCTACGTGATATTTCGCACGTAGTTACACATACCGTGAAGCTGTTAAAATAGATAAGTGTTTTTCCACCAATTCTACATTTTCTGTGATGTGTTTCCAGGAACAATGACATGACTTTTAATATCGCAAAACGAACACACATACGTACGGTCCCAAGCTAAGCAACGCTTGTATTTTCTGTACCGTTTAATGGACTGGGGGCATTCGGAACGGATGGTGAAGTTGTAGCTTAGCATTTTGTAACAATTTTGACTATTCATAAGTACTTAATGGTTTGCATTAATAAAAATAGTCTGATTCTGATTCTAAGTATATGATATTTAATATCCACGACTCGAGTACAAGCATTAGTGCTCATCACAAGTTCTACCGATTTAGACCCTTGGGACCAGAAGTAGCACCATTTACCGCTGATCCAATCGGATTGTCGCTATCGTTTCGGGTGGGATTTCGGTACCGAAAAGAAACCATTCACATTTAACTCTCAGTTTCTTTAACTTTCAACGTAAGTATGTATCAGTTAAATATTAATGCAAGTTTATCGTGATTAGAAAATAACTGAAGTATTTCCTGATAGAACCTACTATAAAGGATACGTATGTTCGAATTCATGGTCAAACCATCTATTTTGTATTAATAGACCTACATACAAAGGCACTTACACATAGTAATGTTTTTTTTTATTCATCACTTTACAACAAAGATCGGAACGCGACCTCCGTTCTTCGTCAATTATCAATTACTTTTGATGTTAACTACAGGAAAAAAAACAATAACTACCTGTTAAACCTTAACACTTTTTTTAACAGACACGCGATCTTGACTCTTTATTCTATGTTATCATCTACTCACAGAAAAAAAAAATATATCATCGTTATAAGTTGCTAATGGTAGTTCGTGAGCGACCTTCAGTCATAATCACGTGGAATCAAACGCGAAAGCGGCAATGGCCTTAATTCAGATAAAAAAAACAAAAGCCATAGTGACAAGGCTGTGACACCATAGACAAAAAAGTAAGTATTTTTTGGCACATACAGAGTGTATTCTGCCTTGTCACAACATGAAATATAGCATCGTAAAACTGAACTATAAATTTACCTAACTTTAGAACTAGCCTTTATAATGTAGATTAACTGCCACAAGCCCAAATAAAAGGTTCAATGAGAACCTCCAGATTACAGTTCCTCAAACTAAGAACTTTGTACACATAAAATATCCTCAGCACGAAGTACTCAGTACTCACTTAATCTTCTAATTACATGTAACATCTTAGCATCAGAAAAAAAAAACAACACTTATTTGTGATGGTTTACGCCGAAGTTTTAAAGAAGCAGGTAAATATATTATGGCCTGTTTATACCTCAATTGAACGCTGGAGATATCGCACAACAAAACTAGAAACATAAGGTGAATATCTGGTTAGGTTTTAACCATACATTCCTTACACTGCTGGCGACGTCGCCATGGTATCCTATTGATATATGGCTCTATAAGCACTAGCATAGCTAACGCTGTTATGTTTTGCAGTCGTCATTGACGTAACGAAATTCTTGCGAATCGAATAAATCTATTGCAACAAAGTTTATTTTAACAATGAAACCGGGTCAAGAAAATCAAAAGCACAACAGAAAAACGGTCCACACACAACTGTTAATAACCTTCACAGTCAACATAAACAGATTACTTCGCGATCATTGCGCGCACGCGTTTCTCAACACGTAACTTTATCAAAACATATACAATAGAGCTGGAAATCCTTTAACTATTCGGCATGTGAAAACATAATGTTACGTCAGCAATCAACGGACAGATGTGGGCTACGTCCCCGATGTGAGCATGCAAAGATACACGCCAGTAATTAAGACGGCTCCCGAGGGGCGATATCCGTGTCGCCAGTGTGGCGAAAAAAAAAACACACTTTTCGCGGGAAAAGATTTTGAATAATGAAATGAACACGACCGAGTGTGGATTCCGCGTATTATTCGAGTGTTGAAGAGAGGATGATTCGTCATGGTTGTCGCAAAATGGAGTAGCTATTGTGGCCTAGCACAGAAAAAAATGGGAGATATAGTATTGGATGGTTGCCCGAGGGGTGCGGACTAGTTTCGCAAATCGGTGATTTGTGTTACCCTCTTCCATGTAAAGCAAAGTTGCGAGAATCGATTTTCGAAGCACTTTGCGTGGGATTAAGTAAATTTTCCTTTAAAATATGACTCAAGCGAGTTCCAAGCGTAAGTTTCAGGCCACCTTCAAGGAATTCGTTTTCACAGATTACAAGGAAGCATACATAAATAAAGGAATCAGGAAGCTTCATTTTGTTTCTTCTTAAAAGCATTTAAGTAATCATGAAAAGAGCACTTATAACTGTACAATTATTAACATTTAGCTACCGAGCCTCACGTCTATCACGACATGAATAATTGGAGTATATTTTCCCAAAACCACACCCCCTTTATAATCGATAAAGTCCATCATTGATAAATAACAAATAATTCAATCGACTTGTAAAATTCCTCACGATTTTTGCCTTCACCGGTTAGCAAAAGATAATAATTATTACCAATGAATGCGGTAAAATATCAAAAATACCGTGCTGATCTATAATCCCTAACCCATTAGTGACGGTTATATGTCATCCATCCTACCGACAGCCAGAAGACTAAGGACTTCCACACATCGTGGTCCTACCTACGGGATCATACCTACGTACACGTCTTCAGCCTCGTGGACATCATGCTCAATTAAAACATCATTATCTGTGTCACAACAACTGACAATAATCACCCCACAATCGGTCGCATAAAACAACTCTCGCGTCACCGTGTTTACATTGCGATAACCGCACACGTGCGCGTGCGCATTACGCAACGCGACGCGCGTCGCGGTCACTGATTCATTCGTCGTGTCGCATTATTGATGTGTGACATTTATCATATGCTTTTTAATGTTGCAATCAAAGAATCCAAAATAGTGGGTAAAGCCTGGATCTAGAATAAGCCATGGGATTGCAAAGTGCCTTTTATTTCGATAGAAGTTCACATACAGAGGTATCTATTTCGTCTGAACATTTCATCATTAGTCTTCATTTCTCACTGAATCACATTAAACATTCATACTTATGCACAAACGGTACAAACGAAATTTTAGTTGAAAGAATGAGTCCATTTTTGGGCACATTGTCTGACAGTAATGAGACCCATGTCATATGAAAGCCCTTGGGGTCTAACCTACGTAGGTACCGTATTTACGTATATACGTCCCAACATCAGAATAATTAGTAAACATTTTCGGTAAATGTTATTGCACTTATGCGGAAACGCTCATCATCAAAGCCATTAATCCATTAGTAATTAACGCCGGGGATGAACGTGTCGTAATTAAAAAAAGATACCACCAAGATTTGCATATGACTCCAACATCCTTCGGCCGGCAGATGCGGGGAGGTAAACCTCAATATTGTCAATAAAACATTTTAAATTTCCAAGAAACCCGTCGTTCTCAAGTTTACATATCTCGTGCAAACCTATAAAATATTATAACGATATTTTTCGGTTTTCCAAATATTTAGGTTTATTAAATAAGTATACACTGTTAATGTTAATATTTCCTAATTAATGTTATGGGACTCGCGACACATTTATGCTGACACACATTCTCTGTGATCTTCGTTACGTACAAACTATAACAAGAAACACAAAATATTCCGTAACGAATATTTTGTAAGGATTAAGACAGTATGTTCACGCCAAAACAAGATAATTTTATCCCAATCACAATACAACACAAACATTGAGCACTCAGCTGCATATGGGTATGATCTCGAGTTTCAACATACCAACATGACAGACAAAACGATCGAAATTTCCAATATTATTTTTTTAAAATAACATCCTGTGACATGAATCAGCGAACATATAATCGTAAAAGTCGAATTCAAGGAAGCGCGCAGGTGCCTGCACCTTCCTTTGCAAAAACGTCGAAATGATGGTCGCGCATTTCAAATTTCGTCCGTAATCGAAGTTTAAAATGTCTTTTGCCAAGTTCACTTGCTGGTAAAGGTTAATATCGTTGGCCATTTTAGATTGAATTGCCGTATTCGGCGAAGTTAAGGCTAAGATATTGAACCTTAGGACGTTAAATTAAATAATTTAACTCTTTTTTATCTGCATTATGACGACGATTCTCGGTATCGATATATGGAGCCAATAAAAATTGTGACAGAATGCGGTTTTAACGAAGTGAGTTGCTGCAAAAAAGTAAATGGTGATTGAATGAGGGCGAGCACGGTCTGGTGGCCGCGAGGAACTCGACTGCGGCCAGCAGCTGATGCTTTGTGAATCACATCTTCTTCGGGATGCCAACAAAATTAATGGAGCAATTTAAATGTTTCATACAACCCCAAAAAGTTATGTTTTATCACACAAATGCATTTTTTTTATGTTCTTTACCGCGGGAAGACTTTTACACCATTATAATAACATATGGATTATTAGTTTATTAGGGTATAGAAAGTGGTACGTGCGTGTAAAAAAAACGATCTGATCGCGGGGGTTTACAAAAGCCGTTAGACAACAAATTCAATTTATTCAGACATTTCGAGCAAAATAACTGAATTATTTCCCGCGGTGGCCTTGACACGGTCGTTCAATCTGGGACCCCGGGATACATGTGGCAGACGGAACGTTATACGAGAGCCGAGCTATAAACTATGAAAACAACGAAATGAGGCAACGACTTTTCACTTTTAGAATTTTTATGGGATGGCGAAATGGAGATTAATTATCTATAAACTTCGTGATGAATTAAGAATGAGAAAGTTTAATATTCATACATTTGTATTGGCTAACCGGGCTTAGTTATCGAGACCTTTGTACAAGCACAAAGCATGCAATCTAGTTAAACCAACGTTATAAAATCACTAACAAGGTACTGAGAACTAAGACTCACCGCTACTTTTCTCGTAATCAATTCTTTAAATAGACATTACCTGTCTATGTAAAACTAATATTGCAACCGTGCGACTGACTAACAGTTCAGATGATCGAGATTATTTCGATTTCTTCAGAATCCCGATGTCCGATTATTCGACCGAATTGAATAGCACAGCAACGCGTTAAGGAAATGTTAGTATAGTAATTGGACGTGTTATAATAAGTTTTCCTGTACGGATCGCGGGAATAGGGCGCGAAGTAGAATGGTGGCAGGTGCCAGAACTGTGAATGATAGTAACAATGTTCTTAGAAGCTCGTGCGGGCGATTCACTTTTGATTTTGTTACAACTGTGACGTGTAGCAAGCATAATGTTAGTATGGGCTAATATATATATGTATATTCATAGCTAATATATGAAATAACTTTCGAAGTAACTCGTAAAGTTACATATAAATGCGGACTATAAATATGATGAATACGGACATTTAAAGTTTACGATCGGTAAAAACAAAAACTGCGGCAGGGTCGTGACGTCACCGACCTACGACAGCGTGTGTGCGACAGGGAAAGAGTTCGAACCCACTCTCTCCTAATGTAGTTTCTCACTACATTTCTGTACTAAAAATTACTATCCAATATCTTTGAAAATAAGTACCTATATAGTAGCTATTTACATCATACTATTTTATTGCAGGAAATATGGCTGTGGCCGGTTGCTGGCTTATGCCACTATTGAGTTCCAAAATTCAAGATCCCTATATTTTTGGGATTAAGTTTTTTTTCTAAAGGAAATCGAGAAACTACACCCCAAATGGAGGCCATTTTTTTTTACAAATCCGCGGACATGTATTATTAACTGTTCGTCTTCAGCCACCATTTCCCAAGATTTATTAAGTCTTTAAACATGATCCAAATCCAGAATAATTTCACCGCCATTTTCGCTTGGCAAAGTAAACAAAAGCTGTGGCGGCGGTAAGCCGGGTCCCCATTAACCAAGTTAATTGTCCTGTGGGGGGAGAGAGCGTGGCTATCGTCTTGCTATCGACACTTGAGATGAAAGTCTGACGGATGCGTGTGGAAATGTCTTGTTTTTAAGTGAGATAATTATAACATTTATGACTGTCTCGTAATCTGTATATAGGGTTGAACAAAAATAGTGTAAAATATTGTAACTCATGAGACAGTATAAAATAACTGTGTAAATGAAGTTTGTTTTTATTACATTGGGACCAAAAGTACATCTCTGCCTATCTTTCGGGGATTGCATACCTGATGATATTTTATGATGTGATTTGTTCTTTTAGATACAGACTTGGTGGATAATTTGAAACCTCTGACAAGGAAATAGTTTTCTTCTGAGAATGGAGGGAGGGAATTTGATATTTCCCAGATTACAAATCAAATGCTACAGTGAGGTAATGTCAGAACATTGTGTGTGTCATAAAAATGGTTGCATATTACCTACTTTGAGATGTTACTTGTTTTGACAACACTATCACTCATTACTTAAACACTTATAACACGCTTGTACCAACTAAACAAAGCAAATATACAAGGATATAAGACAACAAAAGCAATGACCTCATCATGATAGAATATCTCGTAGGTTCAGCATCCCATACGTATTTTTTTTATTTGTAAAGTTCAAGGAAGAACTACAATGATGATCTGACATTCTAAAAAGCCTTTGTACATCTTTGCCAATATTTGTTTGCAAGTAATAAATGGCTAACATAATTCAAACCGGGACAACTCAAACAACGAAGTGGCAGAAATCCAGAAATTACCAATTCCAAAGAAACCTGTCTATACAAGGGTAATAAATAGGACAGAATATTCTGGGAATATAAATATTAATGACGTTCTAGTCGCCTAAATGTTCCCCACAAGTGGGTCAGTGATGCGTTGGCTCCAACGTACCACCATAGCTCTGAAGAATTACCCAGAACACTACACGAACGTGGGAAAATAACTGTAAGAATATATTATGCGACAGTATTATGTTGCAAGATCGTGTCTGCGAATATTTTGCTGTATTTAGACGTGAATCTCAAGTGTGGCGCCCTCGAACAATAGATGACTGACTGTCTGATGAAGCAATAATAAATGAGTTACAAAAACAAACAGATTCTAAGCAAATCGTTGTCGTTAATGATGCAGCGACAATTAATTTGAACAATTGTTAGAATCACAACACATATTCCTTAAAATATCTTGCCTAAAGCTTATCTCCTTGAACAAATTTCAGGTAGACGCCAAATCCTCCGAGCCCTACGAAATTCGATTTTTGAAATGTATTTTTTTTTCAATAATTGGCAAACCGCCTCCTCCGATTTTCGTGGCTCGCTCGGACTAAGCCGACAAGTAGGTCAATACATTATTTATAGTACCCACGTCAGCGGGTGCACGCCTCGTATTCTGCAGCGGAACAAATGTGTGACACCATAAACAATGGGGATGTTACGTGTCGCGCACGTGCAACGCGGCTTGCAACATGAGATGAAAAAGGACCGAGAGATGGTAGACCATTGCTACCTCTAGAGGTTCTTGACCAACGTTTATAAAGGGTCAAGATAATGCTTTTGATAAGAAACAGGTAATATATATATAAATAAATAAATATCGCCAGGCGAACACACCAATTATGGGACCGCATAGTTGGTGTGTTCGCCTGGCGATATTTATTTATTACTAAATGGTAAATAATATGATACTATACATTCTGCTTGCTTAATACTTAAACACTAGACTTCTATTACAAATTTAGTCAGTAACAGCCATAAACACCGCCGCGGTTACGAATCTCAACGTCCAGACCCATAAAAACTATTTTATAATTGCGCAAGATCAACCATATTGGATCTATTCCAAAGCCACGGAAACAAAGAGACTTTATTGGTCGATAAATCATCCTTTGTGATGAGTTAATTGTTCGTAGATGTCTCATTTGTTATACTTCTTTTCATATTTCGTGTGGTTCCGTTTACAAATGTAGTATCGTTGGCTGTAACCAGTTTAGTTTCATTCAGTGCCATTGGCCTTAACCCTGACTTTAATTCATCACACCGATGTTGCTTGAATTCATTGCGCCCACAAACAGTCACTCAGAAAGTTGATTTTATAAGACTAAAAGACTTTTTTTTTATTACTAATGTAATAAAAAAAAAAAAACTCCTGGAAATAATTACTTGTGTACGTTGCAGTAAGAATGTAAATGCTTTAATAGGATAGTACAGAATATTTAGACAACTCTGATGTATCTCAGTTTTGTAGATCACGCAGTTGGCCGAATGTTTATAGAGCCTAACATTACCATCAAAACAATATTCCGAAGGTAACAGTACGTAATCCAGCGCCTACTACTAGTTTTTAAAGTGTGAATAAAACATGAAACCAGGTCATGGCTGCGTTTTCTATGCGAATTACAAGATTGGATTGAGCTAATTGACGTTCAGACCCATGTATCTACGAAGATCTTGAATGAGATTAACTTTGATAGTGAAAGTATAATTTTAGCTTTCAGTCTAAAATTATAGATCGTCTCTAAATTGTGAAATTTTAGAAAGATGAAGAATGATTATACATTTTGTTTTGCAATCATAGGCAGCACGTGCTGTCTATGGATATTATATTTTATATTCAAAAGCAGTGATAGCCAGGTTGGTCGACGGCTCGACAAGGAAGCTAGATTAGCAGGTTAAAACCCAGGCTAGCACCAATGTGATTTGTGAATTTTATGTGCGAATGTTTTTTTACGCCCGAGCTCATGTCGTAGGGAAATACTGATGTAACAAAAATAGTTTAACTGATAAAATTTAAAAAAAATCATCGCCAATACGTCCCTTAAATAGCACCTAATCTTCATAAGATGAAAGATCTCTCAATAGACCTCTCAAGCCCGAATCACTTAAAGAACTATTTAAAGCGTACAGTTTAGCGTCAGTACCAGAAGATGAAGATGGTAAAGATGCTGATGCAAGCTGCACTATGACGTCAATACAACTCGAGTGCATCCGAATAAAGCCGAGGCGCACTTAGCGGCCTCCCGAAACACTCGTAAAGAAGGTTGTAAACTGAATTTGAGAAAGCATTTCTCTCATAGCATTGCTAAAGTGAAACTTTAACTATTTTTAAACAAACTGATTTGCGTATTCATCTTGTATATAAAGATAATGTTCTTTGGTCACTTGATTTTCTTTTCAAAGTCCCGGTTGAGGTTATAGTGTAATTTCATTGGATAGGTAAACTTACAAGATTAGTTCTTAATGAGTTTTTTTTTAAATTGAAGTCTTTAAAACTTCTTATAACCGGATTTTTATTGAAGGAATAGTGAGATGACATAAAATATTGTTTAAAATAATTAATAAATCACATTGCTGCCATCTCTGCCCTAGACACAAGATTAATTGTCGTAAGATTTATAACAAAACAGATATGAAAAATGTGATCTCTCGCGTTTGTTTAGATTGAACATGAGTCTTTATTTAATAAGCTGTGTGCATCTGTAGGTATGGGTACCAATATTTGTATTTTGTATTTACACTAGCCATGTGTCCAATGGGATCTCCCATCACCGAATTATTGTGATACTAACGGTTGACCACCTAAAAAATAGATTTTAGTTTTTTTTAAATAGAGGTCCAATTTATTTATATTCATGAAGCACTATCGAATACATTTCCTCCAAACGAACTTAAGGTCCACGCATTACGACCCTATGGGTCATTTGGGAAAATCGAGAGTTCAGAGATAATCTATCCCCAATAAAATTTTCCATACAAACTTTGCCCCACATTTGAGATCGAATTTCCAAAAATCCCTCCGCAGTTCTCAGCTCCTGTGCAACATTCCATGCTTCTAGGTCCACCGGTTTGAGCAGTACGTTGTTTGTCAGTGCTCAGAATTTTATTAAGTATATAAGTACAATTAGCGTCAATTGAAACATAGTTTCCTAAATCTATCGCAAGTTAAAGCTTGAGAATATTGTTTCTGAAGCTTATAATGCACAAATGGGTGAGGTAATATTTACCACTGGATCTAGAGAAACGCAATCACAAAGCTATCCGATAAATTCTAAGAACTTAGTCAGGTCTGGACTCAACACGCATCCTCACATAGAAAATGAAAGGATGCGTTGCCCCTAGCCACAGACGCTTTTAGACGGGCTTCCCCGAACTATAATACATGTAGCTTAAAATACGAAGGCGTGACTACGTGTTAAGTGGAAGACACAGTGCAGCTTCTTCCTGAAACCCGTCCCCTTACCGATCCCGCACTATAAATAAGACGCTGAAACGTTTTCACTTCAGTCGTTCAGGAAAGCTCGAGGTGTGCACTGTGCCAAATAACAGCGCTCCCTAGTGACAACGTGATTCGAAACGCGTTTGAACAACTTTTTTTTTATTGTTCCGAACTTGTGAATTGGATTGTTCAGTGAAAAGCTTCAAGATGTTGGACAAGTCTATTATCGGTGGTAGTTTGGAGAGCGTGGTAAGTTATTTATCGAACAATCGTGATGTGTACCGCTTAAATAGGATCTCACGGACATACCTATTTGGATTACGGAATACTGCCGGTGGTCAACGGTGACTATTGCGCAAAGTGCATGGCCAGCGTCTAATGCGCTTAAAAGGCAACTGACTTGTCTACGGTTGCTGTCATTGAACTGCAGCGCGCGCGTGCCCAGCTGTTTGAACTTTGAATATGGAATTACGTTCTTTCCGTGGTTAAGCCCTTGACAATGCCAGTTTCGAGTTAGTGATTGATTTTAGTATAAAAAAAAACATTTGAAAAATAATGAGATTAAACTTGTGATTACTTTCATCCAAACGTTTTATTTTTAACTGAGTAGAGGTTAACCGGTATTGAGACCTTGGCAGGCTTCGGCTTTCATGTTAATAAATATTTATATTACTTTCTCTAATTAAAATATCAAAGATAAAAATTGTAAACTACCTTGTACGAGACATAAAATTAAAACTTCCTGCATTACAAGAGTAATCATTATAACAGTATCACTAGAAACTTTGATTTGCGATATTTCTAAGCGGTTTAATAAAACGAAAAACTAAACGTCATATAAATTTAAAATTGTAAGCTTTACAAAAAAAAGACTACCTACTAAGGTAATATCGACCAGTACTTTAATTCAAAATTACTTTTTTGTAATAAATTATACAAATCAGATCGTGTTATTCCACGCAAGCAATGATAATAGAGAAGAGAAAGTATATCTATCAAATAGACAATGTGCTGTCATGAACTCATGTCTGTCAAAAGTGTCGATACTTTGTGGATATTTTTAATTCGCGGACCGGTCCTGGCGAAGTTCGAATACGAATACTTTCACCGGCCTAAACGTGAAACGTAAACTTGAAGAGTAGTACATAGACCAGGGATGGCGAACCTTTTCATCATTATCAAAATACGCGTCTGTTGCATTTACGCGGGTAGCCCGTTCACGGTGCACTTTGTCACTACGACCTCAGATGTAGTCCAAAAACAATTATTATTTACATATTTCGATAAGGCCAAATTATTATCTCGCTCGCCAATGGTTGGCCATCCCTGATAGACGATTCGATGTTGCAATAGTCTAATAGCTGTCATTCGTGGTCTGGCACTGGTCATTCCGGTTTAACTTTTTGAAAGTCGAGAGCCGCGGTCTCTGATAATGACAAATGACAATTTTAAAAACGTAACGCATTGAAAAAACGTTTCGTATATATCACTGCTGTGTCCATTAATATTTATTTCATAATGAGAAGTCGGTCGTTTGGAAATTATAACGATTTGTCAAAATTTAAATATGGAATTAGGTACTTAAAGTATTTAAAGGTTTTAAGTAATTACAGTAAATCCATCAACGTTACGTTTAGCTATAGGTAATAAATAAAATAAATATCTGAACCTTTGAAATAAGTAAGAAAAAAAATATGATTGTCTCATGCGCCTTTTTTTATTACATTAAATGTCACGACCTGCTTTTAAACTAACATTAAAAAAAAGTTTGGAGGCAGTATGTAAAAATCCAATTAATTACTTACACAACTACATATATGGATAACAATGCACTGAACTTACATCTTCGATAGTGAGAATAAACATAACTGTTTATAATGTTGTTAAACTTGAGTTCATTATCATGGATCAGACAGATCGCGGTGGTGCAATATGTAGAAAAAAAAATCTTACTCATTTGAGATTGTGACGAAGAACTGCGCGTGGGCAAGACAGTTAGTCACGTAGTCATCGTAGTACACGGGTACGCAATCGGTATTAATTGTCAAATATACGGTTTTTTGGCTGCGCTTGTGCTAAATGCCATTTGCATTCGGGAACTTTTGATTATACATTTATGAATCATTAGTAACAGTTACAACTGAAAGATAGCTCAAAAAAAGGAATGGTCCACCTCAAACTCTCTCCACTGTTTATCCTATAAGACAGGATCCATTGCGGTATCCAAAGAATCCACGAGATTTCACCCTTACGGCGAGTCCACAATGGAAACATAACTATCCACTTTCCTCCATTGCAAAGCGGGAGACAAAAAACAACAAAATTAAACGGCTTGCAAATATAATTAATTACTGGCCAAAGCTCGTTACAGGTTTAAAAAGTTCACAGGGTATATTTTGAAATAGTCAATACTGTACCGTACCACTAATCGTCTATTAACATTAATAGTGTAGTAAATCACGCAGCTAACCAGACCAAGAATAGCTGTCTATACTTGAACAGAACGAGAATAGACGTTGCATATATATATATATATATACACGCATATGCAACACAACTATGTATAGTAACACAGAATTCGCAGATTCGATCGCGTAAATTTAGGACGCCCGCGTATTGTTTACGTTTGCCGAAAGTAATTGTAAATGTTAAACATCACGAGTTACCGCGGCGCTAGGAGAAAATACCAAAAAAAAATTACATTTGTCTGATTGTTTAGAAGCGCTTGTTATTTTGTGTAGGTACAAACTAAATCACTAAGTCCATAGAACAATTTGAAATGTTGAGTAGGTACCTACTTAGCGAGTGTAAAATTTCAAATCCATATATCTTTATTGTTAAAGTCAAAGAAAAAAATAGTATATGAGCAGAGCTAAATAATTATTTTCACGTACAGCACTTATTATAAAATGAAAGAAGACAAAACCCAGAGCTTACAATTAATAAAAAATAAACCGTTAAAATTATTAACAGTACCTACGTGTAGTGAGGAAAAGTTATAAAAATCCAGTTTGGAACATTAACTCTAACCCAAACATTGAACATAATGAAACGTAGCTGTAAATTGGAGAAAAAATATGTATGTCGAGATGTACATACGTATACTTTTTTTGCACGGTCGTTTGCACATATGGGTAACGGCAAATGAAACTGGGTGTATCGCATTGGCAAAATTAAATTAAACCGTAAAACTCTGATGTAGAGTATATTTTTAAGTGAAACAATGACGATGCGAATTAATATCGGCATCATGCTGATTTCTAATTTGGCTCTTGAATCAAAACACGATTTTTAAGGCATTGATCGATGGGATAATTATGAGGTGTACCGACAAAGTATAATAAAGGCAACTTATGTAATAATTACTGTGATTTTAATCTTGCATTATGTAGATACTTTCATTTAGATGAAAAAATTAAAAAGACACATAAGTACTTTCTTGCCGGAACTTCTCCGATGAACCGGTTGTAGAAGAAAACATATTTTAATGGGCCCCCGTAGACACACACAAATTAATGATTTCACTTTGATTTTAGTTAAAAACTAATTTACCATAACATTTACTTTTTTCCTATATCATTTGATACCTACTTAAGGCAACACATATACAAAATAAGATAACCAAGGAGACATTCACTTATACTTAACGAATTTCAAAATTAGTACCACCAATATGGACGGTCTACCGTTTAGATAAGTCATGAACACTGCAATATAAAGGCTAAGCATAACGAGTCTTCTAAACAATTTTAACAGTTCATATTTCTATAAAAGGCTCATAGGTACGTAAGTAATCCTTATACCTAAAATCTGCAGTAAACAATATACAAGTAACACAAGTAATAAATGCAACTTGTACAATAATAGATATTGCATTGAACGGACCGATGCGTTCACCAAAATAACCCGTGACAAATATAACAGTGCCTTTTAGTGGTGTTATCACCTTCGAAACTATAATAACGTGCCACTAATAACACAGTATGCACGTCGGGACAGAAATACTATACTTATTTTAACGTACATAATATTACTGAACTCGAGTGCAAAATGGGACGCGGTGAGACATCGATGGAATAGTATAGATACGTCACCGCTAACGGCGTGTCTCGACGAGCTGGGCTGACAGCGAAATTACCTGGAAAACAAAAACCACAAGGTTATGTCAAGTCGGACGTTAAAATAACATAAGTCTCAAGGCAGATTCGCAAGCATAATTTACCGTTTTAATTAGACCGTGTTAACTAACACTAGTAATAGGACAACTATTTAAGAATGACCCCATTTCACGGTGCGACCCAAATTCGCAACAGTGCACTGTTTTTTTTTTTACAGTAAACTATTAAAAAAAAGTTACACAAGACGAGCTGTCAAAACACAAAGTCTAGCATATTAGTCGTGTCAGTACCAACAGACGTTGAAATATGCCATCTCTTAAAGTTGTTACAATTTACTCGAAAAACGTGAAGAATTTTGATCTAAAACAACAATTATAGAATTAAAGAGAGTTCGCAATAAGTAAGCCGTGCATGTTACTCGATGTTTACAAGTCTTATTTGTCCTAAATACTTTGAAATTAATGATGTTGTTGTATCACCTCCTACGTGGATTCATAATAGTTGTAAACATGCTTGATCGACCAAACAGCATGTTGAGAAGAACATAAAAGGATTTTGTATTTAAAGTGGTTTTAGTAAATTAAGGTACATCCATAGCTTCCCAACGATTCGTTTACACCATGTTCTAATGAACTCCAATAATAAACCGTCTATTTCTGCGTGACCTATTATTTGACCAGTGGCCGGTAACGTCATATTTCGGGATTCCAAGTACATCATAAAATATTGCATAATGATATAACCAAATTAAATCGGAGGCGTACTAAACGTCGGGGAAACATCCACTCGGCGTTTGTGCAACCAGTGATAACGCAAAAGCTTTTATACATCAAAAGACGCATTAACAAAACATTAACCAAAGAAATACTCAATAAATATATTTTTTTTATGGCTCAACCTTTTTCGACCTTTGCGCGAATCGTTTCCTTTGTGACATCATCTTGACGTTTTTTTTTTCAATATCATAACGGCCTTAAGTTGATAAATACATAGTTGTGACGATCGTAAACTTTAAAACTTCCTATACAGACAGTTCACGGATCGACATCACGAGCACTGCCAAGCTCCCTTAGATTTAGACATATGGCACTCACGACAGGTGGCTTCAGACATGTGGGCACCGCCCGAAGGGCTCGCATGACGAACTCGACACCATTTTCAGCAGCCCTATTAATTAGAAAGGGACAGGAATACTCCCTAGCTCATGTCCGTTCGGTCACGTAGCAACGTTTTATTGATACTTGAAATAATCCTACAAGATCTCTCGCCATTTAGAGTTGTTTATGGGACAGATACAGATGATATTAACAATAATTAAGATTGTATGTGCTAGCTCGCAGATGTTGATCGATGATTTATCTCGTTCCAGGTGTCGAGAGACGACTACGAGGTTGACTACAGCTCAAGCCCTAGACGATCGCCTCTGAAGGATACCTCGAACATCCAGGATGACCCCGGGTTTTGCATCAGCCGCCACAACCCGAACAAGACCTATCGCCGTGAGTCTGTGATTGCTTCTTGGAAGAGTTTGAAGAAAGAGAGGGAATTAGCACTTGGCAAGCGTTTCATCTACGTAGATGCCGACAGCTACCAGGACTACTACGGCAGGAACGAGGTGAAGCGTTGCAAGAGCGATAGGACCTCGAACCCGGGTCCCAGAATCCCCAAGAAAGTTAAGAGAACATACTCGGTACTTTACAGGTACGACCCCAATGAGGAAAAGGTTGTCAAGGAGTACAAATATCAGCTACCAAAACAAAACGAAAATTCGGATCTTCCGGCATGCACGATGCAGAAGTCTTACTCGGAGCCGTTCCTGAGGCCCGAAGCGATGCCAAAGAAGAAGGTTAAAAGGTCGTTCACCACGCTTCTGAGCATTAAGACTAAGTTCCTGAATATCTTCACGTCAAAGAGTTAAGATGTGCAAAGGGATTTATTTGGATTAATTGCTCAATTTCATGCATTTTATGATGGCGTGTTACTTTTGATGATATCAATACGGTAACCGCCACGTATCTAGTCAAAATTTAGCTTACATGGTAGGACGGCAGAACCGTTTTATTAAGACATGGTTAAACAAACACATTAAGGTAAATATCGACATGACGTTAGGTATTTCACCTCGGTATTTCAACAGCACGAAATTTTGTGAAATTTACATGATATTAACTGAATTTTAATGTGCCAAATGTATTCATAAATTGTAAGTTTAGTATATAATTTGTGATATTTTCGTGTGTTGTGATATTTTTTTAATTTTTTATTTATACTTTATAGTTTCGTAACGTTAAGCGTTATGCTTACAGTTACAGATAACTCAATGATTATTGTTTGTTATAATAATAACCAAAGATATATTAATGCAAATAGTTGATTGTAATTCTTTATATTTACATATAATATAAATGCAATTACTACCAAGTGATAGTAAAAACTATCACTAGATGGTGTTATTTGACAAAAAAATCAGTATCAAAATATTTTTTTGTAATTCTTTACATTTATAAATGAATGTAAATGCAATGAGCATCGCTAATATACTTCGTCGCTAATATATCTAATGTTATTCGTTATATTTAATTTTAAATGTAAATGAAATTACTTTTTATAATCATACTTATAACCTAAGTTTTGATAGCTATATGCTCGTTTATATTTAATAAGATAATATAAATAATATTGAAGCAAAACTATAGCTAATGGAATAATGTTTTACACCACTTATTACTATGAGTAGGTAGTTCTTTACATTTGCCTCTAAATGTAATTGATATTACAAATATTCACATGAATATATTTTTTTATATTTAATCGTTGAAATAGAAATGTAACCATGTATTTTTCATCTTCAATTCTTTGTATTTAGCAGCTAAATATAAATGAAATTGCCTTAAAAACTAATCATAATACTTTGGAATTTAGTTTTTACTATAAATAAATACTAATGCCGTATTGAAAGGATTTTAATAATTAAGTATAAAGTCTGCTAACCCACAAAACGTCAGCTTGTTGAACTAGAGGCTGAATCCCCCTCACATTGAGGGGAGGCCTGGACCCAGCACTGGGCACACAAGTTTCATTCCTATTATTTATGAAGCTTTATTTAGTAATACTTATATTAGTTGGCTAATTAGAATAGGTCATACATTTAAGTACATATCAAGTAAGCTAGGATATTATGTTAACTTTGACATACAAATAAGAAACACAAGTATTTAATTTCAATAAGTGATTAAATAAATGTATATTTAAAAGATATTTATGTATTTTATTTAAACTCAGATGGCGGTGAATATTTTATTTTTATTTATTGCTTTTTTGTTCGCACGCAAATTCTCGCTTAGTCTATATTTTTTTATCAACCTGTAATTGGAGGACCTGTGTGAAATTAAGAGGTGCGGTAGGAATGGTAATCAATTTAAAAAAAGGGATAGCCTTGACATATGTACTTCATTTTATTCAATACTAGCTTGTGCCCGCCGCAGCTCTATAGGGACTATCGTGAAATGTAAGGAAAAAATCTCGAGCGGCTTTTCCCAAGTAGATTTTTTTTTTAAATCTCGATGTTGATCCTGAGGGTATTTTAGTAGAATATAAATCCTTCGTAGAAAACCATTCATAATCGTCATTATCCTACATTTCTCCTATGAAATAACAGTTTACACGGTAAAATCTTAAAATTCATTTTTGATAGTCATAAAAGTGAACATGCAGACCTAAATCTGTTGAAATAAATACGAGTATAACGCGAATTCACATCGAGGTCGAGGGGGGAGACGGAGGGGTGGTCGGGGTAGATAATGTTGCGGAATTAGAGCTAGTGTAAACACAGCCGATGTACGAATTGCGCAGTTGCCTATGTAGTATCGATAAATAATTATCTGCGTATTTTTCGAGACTATATATTAACAAAAACACGTAAACACACGTATGTGTCGTGTCGTGTCGTGCGTGACGCACCAGAAGGGATGTCGGATGCATATATTTTGTATAAAGGATGCGCCAGCGCCGAGCCGCGCGCCGCGCCGGGCTGCGCGCGCTACAGTAATGGCACTATGACACAGTTTTGCAATTTATGTCAATAATAATGATGGCTTAACATTTAAATTCATTCAATGCACCCATTGAATGAATTTAAATACTGCTGTAACATAACGGAATGACAATTCAGACCACCCTTGATTGGATAAAGTTATTTCAGGCTGTCATTATCATTTAAATACGTCGTAAATGCTGGAAAATACGTTAAGTGCTTGACGCAAACCATTCACCAATCTGCAATCCCGACTCCACCATAATCTAATCTCTCAA
This sequence comes from Pheosia gnoma, assembly GCA_905404115.1. Taxonomy (NCBI): domain Eukaryota; kingdom Metazoa; phylum Arthropoda; class Insecta; order Lepidoptera; family Notodontidae; genus Pheosia; species Pheosia gnoma. The sequence goes on along the minus strand of FR989917.1, from coordinate 3,297,425 downwards.
GTTTTTTTATATCACCAGACAAACATAAGTATTATGGGTATCGTATACAAGGGACTGGCGGCGATCCCAGTATATATTTACTTTATATTATATTGAACGTCCATGACTCGGGCTCTTACATTCGTGCGCTCAGCAGCCTCGGCATAGAAAGCAGCGTCACTACGAACCGTGCTGGGCCCCAAGTCTGCTAACACAACCGATCCATAATCGAATTGCAACCGCATAGTAACTGTCACATGACAGATATCCCATACAATATCTGTCAAAAGTGACAGTTAATATGCGGCTGCTGTTCGATCATGAATCGATTGTGTTAGCAGACTTGGGGCCCTGATCGGTCGTCGAGAAGATTTATAGCAAAATTTTGTAGCGACCTCTTCAACCGCGCCACAAGCTACACAGATGGCGCTGCAGACGCATTCAGAACAATTGACAATTCTCAATACAATCCTGAAACGCGCTATGATAGTTTTCGGAGCACGTAACATATATACAAGATCACGACAATAACCGTCGGGGCATAGCGGCCTTCCGGCCAGGCGTACCACCCGCCTGGCTGGAAGATCTTCCCCTTTCCGCTAAATTTATATCAAAATGCAAGTGGCATGTCCCACTACGTCGACGTCGAGTGCCAGGTTCGTTTCCCATGTGCCCCGTGGGTACGTGTCTCATTGTTTATTCAAACCGGCAAGTGGCGCCACTGGAGCGTGGCCCAGGGTCCGCTCCGCACCAGGTACCAGTACGCACCTGTTTTTAATAAACCAGGTGGGATTTCATACTCACATTAATAGATGTTTAATACATTTCCAAAAATTAACAGAAAAAAATACTTGGTAACGCCATTGAAGATGGACGAAAACTATTTTTTTATTTGGGGCAGAGGTTTTAAACATTTCATATGAAAGGTCTTGTGACCAGTTACTAATTATAGTTAATTATACTAGTTATAATATAAAACAATTGACTTAAATTTGTTGAGACTATCCGAAAATTTAACGACGAGTAACGCCATCTATACGAAACTCGCCGAACCGCGTGTTCATTCCGAAACCGGAGTCCAACAATAGAAGCTTCAGTTAGAAATAAGATCAAGAGTTTTCAGGGATTTCACTGTAGAGGATAGTGTAATCGCATTCAATAATAACTATACAATATTCTATGCTTCTGAAACAAATAATCTCAGAAATTTATTTCCAGATTTTATTTATATACGAGTTAATTCATTGGGGAAAATTTCCCTATACGCTACCACGACGAATGGATCGCTAGTACAGATGAAAATATTGCCTCCCTTTACTGTTGCTTGCCCGCCTACCATATCGAATTCACGGATGATTGCACAACCGAATCATTATAATTGATACGCCAACGTGTAAGTAATTAAAATAATAATAAAGGTCGGGCCGTAACCTCCATGTAATTAAGTCGCAGGCGCATTATGACATTGCTACATTATTCTGTGAGTGCAATTAATAAAACAGCAAATTATCTGACTGGTACAAAAGGATATATGTGCTTATTATTGTTAATAAAAAAAACAGTTTTTAAAGGTACCAGAGACATTATCTATTGTTATTGTGTTGAGGACTTAGGTCCTGTTGTTGAACCTCCTGTAATCAGAACAAAAAAAACTTCAACTCCTATAAAGCACAAATCATCTCTAGGTCGGCACAGTTTGTCTCTTTCTTCCATTCTTTCTGCTCTACTCACGTCCATTCTAAACTCCTTCAAACCAATCAGTCGTACGTTAGGCATAACAAATATACCTTCTGTATGGTCCCAAGCTCAGCAACCCTTGTATTATAGGTACCGTACAAATGGACTGGAGGCGATCCCAGTTTATCGTAACCTGTATCGATATTAAATGCCAACGACTCATTTAAAAATATTCGTGCTCATCACACAAATTTTAACTCTACCGAACCCGTGACCTACGGCACAGAAAGTAGGGTCACTTGCAACTGTGCCAAACAGGTCAACCAACAATCAATCAATTCATGCATCTTTTCTTTCTTCCTTCCTTTCTCTCTCTTATAAAACACAAATAAAAAAAAATCGCCCTCAAAACAATTCAAATACACTTTCGAGCATCCATTGACACCGACCTCGCCACTGACATTGGCTCCAATTGGTAATGATCGCCAGTAAAAAAAAATTGGCCTCTACAACCGTGTCGCTCGGATTTGCTTGTTTTCTTACCGTGAGATTTAATATGGTTGTTATTACGCTACGCATGGAGATATGTTTACAATTCAATAAGTTATTGTTAAGTGCGAATTAATGAGGAGGTCACAGCAGAGCCTAGTTGGTAAGAGGTAGCCGCATTAAGGCACGTTAGCGCGGTCGCATCTTGAATGGGTTGTCCAATTATTATTTTTATTTTTTTTTTATTACATTATAGGCAAGTATTTGATCTCAATCTCACCTGATGGTAAGTGACGATGAGATCTACGATGGAGCATACTTGCCTAGGTAGGAAGGCGGCAGTAGATCGAGACGCTACATTCACTAGGCACATGCAGCGCAACTGATCTGACCCGCCATCCATGAATGGCAACACCGAACATCATGCCGGAACACGGCTAGGCCGCTTGGCGACATGGCTTTGTTCAGTGGGTGGTGACTAGCCACGGCCGAAGCCTACCACCAGCAACCAATTATAGAATCTTTTCTTCTTAGGTACTTTTGCACGTTTAAAGCTGCCAGTTTCAAATGACACTAACATCTATTATAGTCTTGACGAGGAATCCAAAGCTTTTGATACTTTCCTAAACTAGGGCTCAATGTCTGCTAACACAATTGTCGCGCTGTGAAATGACAATCGCATTGTAATAGTCAATTTGGGCAGTTTAAGTATGGAGAAACTGTCGAAAGTAACAATTATGACGTCCTCTCTAATGATGAGTGAATTGAGATGGAATATTTGGGGCCCAGTACCCGTAATGGCTTCACTCATACAAGTCTCATGACAGTATGACAGCTAGGACCACCATCAAACCGTTCAAGAAGAACACAAGACGACATATGATGGATAATGGTGGCTCGGCTATACGCTGCGATCACGTCAACATAGCCTACCAAGCAATGCAATATATTTAACTGAAGTAGGCAATTATTATTTGATCGTACCACGCCAGGTCGTGGTATCTAACCTTAACCCTGAAGGTTATTTCACGACCCACTGCCATGAATCATTTGCCGACGGCATTGTATAACGGAACTCCTGTGCCGTGGGGATTTTATGTGGTACCTATCGGCTAGAATAATGGTACATTATTGGTACTATTTCATGTCTGTTTTATGTGAGGAAGTAAGTAATATTATTAGCAGTACCTTTTGTCCTTTATATTTATGTGTTTCACCCATGTCCTTATGAGAGCCTTTTATGGGAGGTGGTAAACCTTAAAATATTAATTCCTATAATAACAATAACAAGTATAACTCTTCGGAAAGTTGTTTATAAGCCGCAAAGGATATCGAGTGTATGAATCATGAACACTAAAGACTTCTTTGTGTCGATTTGTCACTGCTTTGAACGCGGAATTCAAGAATTTAGGTCAAAAAGTGCGGAATATAATTGACGATAAGTTTACCTCGAAATTTGTACGAATTTTCATCAATTTACCATTATTATATTATATAAATTTAATGCTGAAGTCAGATCTCCTGCGCATGTTTGCTCTATACACTACACAAACATGTCAACGAAAAGACGGGCAAAGTACAATCAGCTGTTGGATTGAAATAAAATATTTTGTGTACGAGTTTTTGTTGGATGTTTCGTGAATGCATGAGGCGCGGCTTGCGTAGTGTCAACTAAGACTAGCTTTTTTTTCCCGGTAGGGCTTTTCCATTTCCCGGAACACAAACAAACCTAGATGTTGATCTTGTTATAAGCATCGCCATGCCAACACAGTGTTTTCTGTCTATCCCACGGAAAACTCATCAATTTACCCGAATTCAATCAGTAATGAAGTACAATAGAAGTTTAAAATAGAATATTCAGTGGTTTCATATCGTAAACTATGAAAAAAAAAGTAACCTTTGAGTTTTCTTTTCTTTTAGTGTCTATAACCGTATTGCTACCTAATCATTTATTATCCAACAAATTAATGTTGACATCTCAACGTTGCGTGTACAAACTGGCCGCGTCCCGGAACGGCAAGAAAGTCATAAGGCTCCAAAAACGCAAAAGCTTATAATGCTAACTATAAGCTGTAAAATTAAAGCGCTGCGCTTTTTATTGCCGTCAACATTAAGCTATATCGGGCTCTAAACCGTTTACATATTACGTAATTTATTTGATCACCTCACTAAGGCCGTTTATTACTTTAACCACAGTGCCGTAAAACTTATGTAAAAAAACATAAATATGTTTTATTTACAGCATCACCAGAATGGTACTTTATTTGCCATTTTTCTATTGACCATTAAGCTTTTGCCTGCAGCTCCCCTCGCGCAACCATCGATTTTGCTCTGACACTCGCCCCGCAATGGTAACCGCGTATCCAACAGTGAAAAACCCATTGGTCAACAGACACACAGGCAAGCAATATAAAAACTGGTCTATGGATTTGGATTCAGAGTCACCCAAAAAGCAGCTTGCACATTTTTTTTATTATCCTTAATGGAAAGACACCGCCCAAGAAGAAACTTTTTGAAATGCGGGTGATTCAGACCAACCACGGATTAATTGCAGTATTATACATATTGGCCAAATTGAAACTAGGACCGGCCAACAGGAAGTAGCAGGGCTTAATACAATCAATGTCAATAACTAAAAAAAGAACTAAGTCCATAAATTCATGTGAGTTACGTTAGACGTTGCTAAACTGTGGATCTGCTATAACAGCTTGGTGAAATTTTGAACCAATAGCAATTTGCATTGATTGATCATAAAAACATGTTATTAAGTGTTCGATTAAAAAATCGATTTAATTCGATATAAATTATTATCGATATGTGTTGGTTAGTTATTATTAGATTTAAATCATAATCATAATATTTAGAAAGTATAACTCGTATATTTTGCATGAATTCCGCTATTTTTGGGAAGATATATATTTTGTATTAAATTACAGTTTGTTTTGGCTATAAAACACATACACTGGGGTTAAGAGTCAACATCATCATTTCTTAACATCCTATTAAGATTAATATTAGTTTTGGTAGCGATTAGTAACATAAATATTAGATTATCTGTTTATAATTTTATTTAATATTATAATCACGCTTTTAATCACCTTCCTTTCTGAATGAAATCCAATTATTATCTAAGTTACCTTCATCTATCTTTGACCGAATGCATGACGTCATTCTTAGCCAAATTGGCATAATTACCTGCAAATAACAAAAAACATACATTAATTACCAATTTTAGGATATCATTTTGTATCGTATTTTATAATAATCTGCGGTAACCTAAAAATGATTAGTCTGTCAATCAAAAAGCCATATGATAATTTTACAATAGGGTATGGACAGGTATATTGATTTATGTTTTAACGATTAATTTATATCAGCGGTATTGTTGTGAATCTCAAGTGAGAAGGTTAACCTATTCCCATGTTAAATTGGTAAATGAGTTAACCCTGTATAATATAAACCTCGTGGTATTTTTTGTAGTAACTACACTACTGTTATTAGTTAGTTAATTGATAGAACTAGGCGATACTTGGCGGAAATCCATTGTTAAACAAATGGAGGAAGAGGGACCCACCATTGACCCTCGGCTTGTTTCGGCGTCAAAAACAGTATTCGACACGTGTTTCGTCTCTAGAGGCGAAACAAATGTCGATACTTGTTTATATGAATGTCGAATACTTGTTTATGTCGAATAATTGATTCGCTTCGTTCCGAGGAGAATTGCATATTAAGTAGAGTCCCGACACTCATGACATACAGATTCTCGATCGACATCTTAGAGGAATTCGGTTTTGTTGGCTTCTTTATTATAGATCAACTTGTTTGGTTTATAATTGGGAAAGTTGACATGCCGAGGGTCAGTGGTGGGTCCCTCTTCCCTATTTACTAGTTAGTTGACAATGAATAGTACCCAAGTTGAGTTTCAGGCTGCAAGTGATTCGTTGCGTGAATTGCAAAATGCAGATAAGTCCTCATAAGAAATGCACATAGAAAATTTATACTAACCTGGTCCACAAATAGTGAAACAAAGAAAAAATATGCTTTCATTTAAAGAAGTGAGAAGATATAAACTTCACAATAATTTATAATGCCATAAATCTGGATGAATCAGTGAGATAAGAAGACAATTATAAAGATATTTTAGTTTATTTATGTGCTTTTTATAGCTCTGCATAAGGATTAAACTTCAAGTTCATTCTAATCCATGGGAAATAATTTATGAGGTGTAATATTTATGTTTTTCGAAAAGTAAGTACTCATTTGTTCAGGTAAGGAGGATAAGACCGAATGAAATATGGATGGACTGACTTCACAAATGCATGAAACGCAATGGAAATGCAATTAGCATTCTGAAATATACATACAAATATAAAAACAAGGGTCACTTTTCAATAGTCTTCAGATTGCCGCCCCCGTCCGACCTTTGTCTCAAATTACAAATAACAATAGTAGAGCATCGAGTAATAAAAAAAATAAAAGTGTGGTCTCTACAGACGGAATCGCGTGATTGTTCGGCCTTGACGACAGCGGAGCCGACGGGTCTGCCACCGCAGTCAAAGAACGTAGTAGGTATAATCTATACATATAAATAAAATTGGAGTGTCTGTTTGTAATATTAAAATAACCGCTTTTTACTAAGTGCATTTGGATGTATACACGTTACCTATACCGAAACAATTTTTTTTACGATTTTTGTCTGTCTGTCTGTCTGTCTGTTTGTTCCGGCTAATCTCTGAAATGGCTGGACCGATTTTGACGGGACTTTCACTGGCAGATAGCTGATGTAACAAGGAGTAACTTAGGCTACTTTTATTTTAGAAAAAAAATAGGATCTCACGAAAAAAAATTAAAATCAATGTTGCAGCGCAGCGCCTGATTAATTTTGATAGCAACAACCTGCAATGCGTGCCGCGGGCTCAGAATGGGCGAGCAGGCTGTTGTCAACGGTTGTATTTGTTAAATAGCACGCGGACGAAGTCGCGGGAAACAGCTAGTAATAAGTAAAAAGTAACGTGAAGACTTTGCAGAAGTGATCTCAGGCGTTTTTTTAATGATCTCAAATTGAGCCAAGGTCTTGCACACGGGACCTGGGCCCGATCTAGTGCGCCGAACATTTTACGCTCAGATCGTTAGACCACGTTAATATCATACCAACCAAGAATGGCACACAAAAAAAAACAAAATATACATGAGTAAAGTTTTCGCCAAAGTGTTATTTATAAGTCATGAATAAAATATGAATGCCAGTTACTAAACGATATAACATTTCGTTTTAATATTTACAAAGCACACAAAAATCGAAAATACAAAGTGTAATAAATCAGAACACTGATAAAAAGCTTACACGAGTTTATATCTCGTCGTAAATCATAGATGGCGTCGTGGCGCGACTCCGCTGTCGACTTCACAAAAACCCAATTGAATAACAATCGCGTCTAGACTATTGTGCACCTGAACATCGTAGGACTAACACTAACTTTTTAACCGACTTCAAAAAAAAGGAGGAGGTTCTCAATTCGGTTGTATTTTTTTTTTTTTATTTTTTTTTTTTTTATGTTTGTTACCTCAGATCTCCGTCATTTATGAACCGATTTGGAAAATTATTTTTTTATATGAAAGGATATACTTACAGATTGGTCCCATTTTTTTCAAAAAAATGTTCTGATCATGGGATCCATGAGGAATTGAGAGGACTCCTCAAATTTTATAGGCAAACCTATAGCAATTTTGGTATTTTCATCAAGAAGTCAAGCATTTGCATTCAGAAAGTATCATTTGCTGAAGTGAAAGTGATGAAGAAGACCACAAATGGCCACCGGAACTTGTCAGTGATACGTATTTCACGGGTTGCGCCAAGATAATCTCGATTATGATCGTCAAGCGACAATGAAAAAGCAAATTTAATGAAATGGTTCTGATGAATATGGTACCATCGAACTGATCTGATGATAAACCCAGGAGGAACCGGAACATTGTAATAAAACAATGTATCCAAGCCGTGTTTGGGCTTATTGAAATTGTTATGGGATGCACTTTGGCTATAAATAAATCTTTTTCGTGGATGTTCCGATTTGGATTATTCTTTTTTACAGAATAAGGTATACCCTTTTAAAATTCAGCGAGATTGATTCAGTGGTTTTTGTTTTATCTTGATTTCTTTGAATCTATGTTTTTCTCGCGATGATGTTATAATTGGTATACCTATTATCCAGTAAAAAAAGATTGATATTACATTCTTTTTAGTGACAAATAATAGTAAATATATCCACTAAAAAGTGTAAAATAAAAAACTTTTTAACAAAATAAAAACCGTCTTCAAAAACTAAAAAGCCAAAAATAATCTAATCTTGAAATCTACCTTGTCTAACTAAATCAAATATTTAACTAATCTGAAGTCGGTGCCAAATAAACTAACGATGAAGAATAACAAAAGTATCCTCAGTAACGAGATGCGCGGACCAATTTGTAGGTATAGTCTTTGGCGCAGACCGGCAATATTCGACTCAGCTGTTTGTTTGGCACCGACTTCAGATTAGTTAAATATTTGATTTAGTTAGACAAGGTAGATTTCAAGATTAGATTATTTTTGGCTTTTTAGTTTTTGAAGACGGTTTTTATTTTGTTAAAAAGTTTTTTATGTAGCTACTCGACTTCGCTTGTGTGACAGAAACTCTCAGGTATAAACGCTTCCGATATATCTATTTCTGATTCTAAACATCTAAATGTATCTTTTTGTTTTGATATCAAGATTACTTCTAGAGTCACCGATGCCGACGTATGTCTAGGATGTCTCTGTGTCTATCTATGTGTGTGTTTAAATCTAAACGATACCACGCGACATTATAATACTTTTCGGAAACCTCGTCTGGCTAGCACAAAACGCCTGCGGTAATAGGCTACCTAAATTCGGACTTTCTGGGACGTATTTACAAAAGGATAAATGAGCTAGCGATGTGTCTACTTATTATATCGATAAAATCATAAAGTTTACACCAAACATACTTTAATATGGGATGATTTTTAGCATTTAAATACGGTTTGCTATTTTGTTAAACTAATGAGAACGCTAGTCTCAAATATTTGAAGTAATAATCACACTAGTAAATTACTCTGCAGAAGTGGGCATAGATAGATAGGATTATATTATAAACAAGGAGAAAGATGGAGGGGGGAAGAAAGGAAGAGACGTAAATATCCTAATATAAACAACTCATAAAACATCTGGTACGGATACATCCTTAATGAAGTTGACTTTTTACTGCCGCCGTGCCAAATAAGCACACCGTGGTTACATAATATTGTAATGACTTGCATCGGGTTGAATTACAGATAATAAAATATTTATATATAAAGATAACGATTTACTGGCAAGGAATTTGATCCAAGGAGTTAATAGGAGTGCAAAGGTTATACGATCTTGCGATGTAACATTTAAAGATTGGACTGGAGACGACATACCATTTATAACTTTATCGAATCAAGCACAGATATTATACTGCTTCCGATCACACTTAAAATCTTTTTTCTTAATTCTCCCGACTCATTTTCCTAGGTCTAGAAAAGTGTGCAGATCGTTTCGCCGTTTCCGCTTCTACAACAATTTCATGGTTTTATAAAACTGAATCTTACGAGTTGATGCAATTTTGGTCTAAATTTGATTGGCAATAACATTTCAATTCAGAACAGATGCATACACTGACACATACATTTTACTTTCCTATATCAGTTTAACTAAATCAGTGACGCTGGTGTTTTTCTCAAAAGCTCCCCGGGGTGCACCAACAGGTATCTGACGAAGTTAGCGATCTGGTTACAAATTAGCATGACAAAGCGATCGCGACAACGCAGCGCTGTTTCATCTTAATTTCGCCTTTGTTCCACGTCATGAGTGCTTTACTTTTTGAGAAAATGTAGACGGAAATTTGGAAACTTAGAAGCTTAAGATTATAAGAAACTGTTTGATTTGAAACTGCATTAATATTTTCCAAGGATGGCATAAGCAAATAACTAAGTCAAAAATATAATGACAGACCTCTTATTGCCTACCAATGGAGTAATTACGTCGGAAAATCATTTATTTTGTGATTTGATATGATACATACAACTAAGAAATAATACAGACAAAGCGTCGAGAACAACATAATTGAAGCAGCGAAAAACCAAATCGATTTGTGTAGTCCAAGTGAATAGTCTGAGTATAAGGGACACTACTAGAAGGAAAAAGAGGAAAACTGAGTCCCCAGAAGACGGTATTCCACCAAGTATAGAAAAAAGAGGAGGCTGTGTCGTTTAAGACGATGAAGGAGCTGAGGGGAATAGGGAAAAAAATGAAAAAGTACTCTTAGTAACCATATTATAAATTAACTAACCAAAGACCATCAAAATTCTAATGTATTCATATGAGAGACCAATAGTTCCGTAGCGTAGGTGGTCTGTCCTCATAACACGACGAACAAAGCCGCAGACAGATAGGCAGACAAAGGCTCTAGACCTCTGGAACTGTGCCAAGTACGAGCCGACATTGCGACGGCCATTATTCAGCCTACGCGCCGAGGAGTTTGCGTAGACGATGCGACCATAAGTGTGACTCTTTAGCAATTTATAATAAAAAAAACTTGAGAGGTGTCAAGGGACACCCGGATGGAACGAAGTTCCTTTATAATTTTTTATTATTTATTATGTACAAAAAATTAATAATTTTGGGAAACAAAAATATATCGCCCCCGGATGGGCTCGAACCACCAACCTTTCGGTTAACAGCCGAACGCGCTAGCCAATTGCGCCACGGATGCACTTGTGCAATGTCTCGAAAATACTGACCATTATGTAAATGCAAACGACTAAGATAGCAAAAAGTGTCGTTACAACTTTTCGTCTTATTTTTTTCCGTCTAGCCCCCTTTCGTAACGCGCGATAAGGAACTTCGTTCCAATATATTTTTCACTTGGTCAGCTAGAAGTCCTGTCCTATCCAAGAACGTGGCTCAACCCCGTATTAAATAGGAGCTAGAGTGAACATCAGGCTGGACGTATCGGAACGGGTCATATTACAGAACCACGGCGGTAAAGGAGCTGTCAGGAATTAATTACATTATACAGCAATGCGCTGTCCGTGTGCGAAAAGAATATAGAATGTTCAATGATAATTTTTTTTTTTTCAGATTGTGTATATAATATTTCGACATTGGTAAACTAGTTGAGTCTTTATTTATTCCTACCTGCCCCTGCGGGAACGCACACATGTAGGTATAAACATATATCATAGACTAAATTAATACATCCATTGTTCCTACAATGTCACCTTGCTTATGGTAATGGCTAAAGAGCTCAAGGTAAACGGGATACGAGCCACTTTTACAGCACTTTTTAGGGTTCCACGGCCATAAGAGAACAAGTTTTCTGTAATAAACATTAATATTCACGTCGTCGTAAAGTTATCTAGCAAAAGAATTGTCTAGACCAAAATCCTAGTAGAATTTTAATGGTGTTATTTACGTAACTATGAAACAAAAAGTGTTTAGGACTGTTTTAAGTGCTAATCCTAGTTTTAGAGGATTACATATTTAAACTTAGTTAATGTTTGTAATAGATGCTTCCCTAAGTGGCTTAGGTCATACTCTACCATACCTGGTATTGACCAGGCTTAGTTAACATAAAATAGTTCTTTTTGTCCTTAAAACCTAACCCATCTTATGAACGACATTTAACGAACGAACTTAATAAACACTATGTGATTTTGAGGGACTAAAATAGGTTTATAATACGCATAATTAAGCGTTATTATTGCTAACATTGAAACCATAACAATAATATCGATCATAAAGTTATAAATATCCAAAGGAAATTACACATTGTATTCTATTTATGTAGCCCTAAAACGGCACATTAATAAATAATCAAAACGCCGGCATAATGGTTGTGGGAGACTAGTTTTAGCACCCCTGACCCTGTGTCTACCAGAGGCGGATACATTCGACCCCACTCCCCAATCCCGTGGGAATGGAACTTCTTTATGTTATTTTTTCAAGCACTCACTGATTGGTTCATACTTTTATTATCATGTGTCCCATTGCATGAGGGCAGATCGGGGTTATAAATATAGCGTGGGAGAGTTAATGAATTGAAAAAAGGTATTCGAGCAAGTATCTCATAATTATATTGCATTGTGTCAAATCAATTGACTAAATACCTATCTATAAGTTTCCACCAGTAGCATGCTCTACAATTAAACGCTAACTATAGCCCTTAAAACGATTTTAATAAACCAACAATGACTACATATACGAGTATGGTCCAGGTACATACATCGAACGAAATTTCCCGATAACCATGACTCTACAACAACACGAGTCATTAGCGCACAGTGATTTAACGTTCGCAAGTTACTTGTTAAGCAATGTAACTGGGTATAATGGTTTATCTTTCCGATATCAGTCCACGAGACCCGTTGCCCCACCGACGCCGACGCAGAGCCGGCATGCACGTGTTGAGAACAAAGGGTTATTACACCACACCCCGGTTTGTATAATACGCCAACGATCAGTTAGTAATTGTAATATTTATTGCAATAGTTATTTGACAGGATTTTCAAACAATTAAGTCAAAGTCAAATCATTTATTTCGTATAGGCCTACGGGGGCACTTACAAATTGTCATTACATTTTTTTTTCTTAAGTCTAATCCCGCGAGATAGCTTTGGATACCAGCGAAGCTATCTTCACTTTTATTATGACGATAGGATAGGATCGGAGAACTTGAATATATTTTGTAACATTTAAATAATTTATTTATTCAAATACATAATTTGTTAATTTCATTTTGAAAATTACGCTAAATCGTAAAACGAAAACTATTAACAAATACATGTCATTATTAAAATTCATATTCAGTTATTATATAAAAAAATGCTACTAAAAGTTATAGCAAAACTATATTTTTGCAAATAGAAATGCTTTTACATTGTCATAAAAATAGGTATCTTTTAAGCTAATTGAGCCAAGAAAAAAGAGTAAAAATTTCATTAATTTATTACGTAGAAGTGAGGCTTAACAACAAAGGGTTACAATTAATCATCGACGCTGGGTTCCACGAAGGACGCCGCGATGCGCGTGCGCACGATCGTGAACACATCGCCACTCTTTGTTCCCAATCCCATCCGATGTTGCACGCATCAATTGCAATATGATTTGTTTTATGACATGACCTCAGAAATAATCATGGTTTGATGCAAGCCTTGATTGGATTTTGATATAGGTACTATTCACCGGTTTTAGGTATAACTATGTTAATGCAGAGGTTCGCAGCTCGATCGAGTCGAATCCTTGAGCAAGACTCAAAAGGTACAGAATAATCTTGTCAGATGAAGGCGCAAAAGCTATTTGCTATTAACAGTATTTCTCAAATCACCCAGGGTAAACATATCCTAGTGGATTTTGGAGTAACAGTTTTATTTTGCTAGCCCACGGGAACTCCTTCATTTCGTCGGATCATTTTTTCCGTGATGCGGGAAAATATAAACGAACAAAAAATCATAAAACTGCGGATTCGGCCTACGGCCTCTGTTTGGACAACAAAGTTTAATTGTTCTAAAATATTAAGTGTAAAAAAAAAACAGACAACCAATTTCTTTTGTATTGCTAAGTGAAAAAAGTCATGTTATATTTATCGTAACGATCGTCCATTTATCTGCAAGTATCATGTAGGGATGTGTAATACAAACAAATGTTCTCGCCCTCCCCTGCTAAAATCGATTGTAATTAACCAACATCACCGCCAACCCTCGTGTGATTAAAATAGGTTGTAAGTCATTGTGATCTATTTTAACACTCATCAACACGCGAATAACTGACTTGAGTCAAAGGTTAAAAAAACACCACAAACATATGCATGCAGTATCCGAATTGTAAATAGCTAATAACCAATTTACATCCAGGAGAAGGCAGTGTAAGAAGATGGCTGCATAGGCAAAATGGACTTAAGATAGATAACCCTTTGTTGTACACCTCAAACACACAGACATTATAAAAGACACGAAAACAATGATAGCAGTGCACATTGCGCGGTCTTATCGCAAGCGCAAGGATTTTGGCCATGTTTTTTGGGCTGTGTATTATCTCTATGCACCCATACTGGGACAATGACAAGTATACGAAATGTATAACAAAGATATCTAATCCGAGTCCCGCGCGCAACTCAACATCCATTCATCATCTCATAAAACAGATAACTTAGCAAATTGCATTGTCTTCAATTAATGAGGATGTCCTGTCATCCCTTTAAACCCTTTGTTAGGCAAAAGCTGGGCGTCGTCGGCCGGATTGAAATGTTCTACCAGCTGAGTTAAACGGAGTTTGATCAGTTTAATCTGATGTTTCGGCTTCCGAACAAGTTTGGATGGTTTTTGTAGGGGTTGATGGAGAGCTGTGACTTTTTTAGGTGTCTTGTTTTTACCTTAAAGGTCAATGTTCTGTGCGTAAGTAAACACGTCTCACCATAAATTGGAAAACAGTCACATATCTAGGACACGTGACATACAAAAAATATAAATAAACTCTCCTAGACGTCATTATTAAACATATGTTTTCGTTCATTAATAAAAGTCGTTATTATGGGTAAATCGCCGGTAAGAGAGATATACTCGTATGTGTGTGGATGTATGAAATTCTGGTTACGTGTCATGTGAGAACTGACAGAGTACACTCGAGGACAGTACGCAATTAACGAAGTAACAAGAGTAAAATGAATGGAGATCTTAAACATCTTATAGATACTTGCCTACTTGTATACTTGCTGGAGCTGTTTACACGAGGCCACTTGCTACTTATTTTAATTACATCTTGTTCCGTGCGTTGCTTTATACTCCTCTTATATTAGACCCGTTACCCGCGATTAAAAAGTATGTCCCTTTCCTTATGTCGTTTTCTGTAAATCACGTCGATTCTTTTATCTATGAAAAATTAAAAAATAACTATCCCACGAGAACCATACATTTTACCAGGATACAAAGTAGCCTATGTGCTATTCCAGACTATAATCTATCTCTGTGCCAAATTTTATCCAGATCCGTTTAGCCGTTCTGGCGTGATTGAGTAACAAACAGCCATCCATCCACCCAAACTTTCACATTTATAATATTAGTGGGATAGTTGTATTTTGTATCGATAGATCATGCGCTTTAATCAGCTGCGCTCGAACAAAATGGTGTTACGGACGCCCGGCGCGGCATCTGCTTAAAACCTCTTAGGTCGCAATATTTCTATACCTCACCAGCTTATTTAAGCAATAACGAAATAGCTCGAATACTAGTATCCTTCGAAACTAACCCGCCCACATGAAGTTGGTCAAGTATTATCGGTGTCGCCAGTCCCCTTAACAAGTTTTTAATTCGACCGCATTAATCGACTCCTTTGTTGTCTCGACTGTGAGTTTAATACAATAGGCCTTCGGACAGGACGGGTTAATGATACAGATTAGCGAAAGTGTGTCGGTCTTGAAAGCTTAGTAAGACGATTTTTGGATTAAGAACTAGAAAATAATTGCTATTATTAATATTCGTTGCCTTCATTGGGATTGGAGTCACTTCTTGGTCATATTCACCCACTGCTAGATAAAATCCTGCTTTTGTTAATGCCAAACATCTCTGTCGAGTGCTAATCACATAATGAATCATCATCATGAATCAATGACTTGATTTCTAGTTAAGTTAGTTGCACTAACGTTTAATTTATTATCTAACCATTTCAATAGTATTTCAGAGATTTACATCAACATCTTCACAAGTACAAGTATCCTCAGAAAACAGGGAGTAATTTAGCGCAAAACGCGCTCGACAACAGAACAATGAAATGTTTTCCAAGAAATAACTAGATAGATGTGGAACAAAGGCTTTAACGTTTTCGGTCGTACCGAACGACCGACGACGGGCTGCTTTTTCATTATAGTTACATGCATTAACACTCGTTTTAATGTGATAATGATTGTTTTTGTTACTATAAATATGAGTCTGACTAAGTAGGTACTTATATTCAGGGTCAACCAGCGCGGGACGAAGATCGATCCTTAAATTATTAGAGATTTATAATGTATAATTGTAGAAAGAGGATTGATAAATTTATGTCTGCAGTAAAAAAATCTAGTCAATAACAGTCGATAGACATTGTGTATGGAGAGTTGAAAGTTTCAAATATTATCAGCTAGAGGCGCTGTTCAGATTCTCCATATAAAGTTACTAAATACGTAGACTATTATGTAATACGGTTAGCATACAAATAATCCAGCACTGGACGTACTGAATGCCTTTAACCTTGACGGGAAGCTTACTATCAGCAATATTATGGACTAGTTAAGAGTACTTAAATAGAAGTAGATTGGATGAGCATATCGCCCGCAAACAAAATAGTAACAAGATAACGATATAGTATAATACTATATATTATGAAGCAAAATTGCGACCGCATTTGGTACAGTGCGACCGCAAACCACGGTCTACCGACAGCGCCCTGACACGACGTAATTGAACTATATCGTTACCGAACAATACCTATACACACGAACATACAGATTTAAAACCACAATCTAAGATAGGCTCCGAGGACAGGACAAAAAAAACAAACAGAACATAAACAACAACCAATACTGGGCCAATAAATACGTCTATAAGGAGGAATATTTCACCCATAGACACGAAAGGACAAAAATAAACATATGCAGCATGGCACTTGCCATCTGCGGGCAAGCTTGCGTGCAAGCATTGGTATCTTATATTTTGGTCAACGCATACAAACTGTGATTTATTTACTACACTATCATTAAATGAGACGTCAACAAAACTATGTCTAAGACTACAAAAGTACTCAGACTAACACAAGTTCCAACTGTAGTAACTGTGCACATTGTTCATCTATACAAATAAATAAAATTGGAGTGTCTGTTTGTATACGGTACATATATCAAAACAACATTTTTTACAATTTTTGCCTGTCTGTTTCTTCCGGCTAATCTCTGAAATGGCTGAACCGATTGACGGGACTTTCACTGGCAGATAGCTGATGTAACAAGGAGTAACTTAGGCTAGTTTTATTTTAGAAAAACTTTTTTGTTAAATACAACGCGGACGAAGTCGCTGGTAACAGCTAGTCCAATATAAATACTGCTACACATCTTTACATTGCGCTCGGTTACATCATGAAAATTACTCGTGTGTCCATTGGGCGCCGTAGAGCACAGAATGCAATTTGGCAGAGCTGTTTCGCCTCTACGCTTTTGTTCTATTGGCAATACGTATAAGTGCGGAATGAGGTACAAAATTCGACACTTGGGGTGGGTTTCAAATATTTGGTAAAGACAGTGAGAGCCCTATAAATCTACTACTATCTTGTCGAAACTTATTGCTGCATCCTCCTACACTGTGAACTTTCAGCTTAGTGGTTTGTGAGGAGGCAACTCTTACAACGGCAGCGGTTGGTATTAAGTCAGATTCCTATCAGGACAAATTTTGAAAATTGTATCTCCAGTCTACCATACCTTAGCGTTGCTTTATTTGAGGGAATACAGTTAATGATTGTCAAGCGATATTAATTTATTTACATTTTAGTACCTGAGGGTATACTGAAATGTCAAAGCTATCCTCGTTTTCAAGGCGAGTGGTCTATCGCTGCTTGTCTGTTTGCATCGTTTCAGCATTCATTGATCTCTTGAACATATCTTCCTCAAACAACATCGTCACGTTTCTGTTAATAAACGATGTTTGCAGTCGCTACTTTCATACGCTCAGCAAATATTGGCTCATAGCTCAAGTTCATCAACTTTTTAATTACTAGCTATTTCTCACCTGCCCATATGGTGTGTCACGGACGATCTGTATTCTGTATATGGTGTGGTAGACGAAAAAGGTATAATTGCTTGGTTGCAGACGGAATTTTTTGACATTGATCGTGTATAGCTCGAACGGGTCAGTGTCAAGATCAAAGTATTGAATCGTAGACAGTTCAATTAGAAGTGAAAGAAATGATGTGGGTAGATAAATGTGTGCGCATGCTGCTAAAGTAATCAGATTAACAATATAGAGCCAAGATCTCAGAGAAAAGCCCTTGGTCAACCTTCGCCAATTCTCAAGTGTTTGACTTTGGCAATGAATGTTTGAATTTGAAAATTGAATATTTCCAATTCAACAAGCGTCATTCAACTCTTGGCATACATTTTCCCTATCACTCGTAGAAATAGGTTTGGATATACCATCACTGGGGTCAACGGCACCAGGGACGTTGACCTTATCAGCTGACCGACTCGTTACAATGTTTACGGCATATTATAGTTTCATTATGTACTAGTTACGGTGACTGCCTTCGGTCGGTTGATAAATGAACATGAAACATTAAACTTTCCCATAGTTCATGGAACATTTTGAAGCTGGTTCTGTAGTGAAAAACGATGTCAGAGAATTTGGTCATACTTAAAGTCAAATTACCATAGATTAGAGAACTGAATGCTTTGGCAATCATGTTAGGACCATATTCTACTATGTTCCTTAAGTACAACTTTTGAAAGTTGGCTTCTGAAGCCATACATATATAGAGAAGAACCTACCATAGTAAAGAGACCTGTCAAATACTAATGCACGCATTTCAAACAAAATACTTTATTCTCTTTTTCTTTTACAATGTAGATATTTCTATCGATAAAATTAATAACAGTTTATAACACAATTTAGGTTTTTCCAAGGACTCGAGGGTTTTTCTCGGTGTTTTAATTGGAGATCAGGGTAAATCCTGGCTTGTAGAAGTAACCGAAGAGTATGGTCAAGAACAACGTTGAATAACGATATTTTCATAGATCTCAATTTTAGAATGTTGAACCTATAAGTTATTTATACACCTACGTGTTTACCCACACAGATCGCTATGATTTATGGAGTCGAAACACTGGATTTAATTAGTGAACCAAATCTTGATTAATTCGGTTCAACTTTATGGGCTTATTGATATTTAATGTACGTAATTAGTGTTGTGTTATTTTGTAACTTTTTATGGGTTACATAATTTAAAGTTCAGTGACATTTTCGTATTTTATGACGCTTTATATTTATGGCTGTTATTGCATGGCTTATGAGTGGCAATGAGTGAGATGATAGCATGCTGATATCAGACCTTATCACAAAAAATCATATGGTCAGTATTTTTTGAGTAATTTCAATGAAGGCTACATTTAGCCCCCATTCGTTATATAAGCCGGGTCTGACATGTTTGATGAGTTGGCAAATTTATACAACTTGACTTTCCTTTGAGCTTCAAACTTCGAAAGACACGTTAAGTTGGAGATCTATACCATTTAGTTTTTGTATACCGGGTGAACTGCGTCTGACCCTAATTTTCTAACACCTATGTCGGTCATTACGTGCAAACAAAAGGCTTAAATAACTACTGATGACACTAGCGATCACATACTTTCATCATCTCTTATTATCATCATCTGACGATTTACCACTTCATCACCTTTACAATATCGTGATACTGCCACATTAAGAATCTCGCGTGTCTTCAAACAATAATGAAGAGTTGTCAACTCCGATCATTTCCACGCAATGATACCATACTATAGTGTACTGAAACTCTCCCAACATTATCAATATTGCACTCAGCACTATCGCCTTTACACAATTAATATAGAGGTTAGAATGCTGTGGCAATGCACTGGAATGTAATAAGACTGATGCCCTGGGTAAATGTAGTTTGCAAATAATAAATTAAGTCTAATTGATATGTCGTTGATGTGTAATAAAATGCAGGGGTGGAAGTACTAGGTTAGTAATAAAACTCACAAATAAAGAGGAATTGTGTACAACGTATTTATTAAAATCAATGTGTATTGTACATTCATTTGCATGATACGAAAGACATTGTTTACCGCAGCAATAGCAACGCTTCCTGCGTAGCTTTTGTTTTAAAAGCTCAGACCAATATTTGTTTCATAAATAGGTTCTAGTTTTTTATTACTCTTTAACGAGACTTACTCTTAATTCGATAATAAATAAAACTTGGGTTTTAATCCTCTACTGTCCTCTCGTTTTGGACTGCATATTCGTTTAAAATTCTAAAAGACCCCGGGTCCAGATCTACTTCGTTCACACCGAGAAGCACTCACACAACAAACACTCTCCCACCAATGGTTAATATCTCAAAATGTTGTTAGAAGTCCAATTCAAATAATCAACATTGATTTTGACTTCGTTCATCCGTCTATCTGCAGCGGAAGTGGCCGTAGCAGTGTGGCTCAACAGGCGCATCGCCCTGCATTGCGTTGCGCTTGAGTTCATCAAATTTGTAGCGTGTCGGGCTGCGCGAGCGCATTGCGTAACCCTAAGGGACGCCAGCGCGGCCGCCCGCGCCAACCGGTTGATGTTCCGTTTTATTTCAATTTTCCGGTGACACAATCAATGGTGTACTCACGACAAATATAATTTGTACGGCTGTATATGTACGTCGAAGTTTGTATGTGTCGGAAGACTTGACAGATTATGACGTCATCGTTATTTTTTGCTTGCCTAGAATATCTTGACTCGCAATGGTGTGATATGGGTATCCTAATGATCACATAACAGTTGAAGTAAGGGAAGACTGTCACAAATGCCAATTACGATGCCATAGTCATGTAGTTATGAGACAACTGTGTTAGCAGCGTCGGGTTCCAGGATAACCTATACAATGATTTCATTATCTGGTAGATAAAGTACCTTTCACTAAATAAAATTAAGTTAAGCACCTATTTCCTTAGTACGGTGACAGCTAAGCAACAATTCCAATGTAAGAGTATTAATTAAGTTGGTAGGTTAATGTAATTAATTTAATTATCTCATAAAAGTGAAACTATAAATACTGCCTTTCTTAGTTTCATGACTAATTAAATTATAAACATTATTTTATTAGTTTCGATACAAAGCTGCTGTGGACTGATGAGCACATCTGTTGTGAACAATCGTAAAAATACCGTAACATAAGCGCAGGAAATCGTCAACACTCATCACATGCGCAATCCAACCACAATTTATATATACACCGTCCAAATTTAATATCCACCACTGTTTTAAGCTGGACGGCACGCGTCAATGAACATTTCCATTGCATTTAACGAGATACAAAGCACACTTAAACCAGCCGTCTTATACCGACGCCAGATTACAACCGCAGCAAAAAGGCAAATTAAATCCGGCAGTTGGGACGGGTTTTAAAAGATGAAACAGGACAGCTATACCATCACCGATGGCATTACTACGAGTTAAGGTGAGACAGATCGATTTAAGTGGACGCGAAATACGATTGGAAAGAGAGACGCAGTAATGTTAGTTCCTTTGGGAAAAAAGCGTCAAGACGTGGTAGCTCTCGAGCACCAGGAACGAGTAAGGTCATTGCCATACAAATAAAAATACAGATCATTTGTAAGAGATTAACCACGCCAAAAATGAGCAGTACCATTATGGTGAACAAGTTTTTCGCAAAGTGCAGACACTATCTCATTTTTCCTGAAAACCTGGAGGATGAAGCGTTTAATCTTGATGAAGGATTCTGGGAAATAATATTACGTGCTCGGTTGTTTTAAAAAAAATGTAAGCCGATCACACCCTCCTTTAGGAAATGCGGTCTTAATAGGGTTTGCACCCTATGTGACGGGGTTACTATTTCGCGGAGGGTTCGGTGATGGATATAGTTATATATAGGTATACAAATATATGGATGAGCCTGGAACTCCGCTAGGCTATACGTAAATAAATCGATGCAGGAAATTGTCCATGCCTAAAGATTGCAACTGGAAATTTACCATAATTATTTATCGTGACATCGGAACTTTTGGAAACTTGAAAGTCACCAGGGATGCTTCCATAACAACTCTTACAATCAGTAGATTTTTGTCTTAAAAACGAGATGGACAATCACAGTATTAAAAAAAAACATTACCATTCACTTGCAAGAATTAATTATATTCTAAGGAGCTTAATGTAGTTAATAATGAATGACTTTGATTGTAGTTTTGCGAAGTTTGCATCGATATCATTACAAATATTTTGAGATGGAAATAATATTTCTTTTGTTTCAGTGTAAACATCAAAGGTTGCCAGAAAAACGTCCATAAAAAAGGATTTATTTGAGACGTGTGATCCCGCTGAATACTCGCGCTAGACTAGGCTAGTCTAGTGTACCGTACCACGTGAGTGACTATTTATACACGGTAAGCCCGAGGACACTAGTGACGGGAACAATAAATGTCGATTATCGATTTTAAATAACAAATTAAAATAGTTTCGAGTAATTTGATGATAGCAAAACTAGCTATTTATTTTCAGGTTACAAAGCATCAGTTCCTTTCAGTAAAATAGAAGTTCAAAGCAAATATACAAAATACCGGAATATTGAATCCCGTACTGCAAATGAAAGCTCAATAAACCTAAATGGAGATGGCGTAACAATGTTACCACGGGGGCGCTGCCTGAGTGCCTCTGAATGAGATTTGGTGGAGTAAAGTAATAAACTATTTATTCCGTTACGAAAGGCAGCAAATCGTCCTTACATTGACTTTTATATTGGATAGGAATACCCTTGAAAACCTTTCAGACTAAATGAGCAATACAGTCCAGGCTAGAATTGTGCGCGTTAAAATGGCAATAGATTGGACGCCTTATAAATTAGGAATAACATCGGTAAATTGTAGTTTAATACAATAAGCTGGTTGTCAACGACCTGGTATATAAATAAGCCCCATATACTCAAACCACTATTTAACCTAGTATCGTGCTTGGCCACATTAGGCCAATCTTTGTACGAATCTTCTTATCATAATAATGAATATAAAAAAGTAATCCTACAAACACTAATCAATTATAACGAATATCGATAAGTAAAACATCGATATCGACCCATCCCGTGAAATCTAAATTTACCAGCAGTCGTGTGGCGTCTCTTTCTGTATAAACCCGCGTCCGATCGGATTCAATTCAACTCAGTCTCCACACTCGATATTAAATCGTAAATACTCTGGCAACGGAATTCGTTTACAATTAGCAAGATAGTTTTATTGATATACACATGACAATTAATAAAACCATATTAACGGGCGTTAAATATTAAATAATAAGTATAGAAACATTATATTTGAGGTATATAGTACATTTTAACAGCTTACTAAAAGCATTTTAATTTTGAATCTTCAATACATAGACTAGCAGCGCTCCTAGCGGAAACGTACAGTACTAAACTAAGAAAGTAGTAAATCGCGCCGGTTTTCATAATCCGAATGAATTGATCGTTTACGATAATATCACATTGCAAGTGTCATATCTAAATATAAATACTAATAACTATCATATTCCTATATTTAGTATGTTTTCCCCCCTAAGTCATCCCATGTCAATAAGGAAAATAATTACTTTGTTAACTTAATTGTCGTTTGGAAATTCCCAAATTTATTGGGGTTTTTTGTACTCTTATATGTATTTGTGCAACAGTTTCGCTATCTAAAATAGTCACTATACATTTTTACATATTTCTGAAATTACATCATCCGTGATTTCGTAAAACCTCCGGGGATGTCGCGAAATCCCTGATTTTATAATTTCCCCGCGACAAGTGTACGAGAATGGGACCATAAATTTACTAACTGCTAATTAGCACCCAAAACTTTTAATTAAAAAGCACGGCGCTGTTTTTAATTTGCACCTACCCACACAGAGCTACAACCTTGAATAGCCTAGTTTCAGTTTTTAATTAAATGTTTTGGATTTGTTATAAAGAACGTTTTTTTCTTTAACCAAAGTATCAGCATATTTTTTTCTACCTAGTTCTACTAACTGATATTTATTAAAATAAATTACTGGTGTATTAAGTAATGATATTATTTCCTGATGAGTTCTTATTACTAATTCAGGAAGATCTAACTTAACCTAAACGTGTTTTCGTGTTGGAATAACTACATCGTTATATTTATTTGTTTCCTTGAAGAGGGACATTGTTGACATTAATCAGTTTTCCGCTTCACAATAACAAAGAATTACAACAACAGTAATGTAATTGTGATGATTAAAATTAATATTTATTTCGTATTGCAATATTTCTTTGTGTTGTTAGTCCATGTTTTCGATTACACAAAATGTAGTAAAAAAAAACAATTACTTATACTGA
Organism: Pheosia gnoma; assembly: GCA_905404115.1. Lineage (NCBI taxonomy): Eukaryota > Metazoa > Arthropoda > Insecta > Lepidoptera > Notodontidae > Pheosia > Pheosia gnoma. The sequence goes on along the minus strand of FR989917.1, from coordinate 3,273,118 downwards.
GAATAATATAAAATACATAGTAGCTAGTAGGGCTGCCACCTTTCTTTGGAAGAAAAAAAATATTTTTTTGTTAATTATAGTACTGTTGGGAAATTCAAGAAAAAAGAGGAACACATTTATTTTTCATGTCAAAAAAAAACAACTTCATATTTTTTGCAAAGAAAGAAAGAACGCCGTCTACGTCTTTCTTTTGTCAAATGGCCTCAACCACCCAACGGTAGGTATTCTACCAGTGGCAATGTTGTAGCAAAAATCAAGATCCTCAAATAAATTCCAATCAAGATTTTTTTCAAACAAAAAAAAAACAACTCAACGTTCAACGACATATTGACAATGACACAAGTTGACGTGCCTCTTTCCGTGGACTTGACTACGTGAGTGAGCGAGTGAGAGGCGTGAATGCGTTTTGTTCTGAAATTCCCCATGCTTTGCTGTTCTGTGCTGCGCTGCGGGTGCGTTACATTCACAGTGAATAAAAAAAAGCGCGACAGTTGAATTAGTGATCAAAATATAGTATTTTTTTATATTTTTAAGTACAAACGACTAAAATATAGTACGGGTGGCAACCCTAGTAACTAGACACGTTCGTTATTATCCGCCTCTTTTGTATTTGTAAACGTATTTGAGAAATAATAAATCTTGTTGCAAGAAACAAAACCTCAATAGATCATCATACTATAGATCGATATTTAACCAGACAGAAACTAACATGTTTAGGCCGGCTATACGTAGACAACTTTGCGATGACTTTTTCGAGGTTTCATAAGACTTATGTGATTTCTGTAAACCAGGATCTAAAACGGTCTTCAAAGAAAACACCAATTTGTCTTTCGAGTAGCCAGTTCTGAAAAGCTTTTACTGTTCTTGACCACCGTGACAAAAGTATACAGTGTACCCTGAAACAGAGTATGATTGAACTTCTAATCAGTGTGCGTTTTTGTATCCGCCTAAATATTAAATAACTACATATATATGATAGGGTTCAGTGTTAATGAACTGAAATCTAAAGTCGCATAGTCGCAAGCGCGAAGCCAGCCTAATCGCTCATCGTTGCTGCGCCTGCGCTTAGTAGACAATGGTTAAATGTCCGAGCGAATTTGGCATCACAATAGCGATGGTGTGCGCGGAGCGTAAACGACTTTCTACTCGTTTGCGCAAGCGCAGCGCAGACAGATCATGCGGATTTTGACTGAGCTCATACCTGTAAGGCCTGTAGTTGTTTTATTTTTATTATCCGCAGGCGCAACATAAAGACCGGTTGTTAAAAATTTCACTAATTTGTCTGTGACATAACTCGAGAACGGATGTACTGATTTCAATGAGGTTTTATTTCTTCATAACTAGTATTCCTGAGGTGGTTCTTGTTCGATGTTTCATAGAGATCATATCAGCTGTATTCAAGATACGGGATTCAAAACCAAACTTGGTGCGGCCTCAGATGTATGAGAAAATCTAAAATGTTTCTCGTTTTAATAGTTATTCTTCTATTCGGGGTGGAGGTCCACCCGCTCTTGAAGTATGAATGGTGAAACTAAAATGGCTTAGTTTTGTTTGTATAGATTACATAATACCATACCATACATTAATAATACTATTAAACCTAATTTATTACATAACATTATGTATTTGTAAAGCAATGAGATCATTATTACCATGAACATACCTGTCAAGATCAAAATATGGTTGCCATTCTTAACGATCGCTGATAATAAATAAAGTCAATTACCTGTAACAAAAAAATTAAATGGTGAGATAAAAAATATGGTCCTGAGTGGTAAGAACATAGACAATAGGTTTTTTGTGTCATAAGAGTTTGAGGAACATTTAAATACGTTGGTACACTCAACTACATTAATAAGCGTTTAATAAAATCGTCTTAAAATAGTGTAAAAAAAATATGTACAAAAATTGTCCGTGGCAACCTGAGATAACAATTTTAAGAGGCCTAATCGATCGCAACTTCTATTGGTATGCGTCTATTCAACCACTGTAGCTCAATGACCTATGCATTTTAATTGACTGGACACAGACTCAAATCTACTACATAATCTTTCAATTTGTGACACAGGATTTTTTATAGAAAAAGTAAAAGTTATAATTATGACTAAACTAGACATCTCTGATCTCTGGTATTGTTAAATTCATTAGGTAGTTGGAATACAACATTGATTATGAGGACTGATCAAGGAAGCTCAGACTTTCTAAACATAATTTATTGATATAGAACTTCTTAGACTGAGACTGAGAGTAAAAGTCCAGTTACTTAGCAAAGGCCCATTTCATATAAAACTTAATCGTCTTAAGTACTATTGTGACTTTATCCATTAAAATTATTTTCCAATTCAAAACAATAATGTAAGTGTATGATATAAGCAACGATATTTGCTTCTATTATATGCGAACGTTTGTGTATTTGATTGTGTTGGAGAATTTAAATAATTAATTTATTACAACAATTCAATGACAATTTAAATAACGGACGATTTATTATGCAGCCGACTGTACAGGGTCTACAATCTTCAGAAAACTAATTTCAAATTTGCCATGCATAAAAAAAAGGATACATTGTTTCTAGACGCGATCGTAAGCGTGTAGTCTAGACTATTAGATCGATAGAGACGCATTCAGATTACCTATTCCGGTTCCAGACGTTACCGGTTTATTGGAACCCGTCAAAAAATCAGGTAAAATATCATTTGATCAAAGCTAAAAAATACTTTCAGAAGATGTACCTACATAAACCCCCTGAATTCATAAAACAATCGCTGGCATACCAGTTGGCTGTGATTACCTGAAGGGAAAGCCAAGAGTCTGAAGGTACACAGTTTAAAGAGACCCAACCGTAGGTATACGAACCGACCGTCGAAAGCAATAACATTCTAAATCAACTTACTGGCTATTGCTACAAAATCATTGCAATCTAACACCTATTAGAAATTTAACTCTATTATTAAGATGATGAAAGATTTTCGGATCATATCATTTTCGGATAAACAGACAACGTTATTATTCCTACTTATATAAACCCCTTTTCAGTTACTCAAGTTACAATCTACCAATGTTTTAGAAGAGTAAAGAAATATATACTTGTTTATGGAACTGAGCGAAGAAAACAGAATAAGCCCGACGGGTTAAGATCGCAAAAGTAACGTGACATGAAATTGGAACAATTCTATGAGTTGAATCTTAAGATTTTTGGCGCAATTAAGCTTATTCAAGTCAATAACATTTCCGTATCACCTGGTCTCCTCCAAATTAATAACAACCTGTCTATCAATTCATAAATCCGCCAACATCCATTTGGTAGATCAATTAAAATGGCACAATTTGGAGTCATCGACCATTTGTTTAAGTTCAAAACCAGCATTGTATCGGAAACCAATTTAGCGTGTAATCAGACCAAAAAACCCAGGTGTTGTATGCGATAATTGCCGGTAGATAGGTGGATGAACTTGTGCTGTCTGTGAGATAAACGACTTCACATGCTGTGAAGCGTTGGTTGGGATCCGCTTGGTCGTGATTATGGCAACTTTGTCTTTTATTACTGGTCAGATATGGTATTTCCTCTTTGTTGATACATAGGACTGCTCTACTAATTCTTATTAACTCGAGGTATTAAAAACCTGGGATGCTATTAATTCCTATTAGAGCAGCTGAACCTACTCATAGTTAAAAGAAACTCATTTTTAAAACAGTATACGCTGAGTGACACGTTTGACAAATAATCTTTTTTAACGTATTGTTGTGGAAATTGATGTTGCCTTACAAATTTTATCAATTGTGTTTTCAATTAAAAATATCAATCGAAAATTAATTAATAAATAATGGGTAGCTCTCTAATTGAAGTTTAATGCAGATTTGATGTGCCCGCGCGCAAGCGTCTTCATGTCTTGTTTACAACAATTGCTAATTAACCCACTTGTCAATCTTCATTGATCCGGTTTTTTTGCTTCGATTCTAATTGATCATGATAGTAATCGGAATGCAAGTGTTCGATATTTAATTAGGTATCTCTAGACACGCTCATTATATTATCGTCGGATAAGCAGTAAGCACTGCTTGTCATATCAGAAACAATGGACTGACAGCGATGGTAGTTAGGAGAGACCTATAGAGACTCCAGACTGAATTACGAATGAAGACTTCCTAATTTCATACCCGTGCACCATTCAGTCGCCATATTTTCCTTGCAAAGAAGTAAGGACGTAACATACGTTGGTAGTATTCAAAGTTAATTATCGATAGATACTTGAAATTTGCGTTCGTTAATTGTGTTAGAATTGAGTTTGGTTAGCGAGATACGAAAATCGCAGCGCGCGTATTACATTAAGCGAAGGACATACAAGGCCGTGAACAAGCCTCCATCAGGGTTCAGTATACAATTCGCACTTCCACTTTCAGTGTTGCTATAGCAAAGTGAAGTGCCATAAAATACAGTGCCACTTTACCGTTGGTTGGCATTTTGCTATTCGTCCCATTTATTTGCTTAAAGTAGCCACACATGGAAATTCACGGTTCCTACTCTACGATCTCCTCGAACAGGCGAACTCCTCCGATGCTTTTCCCTTCTACTACGGTCACCCAGGGTCCTTCATCTCTCGAAATGAAAAAGCGCCTCGAGCTAGGTATGGACCTCGAGCAAGCTAACCCAAGTCTAATGCCCTAACCGCTTTTAAGGCACAGATGGCGTTAAACGCACACATTCATAGCTACTTTTATCCAAAGCAAAAGTACGGTACAGGCATTGCAGTGTAAAAAAGGAGAATAAAAGGTACATAACGCGCCATTTAAATTGACAGCATGTGGTATTTGTTTTTAATATAAAATATCTATTGCGGCCCCACTTGAATCCATTTTAGAGCAGCCAATTTAGTGACGCTTACTCTACATATATATCCATCTTAAGGACGTGTTAAACACGCCTTACATGTTTACAGCACTCCCAAAATCTACACCATTTTAACACGTTCACAACAATGTTAAATAAACACTACTACGCGATAATTCAATGCATATGTTTATCATACGTGACACACTTCTGTCGGGCTCAGCAAAAAACTGAACAGTTACGATGGTATTTCGTTTCTCGCGTAGGTGCAATGTGAACAGGTACAATAAACTATGGCAGGGTATCGACCTCCCGGCTGTGGTGGACCTGACCACTGGGTAATGACTTCGGTATGCGCATGGCATTTTAATGAGTATGATAAATAATGTGTAGTGCGCAGTGATAAGGTAAATACCATTGTTGTTACTTAAGGTACTGTTTTACAATGTCCTGATAAACCCTTTCGCCGAATTATTTGACGGAATTTGTATGGGGTCTATCTGTACAAGTGTCAGTTGTATGTAGGATCTATTAGCAGTGGGTTTAGCATAGTAAAACAGGCCCTGAGTATTCTATACGATAAAGTATGTTTCATTCGCTAATCGTTTAAGTATAGTTTAATCCACCTTTTAAAGATCCACGTTCGATTAAAGGAGCTTCTTTTTTATGGTCCTATTTTCGCTGAAAGTATTTTTCTTTTATCCTCCAGATACCCTCGTTGGGAGTAATCGTGGCCTATCAGTCTTGAAGCAGTGTTAAGAAGTCAGTTGAGTCATAAATATCAGAAAGAGATGGCGGGAAGAGCTGAACTTATTCTTGGCACATTTTTCTGGGATAGCTTTAGACCCTAGCAATTAGAACAAGTTACTTCACTCTTGACGTTTTACAAATAAAATGGATTTACCTATAAATCTAGAAACACCATGAAAAGTACAACGAGCAAGTCGTCATGATATTAAACAATATTCTCATAGAACATATTGCCACCCACATTGCGCGCAATGATTGAAACATCTCGTCGTGTGGCTCTGTGCAATCTAATTCTGCGGTCTAATACGCATAATATACAGTATAGTGGTTACAATCTTGCTCTCAATTACACGTCACGTTACTCCATAATACGATAAATACTAACTGTTTCTTAAATGCCTTCCCTCATACTTTCCAGGTTTACATAGTCCTTCTTTCCAGCCTGTTTCTAAGGTTTGGGTGAACGAAGGAACGACCGCGACGTATCAGAATTTCTCACTTCGCGTAACAAGTGCCCAAGATGTTTGAACGACAACCAGGACCCGCTTGACGTACCCTCGAGGTAAGTAACCTCCTTCAGTGTCAGTAATGTTTTAACCAACAATTTAAATTAGAAAACAATTTTATTGATATCAGCATTACAAACGGAGTTCATACATTCTCCTAATACGCCAGACTATGATGTTTATGGCTGTGCCGCCCGTGTGGCCACAAAACGTGTGAGGTCACAGACGGGCCATCGCTCCCGTTGCGGCGGATTCACTGGCATGCCAGTGTAGTAAGGTACACAGTTTGATCAGGGGTTTATGGCATTTGCATTAATATTGGGATGACATGTATGATGTATTGGAAATAATAAAAATATTGGAATAGGTTATATAAAGTCAGCGGATGAGATTATACTGAAATGGTTTTGACTTTTTTAATTATTATAAGTAGTGTTAAAACAACAGGGCTAAGAGTGAGTAATTGTTGCTAAAAATGACTTGCGTCCTCGTAATTTCGCCTGGTTACCAGGAAATTAATCCAAATAAAATTTATTTTTTTCTCTCCGGAAACTATGAAAGTTTTCGCCCCACATTATTTTATGGTAGCCATATATTTAAGTTAATAACCTTTCCGAGTAGTTTTATGTGTACACTGTAAAGAAAAACACTTAACGAACGAACGGTCGACCACACAGAGATCTCAAGTTTCTTTTATGATCGACATTATGCCCCTAAGTAGGCCCTAGGTAGGCTGGGCTGAGTCTTGAACGCGGCGGAAGCAAAACCAGTAGCGATATTCTGACAAGATAAACAACCGAAAGGAAACGGAGTACCCACAAGAAGCTAGATACAGGTAGCGAAACACCTTAAAATGTGGAAGGTTTTTAAGGGACAGCTACTTCCAACAATGGGTGGCTTTCGGCTGATGATGAAACTTAAAAGCAATCTCTATCCGCGACTTTGCCCATACCCTCACCGCTGTTACTTCAGCAAGCCAAGATCTCCAGTGGTCTCCATAGAAAAAATCGAAGTTTATAAATAAATTGTCTCAGAAACCGCAACGAATTTATTCAACAGAAATGAGTAGTCAAGAATATAACGTGCACTTTAAGAAAGTTGTTAAGGACAAACATAAGCCTTAAAATGTGTGATAACTGGTAACCTTACAATTATGGTGGTTTCAATTCCAAGAAATATTTTCATGTCCTTTAAAAACCAAAATAGGAAAGCAAGGTCGGCCCTTGAACCTGTACCAATTTATTACCTCCAGTTGTTTCTTCACCAACATGCCAATCGCCGTTCTTACAACACCCTTTACATTTCAAACTGAGTTCCTACTGTCCAGTATCCGCACACGACCAATTAATTAAACTATCGCTGTGTTGAGCGGACATCGACCGCGTGGCCATGATGTCACGCGCACATAGACACGCCCACTGTAGTACACATGATATGTAGGAGACAAGAGCTTATTAATCTACCCTGAATCCTGGATTGCGAATAGATGTCTCTCTGTATTCAGAGAAGTGTCATCGCATTGCACATACATACCTAAATTATTAGTTTAAATGAAGCTAAGCAAGATAGCCAAGTTGGTAGAACGCTTGCCTCGGTAACGAGGATCGCAGGTTAAAGCCCGGCTCGCACCTCTGGGATTTCTGGATTTCAAGTGCGAATCTCATTTTCAACCATGATTATCACTTGCTAAACGGTGAAGGAAAACATCGCGAGGAAACCTGCATGTCTGAGAGAACCCCTCGAAAGACGTGTGAAGTCTGCCAACTCGCACGGGGCCAGCGTGGTGGAGTATGGCTTAATCCCCCTCGCATTGAGGTGAGGCCCGTGCCCAACAGTAGGACATTAAAAGGGCTGGTATTATAAACAAGATAGTCTGGTTGACTGCTAGAGTATTATATTCTAGTCTAATGCGACTTCTTGAAGACTATGAGTATACAGCTTACTATTTTATACTTCAAAAAAGCACCCCAGAGTGTCCTAAAATATTTCTTTAGTACAAGATTGTCCGCTATTTCGGTAAAGTCAAAGAAACTCTATTTGTCTTTATACATCCATACGGGAATAACAAAAGTTTTTATATCCAATCTGAAAAACAATGTGCTTATTTACGCAAACTCTATTTAATCCTGTCTTCTGAATCGTCTAGGTTGTGACCAGAATTTTAAACTTTATAAATATAACATTAAAGTTTAGTATATAAAATTACATTATTATGAATAAGATTACTACAGCGGCTAATCGACGAAGATTACACATATTTGTAATCAGCTTAACCGTTTACACACAAACCTAAATCGTACATTTACTATGGAAATTGTAGAGCTTCCATATCTATTTGTAACTACAGGACAAATTGGCTTTTATCCAACAATGGCTCTTTTCTTATAAAGTTTCGCTAGTAGGTTATAATTTTTAAAAGTAAGAATTTTATACTTTCGTAAAAATGTCCGTACTACGCCCGTAAACTACAAAGCTTTTAGCACCAACCATCTTGCTCTTGCTTAATGAAAATAAACCAAGTAACCTACCATTAAAATCACCACAGATTCAAATAAGCAGCTTGTGGTTTGTACGTTCATCACTTAGTTCTCTCCACCAGGTAGTTGTAGGTTCCACTCCCGCCTAGGTAAATTTCGGCAATGTTCTATTTGACCAGGTCTGGGTGTGACCGGGGGATTGCCTCCAGCCCTGTGTACGGGACTCAATACAAGCTTAGCTTGGTGAAAAGTGAGCTTAATACAAGCGTTGCTTAGTTTATGACCACAAAAGTGCGTCCGTCGATATTTATATTTTAAACAATAATTTAACGTTTAAATTTTAAAATGGGACATGTCCTTGTAAATAAATGTCGCATGGCCACCACACAGTAGCGATCGACGATCAACACAATAACGTGCCGAACACATGGTGTAACTGTGTACTTTTTTGTGTATTCCGTGAATAAAGGCACGCGGTTATTCAGTACGGTAACTAGAGTGACGTTTAAAATTTCACTATTATAGTACCGTTAATCATCTTTGTGTGATTACAATGGCGGAATAGTTTTTGAATTTGTTTAACGGTTAAAAAAAAAAGTGCTGCATTGGACTAGTTGTCGCTAGCGCGGGTTACCGATTATGACGTCTGCGGTCTGTAGTTTATAGTCTAAACTATTGTTGGTGTCTCATGTTTTTGTATAGAATAAACGTTTATTCCTGTTTCTTTATAACCGCCTACAGTCTGCCAGTGCGTGTCCCATATATTGCAATAAGCTAACGTCACCCTACTATTACATTGGCATTACATTGATTGGTCAAATATGAGCATACGACAATGCACCTCTCTATCTCTCAACCTACCCCTATCGCGATACAGGCTTGTTGGTATTCTAAACACAATCGTGTCGCTCCCAATAATTTAATTGTACATATAACATATATTTAATTAGTAGGTATTACATAAAACACTTGTTATATTATTAAGTGTAATAACATACACGTATGATTACTTAAAACAAATGTTTGTTAACAGAGCCAGTTGTGATTACAGGCCACCAACCGGCCTACTTGCACTATCTCACAACACAAAGAACATACCAAACAAATGTCGTACAATAAATAATGATAACATCCAAATTATTTATTAGACAACATAACTGTTCGATAACGGAGGAGTAACCTGATTTGGAAATTTACTGCTCATTTTATTGACATCAAGATTCAGAATGTGTGCGATCGATGGACTACCTACAACCTACCTAATTAACTAGATTGATTAATGAACTCAATATAAATCGCGAACTCCAACGGTAAACTAATTCCTTCGGTACGTACTAAGCGTTTTGCTTCTACTTTCATCGTGCGAACTGTCAAGGAATGGAACACGCTACCGGCGTGTTTGTTCCCCGTTGACTACAACCTGGGTATTTTCAAGTCGAGAGTGAACACTTACTTTCTAGGCAAGTATACTCCATCGTAGATCTCATCGTCACTTACCATCAGGTGAGATTGAGATCAAATACTTTCCTATAATGTAATAAATAAAATAAAAAAATCTACGGGATAATTTTGGCTTTCAAGCAAACTTCGACCAAAAAACCGCCACAGACCAATCTATATGTATAAACGAAACATCCAAACGCAACATCATCTTCGAATCCGTCATTTCCGTATTGCATGCACAAATAAACTTTCATTTCTCAATGAAGCCCGAACTAATAATAGATCCAGTGCATCGGTGCAGGAAGCCGAGACTCTGATGATAGCCCGCCGATGACTGACGGCCTGGCTTTCCTCACTGTAATGACGGGGGGCGAGGTAGCATGACGACGGACAAACAGGCAGTTAATATATTTGATTTCTTTGAGGTGTTCAGTGCATTTAGGTATTTGTTTGGAAGAAATGGACTGATCACCGATGCTTGATGCAGCAGCTAGATCTATACTATATATTTTTTAAAGTGGCACACATTCGGCAAACAAGATAAATGGTCATACATGTTATTAAAAAAGGCTATGTTCCACAATGTGCTAATAAAGCCTATCCATAACGTATTTGATAGAATTTGTATGAGCCATCTGTCAAATAAGTTGTAGATAAGGTTTATCAATCAGCACATTACGAAAAAGGCATCAAGTATCTATTATACATTAGCCGATCATATAATAATGTTTTTCTTTGCTTTGTACAAGTAAATAAACCTGTTATATGCCCTTACATGTCTCAAGCGTGTAATTTGTACGTGCAATGCATTTTATATTACCTACTTGCAAGCAATAATTAATTTGTAACACGTAATTACACACATAATTAATTGTTCAAGAGATTAATTAATAAATGTATGTATTAGTAAATTGTCTTGTAATGATAAAAAAACAGTTTCAAAGGTCGCAACAAAACATGTCTTATCGAGTTATTTGAGTAGATAAAAGTTAAAAATCCCTACGTGATAAATACATGGATACATGCATAGATACATAGAAGTGCAGGCACAGATACAAAAGAATAAACTAATATTATATTTACACCAACGGACACAAGCTTCCCTTGATACAGGCCCATCATAATTCCAGCCACTTCTAATCCAGTCCCGAGGAAAAGATTAACCTATTGGTCTAATGCAGCCACACCTAACCCGTGGCCCGCTGGGCTTTTTTGGATGGCCAATCTGGTGTTACTTTATTTTAAAGCGCGCTAAGTAAATAGGTTCTACATATCGCACCGCGCCGCGATGAATCCATCCATAGTTGCTTCATTCAATTTATAACAATAGCGAAAACCTAAGAAATCATTACCAATTTGTTTTTTTATTGAGGCCCGCGACAACACGACTAACTCGTCGTGGCCCCTATGACAAAAAGGTTCAGTACCACTGTTCTAATCTATAGCAAAATCATAATGAGGTTAGTATCAGAGCAAAGTGGCAATTAAGGCAATAAACCAATCACTGTGCAGCTTATTAGCATGGACGGATATTGCAGCCTTGCCAACGAATGCATGATCGGTTGATTTTGCAACCGATGCGCGGGCGATAAGCGATACTGTTGGAATAAGCTTATTGATTTAATTAAATGTACACATAGCTCGCAATAAATTGATTTATTATGAGGTGACAACATAGCCATTGCCACAAGGTACCTTAATTTTAATGTTCCAGGGTCCCAAGACCACATTTTAGGAAGAAAAATAAAACATTATGAATACGCGATACGTATCAAATGAAGATTACTTTACACACCCAATATTCAGATTTAAACGAATACATTGATTTCTTATATATACGCGAATACTACAAATTGAAATAAAACTAATTTTAATGGATTTTATCGCATTTATTTTATGTTTTTACGATCCCGACCTTTCGGCTGCCTTACAGCAACCATGGTCACGTGTGGACTGAGATGTTAGTCGTTCTAGTGGCATAGTTTGAACTGGGGTACCCTCATGTTTAGTTGTTGTTTGCGGTCCGATCTATGCAGAAAGAGCTAACAACGTCTTGAGATCTTGCAATGGTGTTCGAGTCCAAAACCAAGCGCACCATTGCGAAAAACGCGATAAAATCTGTTAAAATAAGTTTTATTTCAATTTAAACGAATAATCAACAATATGCATTTATAATTGAAATTATATTGTGCCTCACAAAACAAACAACCGATGCACTGTGAGAGACTCCCGCATGCATTAAAAATAAACCGTCATTATTAATTATAGTTGTATCCTTGTTCGTTGTGCATTTTTATCATCTTCCCGGTTATAAAAGCGACGTAAAACTCAGCGTATAAAGGGTTTTATATGTATCGGGAGTGAAACGGAATGACTGTATTCATTAAAAAAGCAATTGAATGATCAGTCAAAGATCATTTAATAGCCTTAATACCAACATAATAAAGATAAATAATACGGAACCTTTTTACGGTGTGTCCCCATGATGCACGTTCAGTCTATTTTTTTTGTTTATAATAATGACCGCTTTCCTCATTAACAATACCATATGCGAAATTTGGGAATTAGGGGGTAAAATATGTATAGTGGTGGTAAAATAGGGATAAAATGGTGGTTCCATCTATAATTTACCCCCAAATTTGTAGAAGATTGTTTCTTCCATCATGTTGGTATAGAAAATAAGAATGTAAGAAATTTACCTATGTAAGATAGATATATATTACTAATTTCTGTTATATGTGTATAGACACATGATTGATTCATTATACATAATAAAAGGCGTAAAATAGAATATTCTGACTCATTTTCTAGTGTAAATCTGAGCGACCGAAATAAGATAAATTACTTACTTTTGAGCGGCGCATTTTGCGCTAGTATGGTTCCATCCTAAAGGACGCCATCGTTAAACAATCAACGGTAACATGGTATTCACACATATGTGACCCAGTTAACACATAATAATTGTCGAATAAATATAACAATATGTGCCCCTACTTAGGATTTCCCTTCACGACGCAGCGGCGCGTCGGCATGCTAAGTGACTCACCATTTCATTCCGAATTAGATTTGGTTATACACGGCAGACGATAGAAGTTGTAAGTGTTTTTATGCCTCCTTCACATTTTCCCTGTCAGTGATTCAATCAAACCAGCGGGGTAAGCAGGAACTTCTAATGTCATCGAGAAAATATGCTGTCATTGTCACACTTATTAATGAAATCTGTGGTGTGTGAGGGATGGAAAACGTTACGTTACCGAAGCGATACGTAAATAGGATTGTGCTTCAAGTATAGCACTGTGTTCCAACTGGGATATTCTGAAAAAGGTTTTTGATTGTAGTGTACCACAGCACTCGACATAGTGACAACTATCCAAAATCTAATCGTATAAATCCAGTGCAGCTATTACTGCGCGACTGGAATCGTCTAAATAGTAAGATGGAGACGACAAATCTATTTCATTACCACTGCTGGGAGAAAAGTTTTATAAGCTATGAGGATGTTTAATCTTTACAATCCAACGATCCGAAATAGACAAATGTTCATGATTGACTCTTTGGAATCTGCGACTGGCATAATGTGAACCAGCCATTGGCTTTGTTTGATGTATGTATCGGTAATATTTTTGTTATCTTTCTCAATAATATTGTAGTTTTGACGAGGACGGTGTTATATTTTTTAAAACCTGGAATTGCTCGTATAAAGTTCATGGCCATGAACATGATTAACACTTAATAGTGTTGTAATTATAATTAAATGGTAATATTGCACGATCACGATATTATCATAACCCGATTCGCATATCTGCTAGTTTTATTATAAAACAGTAATAGAAAATGTTTTTTTTATTTCTTATACAGTCTTCTTTTTTACCTACATTAGCCCACACATACACTTCTGTGATAACCAAAGTACGGAAATGTTATATTTGGCGAGTCTAACCAAGTCAGAAACTTCCTTACAATATGAAATACATATTAAATAGATCACCTTTTCATATTGACCTAGTAACATTTTACATCAATATTGCACCAAAGCTTAATGTTAGGTTCTTATACTTAGTTCTGTTGTCAATTTAATAGGTCTTATAAGAAAACAATAATAATATTCACCGTGGTCTTGGTCCCGTATCTCGACCTATGTCTAACTAGTGCTAATGTACGACCCTGAAAAGCTCTCCCGGGGCCGATAAAATGTGCCAATTCCTCGATTACGCCTCAAACGTAACCTTATATCAAATATGAGAATATTATGTAATCCGTGTACGGGTGCTTTGAGTTTGGTTAATATTTGAATGGTTTGAAATGGCTGTCTAGTTTTGAAGTAACTAGGCCTTAGATAGAGTAATATAAAGTAATAAAGCAGTAGGTAAGTACATTATGTGACACAATGGGTGGACTTATCACTGAAAATGATCTCTGTCAGACGATCTTTATATGGACAGGAGTCCATCTAAAGATCTGAAGATACTGTAAAAGAATATTTTTTACATCTGCCATTTTTAAAAGATTTAAACAAATCCGAAGTTCTTACTTTGTGTTTAGTTCAGTCACTTTACAAAAAAAAAACACAATTCAGATTGATTCACCGCTTTCGTGAATTCAACAAAGACAAACACAAAAATCGAAATTATAATTTTGAATGCAACATTTTAGGGGCGTTCGTTGACCTCACAACGGAATCTCAATTTCGCATTATTGCGTAACTCCTGCGCATCCGATGCCCATTGGTTTGTTACAGAATGTGCCTATAGAACATCTATAAACTAACTAGACACATGTCTGTAAACTTTTATTGTTGATTCAGTCAGACGGGTAATAAATCTCGGGAAAATTGATAGAAATAATATTTCATTGGCTTAAGCATCACGTGGTTAGTTGAACACGGATAGAAATAGTTACAAGTATTCCGCTGTAAGTTTTAGGTTAGATTTTTATCTGTGATTTTTCGTCTGGTCAAAAGGATGTCGGCCGTACTTGTGTACGTGTTCCGTATAAATAATTATTTTGTGACCGATGAAGCTCTTTACATTACATCTTAGCGATGTAAAGTGCTTTAAAAAGATTTTCGGATTACTATGGCATTGAAAAGCTTTGAAAACTAACCCTGCAATAACTGGACACAGACCATTTTGTGCCCAATTTTGAATCTTCTCAAATAAGGCAACTATAAATTGGCTGTAAATTACACGAAAAATAATCCGTTCACAAGTTTCAGTGGAGATAACACCAAAACGGCTCAAACAATATCAACTTAAACTTTCAGAACGTGTGTTCAGAGCCAGTGCGTCTATTCTCCGCGGGCATACAGATGGATTTAAAACAGCTATAAAAATGCAAATGTCGCGTCTTATCCTGCGGCGGCCATTCCGAACGATCGCCGTCCCGCCATTTTTACCGTTACCTACCACTGCATTCGTCTTCCGAGAACTTTGCATCGAGTTCGTGATTTATAACTCAAATGGCGTACTCGAAAACATGCAATTTTATCGACGCTTAACTTGAGTAACGAAATACGGATTTTTGAAACTGATGACTGATGACTGACTGATTATCATCACCTGAAGACGGTGTAGAAGAGTATAAATGTAATGTATAGGTGGTGTAGGTGTTTTAGGTCGCTGGATTTTAAATGCAAATACAGACAGAGCAAGTCTGGACTCGACGGCGTCCAAGGCGGAAAAGATTTATTCATATTCAGTGTTGCACTACAAAATCTAGTACAAAATGATTGTTTGTTGGGTTGTCAACAGACGGTTTTCTTTGAATAAAATAATCATGAGTGTCTCACCGGAATCTCGTTTGACTGCTAAACAATTTATAAATGTTTTATTGGGCTACGTGAAATTATGGACCTTGCCTGAAAAGGACATAAATATCGTGCTGGATGTTTCTTTTTCGGACCGCATTTTGACGAGGAGTAACTTGTTATAACGGTATCCACCACCATCTTGATCGGACGCAATTAAGCTGTAACTCAGGATGTAATTTACTGTTGGCAACCTTTTTTCAAATATCCTTAAAGCATGTTAACGATGTTCTACTATTAAATATCTTCAAATCAGTTGTTTAGGAAGTCGCTTTGATGAGTAAAGACCTCTAAGAATAGCGTAACGATTGGGCTCACATTCGGTATGGTCCCAAGAAATAGGCATGCAAATAGGCCATTTGGCTAGTCATGGTCAATTGGTAGGGATCGGTACGTACCGATGATACGATATGAAAAGTCCATAACACATTACATTGAAGTTAATTTTCATATTGTCCATAGAGTTTCTTAGCAATATGTGCTTTGGAATGAGTATGGAACACATTTCGGTTGAGTTAAGAAAATCTATTTAAAAAGTTGTAATCGTTTGAGCTAAGATTTAAGTTTAGGATGATTTAAGAATATCATACCTAATTGGATGAGAGGTCACACGATGAAAACGGAATGGTCCCATTATGCGCCATTTCGCTTGACGATAAATTCTCATCTTCGAATCTATGTTTGATTTTGACATTACGATCGTTTTTACGAGTGCTCTTATGTTAGACGGAGATTACGATGTAATTAAATGAATCGGAAAAGGTTCCCGGCCAACGCTCTGGAAGTTCCACTTCATTTGAATTACTTTATACAAAGATTAAACTTTCCTTTACATTTATTGAGAATTTGAGGTAAGTAACTACATACATAACTTAAAAATCACAATCATTATTATGTTGGGAACAATATTATTTTTTAAAGTCTAATTATCGAAATTCTGACTTAACAAATGCGCTTTAAGGGTTAGTATACCTTTTTTGAACGAAATCATTCTGTATATTGTCACACAATACAATAAGTGCGCATACAAGTACACTAATTAGGAGACTGTTTTATAGGGTTACCGTAAGGTTTTGTATACATTTTACAACATTAAACGGGCTGACGTAGCTCGACGTATTCAAAAGGCCAACGAATATAATCACAAACCAGAACAAAACAATCACAAACTATTACCACACACATTAACAAATATTGGGACACGTCTGTGAACTTAATTTACCGAAAAAATTATACATAGGTCCATTGTATCTCTGTTGACACAATTTTCCAAATGGTCTCAATTTTTTAAATGTTAATTGCCCCGTTGTTGAGTTTAACGACCCACACTGAGAGCGAACTGAACTGACAGTTTGACACAAAGCTCGTGTGACACATATACGTCATCCCGTCGTTGGATTGACAATGCGCGAGCCGTTATTGCCGCCATTGTTTTTCTTCGCGCCAAATTCGGACGCGCGCGTGTGGGTGTATTTTTTTTATTCGCACGCTATTGCTATTGTTATGACGAATTGATTGGGCGAACGTTCGCAAGGCAACGAGGACATTACTGCTGTGGGTGTGCGAATTATTCGGGAGGCCGCTGAACTGAGGATCAAAAAGCTCGCTGGGCCGGCCTACTTCCCCGAGACAGCAAATTGCCTGTTGACCATGTTAGATAGATTATGAGATTACGAAGAATTTTAAGCTTGTAATTTAAGTCAGGGGAGGCTTATGAAGCGGGCGGGTAGTACGCCAGCGGTTGAGTCGGCGAACCGAATAAAACAAGCTTGACTTATTGATTATGGACGATACCCAAGGAATTGTGTCATGAAACGTAATAAAATATTATCGGAGTTGGTTATCTTGGTGCGGGACTGTCTAGATATCGACGAACACAAACATTTACTTATTTACCTATTTCCTATTGAATTTAGTTACCTAACCTACATATTCGGTCGTACGGCGGTTAAACACCAAATATGTGGTATAACAGCTTCCTAAATAAGATTCCTTGCGTAATATGTGTTGAATAAATTATCCATTTGAAAAGAAAAACGACATTTGTGTATATTTAAAAAAGGATACGTATCTAACCGTCTATTTTGTATTATTCGTATCGGTAATAATATGTTTAGAAATACATTAAAACCGATCGACGTCAATGAAGTGTTGCCGTAAAATCTGTTTTAGCGTGGCAGACTATGGTATTGGCATTATAGTACTAACATAAATATTAGACAACAAAATTGTTCCTAACAATTACTCACACAATTTCTCAGCAAACATGAGTTCATTAAAAATGTAGCTTCCAAATGACGCACGACTACTAAGCATATTGTTTTTCATCCTTTGACAAGCTATATCATTTCACTTATAGGAAACAAAACGCAGTTAATTAACATGGCATATTTAATTACCAGAAATTAACGTATACATTGACACCTGTATTTCATGGCGGTAGGAAGATACTCTATTTGCCACAATCTACGAATTTGACACCCATTTCATTATGCACATTCATGCATTTTTCATGTTCGGGTGAAAAAGCCATCTCACTATATCGTGATGTACGCTTCCAAAAAATATTTAACCAGGATACTGTCATACCTCTCAATGTTTCAATGTCACTTTGAAACTCAATACGACGTTACATTCTCAGTACATAGTACTCTCATAAACCACGTGTCACCATAGAAAAATATTCTAAGTACACACATTAATATAATTACAGCGATTAAATTGTTTTGCACGTTTTTGCACCGCATTAATTGCGAAGTCAATCAGTTACAGATCGAATGGCATGCTCCTCGGCACTCGACAAAGAAAAAAAACGAGTGTAACTACTCGAGTGTAGTTGAGTGGCGCGAGGATTGTCAGCCATTTTGTATAAAAAACATTAGTTAAGATGAAGGCTGATAAGCTCGTACGCCTGCGAAGGGCCACTGACCTGTTGTAATGGAATCTGTAAGCGGAAAACGTATTTGCAAATCCAATAAAAGCGTGAGAAGAATTTGCAGTGCAATAAAAATGTATCCTTCCCTTTGTCCACCTTATACTACATGGCATGGGTGAAGACAGAAAACCAAATCCCTTATTCCATCCAACTACAACCTGTGCTATCCTCCAAGGATATCTATCTACCCTGCTGCTACTGCCCATACCCAGGACTGTAATTCCTTCGAAGTACCTAGATCAGACTTGATCCATAAATTGCGTGGTGAATGTAAATTTATATTGTTCAATGAAAGGCTGATTAACCTGGTCTGTATGCACCTATTTATTGATCATAATTTATATTTCAAACACAAACACGCTAATTTGACACAAATGTTATGGCCCGCGTCTCGTTTGCAAACGAGCCTTAGCAAAGGTAAAAATAATGGTAGCTATACCATACCACCATAGAGTAAAATTAATATTAATGTTGTTGCCAACAGTACACCTAAGGTCGATAACATCCCAAGTCCAAATTGAATATTTATTTAAATACGATTCTTAGAAATTATCCGATTAGCGATCTCTTTCGGACGATGTATCAAGCCCCTTAGTTTTCCTTCTTTTTATCAATTCTACGTCAATTCAATCCGGTTGGATGGCTATCAACAAGGAACCGATAATAAATATAACAGTAAGTCCTCAGACTTCCGAATGATTAATCATTAATGACTAATGTACTGATGCAGCGCAGGTATGATGACATGCACGTTCCATGCATGACCTATCTCCCACTTGGCTTTATCAATACTAATCTCATGGAGTTGCTATCTGTAAAGTTGCAGCTGCCAATTGCTTATGATTCTATGTAAACGAAATAATAATAAAAAAAGAAAACAATCTTGTGACACTATGAAATTAAACGATTGTTTTAAAAATACAGATAATTAAACGACACATTATTAGAGAATTTAAAAAAAAACTGCGCGTGTATGTATTTATGAGACAAACATGATTGGAACTAAGGCGGGAATGATCAAACGTTTACATAATCTTTTTGGTTCAAATACAGACGTAAACCATCCTAACGGATTTAACACAAAACATGATGATCTGAACCTACGAAATATCTCTAAAGCTACACGATGGAGTCCTTCTAAATCTAAGGGCACCCATCGAGGTTAAACTACACAAGTTCTGCAAACAAGAGTGACGCAGAAATCTTTTATAAAAAAAAATACTATTTGCTCTGAACAAGGAAACGAGGCCAAGCGCCTAGCGATAGCGAAACTATAGATAAGATATAGCCATGATATTATTTATTAACTTTAATTCATCGTTGGGCAGCACTGAAGATGTACACAATACCTTTGTTCCATCTAAAAGGCTTTTGAAGGTAAGAAAGGGATGTGAATTCACGTTGCTCGAGATCGATAAATTGAAATAGCATGCAGGGTGGCAGTGAGTAGACTGTCGACATATCGGACTGTTTTAATAAAGATTTAATATATGTACCTACTCAATTTCGGCCATTAAACTGAACAGATATCAAAATGTTTATACATCGACGATTACATTTATAGAATATTTATTATTTTGTAGGTTTTATACAGTGGGAAAATATTTACTTCTTTACCGAATTTCATCCATCAAGTGTCAACATTTGAAGATATTCAACGGATTATCGAAATATATTTTTATCACTGACCATCCTTATTTCTTACAAGCTGGTGGAGTTCTGAATCTTACAGATGTTGCTCGAAAATTCCTCGATGAATACTGAAGTGTTGACCTTGCGCTGGACCGATTCATAAATACCGATGTCGAGAATACTCCTCCTAAATGTAATATTGCTTGGATGATTAAAGAAAGATAAAGAAAAATCTTTATGTTCAAGATTTCGTTGCTATTGAAGCTTATACTTTTTTTCATACCAGGCGATTATAATCTTGCTATTCAAAATATATTCACAAACATGCGACGAACACTTATTGTACAAATGAGACTTGCAACTATGTAAGCATTATAAAAGCACTATTAACTTCTGCATGTAGTTTCAATTTGATGTGCACGTTTTTAAAACCAATATTTTATGCGCAGAATATCACGAGAGAAATGCACCACCGCTTTCCCTGCTCTCGGAACAAATCATATTCCGTACGGCGCGAACAGCAATCAACACCGTTGACACACTCACCGGAGCATAGCCATTAAAATGCAGAAGTATAAGCTTGAAAATTGTATAGCACGTTTTGTAAAGAGCGTGCATAGTACTCAGCTCAAGAAGTAATCTTACATCCGCCTGTTGCACGCGTCTCAGCAATTTTATTGGAGGATCTGACGTAAAGATATTCACACTTGCAAGTTAGCGAAATTCACCTCAGTGTTCAGTGTATTTTTTAGACACCTCCGGAGAGTCCGGCCAGACAGCGGTGCTAATCTACTTATATCGAGAATAAAAGAATTGCGAAACGTGCATCAACATAATAATGAAACAGATCACTGTGGCAACTGCTAAGGTCACTATGTTAAACATTCTATTCTACACTCAATACAACTATCACAATATCCTGCAAAGGCTGCGCCAAATGATTATTAAGAGAAACGTTACAGCTGTCATCCATTGAAGCAGTTCGAGGAAATCACCACAACAATCAGTGCAGTGTAACAATATAAAAACCGCCTACTCCACCGCGCCAACAGATAAGCCGCCCACTTTCTACACGGCACGATGCGCTAGCGCATATCTTCTGGCCACGGCATGAGCTTCGCATTGCGCAAACCGGATATCATTTTGTGCGGCCATCTGCACCAATGTCGCCACAAGATGTGGTTAAGCACCAATTGGGCACACCAAGAAGATTATTGATTATAATGTAGCACTTACAATGTCTGAACGTAGCTCTTCAATCTTTGATTTATTAATATCAAGCTCAACTCAGCCTTATCAGCTAGGTATGTCAGTCTTGGGATAATATTGTGACGGCCTGATTATCACAGTGGTAGTGACTCTGCTTTCTGCGCCGAGGGTCCCGGGTCCTGGTAGGGACACAAGCTTTGTGTGATGAGCACGAATGTTTGTACCCGAGTC
The DNA here is from genome assembly GCA_905404115.1 of Pheosia gnoma. NCBI lineage: Eukaryota > Metazoa > Arthropoda > Insecta > Lepidoptera > Notodontidae > Pheosia > Pheosia gnoma. The sequence goes on along the minus strand of FR989917.1, from coordinate 3,251,301 downwards.
ATGTATGTTTAATATGTATATAAGTATTATATACTGAGTTCGCCCTCAGTCCATTGTACGGTACCCATAACACAAGCGTTGCTTAAAGTGGGACCGTATAGTTGGTGTGTTCGTATGGCGATTTATTTATTATATTGCAACTTAAGCATTGTACATCGCAGTGAAACTGTGATGGTACGGGTGTCAACTGTATTTACGGGTAATGTGACCATTACGTCTACGGTGCTTATTTACTTTCACGTGGCCCGCGAAGCGTTGAGATTATAGTGCGGTTGAAGTACGCTTATCCTTACATTAGCTTTAATGTGAAAGTCAGTTTGCTTGACTGAGTATCACGTTAAACAGCTGAACGAAATGGTTATGTTTGTAACCGAGGAAAGTGCTCGATAAGTATCTTTCATGTACATGGTAGCAGTACCGCAGTTGAGTGCTAATATTTGGCACGGTATTCCCATTACAATATTTAAAGGTGGATACACATCACAGAATACAGCGGCCTTGATATTCAATGCCATGAACACATGCCATAAAAAAGTTGATATCGCGCAACCAGGAAAACCATTTAAATCACCAGAAATGATGAATCATTGTAAAGTGATTACCATTTTTTTCTAACGGAATTGGGTCAACGAACTCGATACAACCAGAACTCCTACACTGTACTTAATTAAATCTCGAACGACTCCGAAATATCGCAAAAAAATACTCAAAGAACAAAGAAGGATCTGTTCTCCTATATACTTAACTGATATTTAATTAAAGCAACAATTACGACTTCCTGCCGACAAGGCTATGGGCGGGTTATCCTACAGTTAAGGACGAGATAAACCACAAGCAATCAAAGTAACTCTATAATTTAACTGCAGGACATCTCTTATTTAAGACGAAGGCATATATAATGTTACAAGTGGCCACAATTGATGCTATTTCATTTACCTGGAAAACAAGCGTGTCGCAACAATATTAAACCTGTTAACAGAATTGCTTGTGGTCTCAGATAAAAACTACTATATGATACCACAGCGCATGTATCAAAATTATTTTAATTGATTATACTAAAAGGATACAACTATGCACTTTTATTATGAATAAATCTAACTGATAATGGCAAAAAAAAAAGATTGATAATGCCAAAAGGATTTTAACGTGTTTCTAACACAATGATAATAATTGAATTATTAAGAGTGATAGTGAAATGTTTTCGATCGAATCTATCTTTTACAGCCAAAACACTTCAATCCCACCATTACACATTCACTCATGTACTTCAATTATTTAAATATTATGCCTTAAATTATCATAAATACTGAATAAAAGACTATTTTGTTTGACGCAAATCGTGCGTTTTATACAACAAAAAATATTTGCCGCGGCAATGGGGACAGAAGATGGATATAATCAAAGTTTGTGCACCTACTATATTGTGATTTCCAGTTTCATTCACTAGATTGCGTTGGTATACCATCGGCACACTACTATATGTATATGTTGTAGAACTCATAGAACTCTATTTATATGTAGAAAAAACAAACTGATCAATCCAGTCGCTGATATTTTGCCAGTGCGTTGGTTTTAATATACGCTTGTGATATTAACGCCCTCAATCAAACTACTGAACTACATTGATCATTGTAAAGAAAACCAAATGTTACTCGACAGCACTCACAAAATAAAAACCCTGTCAAAACAAACACTCAGAGTGCATTTACAATAAATTTCAACCTAACATTTTCCCGTAATAAATTTCGTGGCGGCCATGATTCACGCGCATATTTACTGCTCGCCCAAAAATATTTGAGTGTATTTTAACAATTAATCAAACATCAATATTACCATGGAATTTTTATCTTAATATGCGGTTGGATAAAGCATCAATTTCTTAAGCAAGCTTGCCCCCTTTGCCATCGGCGAGCCATCTTAAACCGATCGAATGGTGTTTTAAACTTAACAACTTAGCTTTAGCTTAACATAGACAAAATCGATCGTCAGTCTGGGCTGCTCTAACTTGCAGAATCTTTATTATCCTTATTGTAAGACAAATTTACTGATTATTTTAATGTAATGGTAACTGCTTCTGTCTATGTCTACATACATTAAATGAGATGAATGAGATGATGTCGATATTAACACTCATGGACCTCTAAATACCAGTTGTGTATTAGAACGCAGACGACAGACCGTTGCCAGAAGGCCCACTAACCATGATTAGACAACTGTTGCCTTTATAAAGAAGACTACCAAAGTACTTGCAGCTGTAACAACGGAAAAAGTGCCCAGCACAGGTGTGTGCAACGCAACGAGTCACACACAACCAGTATTGTTGCAATTACAAAACATACCTTATATTTCTCTAATGCATGCATATACACTTGCAAATATTTGCACGACTTACGCATTGGAGCAATGAGCTGAGCTGAAACTATTAGTTGTTCTTTTGATTTTTTTATTGTGTTAGCTTGTAAAATTATTATCACAAGTAGTTTAAATTTATCCAAAATTATTCAAAATGTTCGCGCTATTTACCATAAGCTATCTCTTGTCATTTTTATTAATAGTAAAGGCAAATCTTCACAGCATCATTACTAAATACTCGCAAAAAGTTCCATTAAGTAGTACTTATGGAAACATAAGCTTTAATCATCACGATGGCACCAATAATATTAAACCTCAACCTTATTAACATCCAATTAGAGGATATGAAAGTGGCATATCGAGTGGCCATAATTCATGCAGATGACCTTGCCGTCTGTCGCTTAACTTGGCGCCAGAACAGTGGTACACTTCCAAGAACTATACTTTCTTTATTAAATAATACATCAGCATACTACGATACTTTAATCATGGTTGATAGGTGGATATAAATCATCGTGATTGGGAATTTTGGGTGTATTTTAGAAAGTTGTAAGCTTTTGCCAAGCTCATAGTTTCTAATAAGCTCAATGAACGCAACTGTTTACATTAACTACTGAATAATTGCTGAACTTAATACGAGCCATCACAAGAAAGGTACAATAAAATGAAGAAGAACTTTTGAGTATCAGCTTTGTTTTAAGGCTATGTAAATTATATGGAGTTGTGTCAAAAATGGCAACAAAATGTTTGATTCTGAAGTCTGGTTTATTTGCAAGGTAAAACACCTTTGCCTCCAAAAGCGTTTATTAATAAAAGTCGGATTGGCATTACAGTCGTGTTTTTTAAGGTCATAAAAACGAAACCTCCCGTCTGTCAGTGTCACCGGCACTTTCGCTCGGACTACACGTCGAAAGCAGTTTCGTAATAAAGCGTTACGTTCAACCTTTTGTTCAGTTTCAGAGCGACACGGAGATTACCTTTTATTGTAATATTCCAAAAGAAATATGTCTTTTTCACGCCAACACTGTTGATATTGTTCGACTGTCTGGGGGAATATGGGTTTGTGGTCGAAAATTCGTATTGATGGTCGGAACATTTCCAGAACTTCGAAGTTCGACCTTTTTACGTATAATAAAACACTACAACTTGAAGCAATCACCTAGTTTGGAACCGCAACTTAACCTACCATGTCAATTGTCTAAACTGAAGTAAATTTACTTTACTAGATGGAGATGCTTAACTTTTGATGGTATTGTTTGAGTTGAAACTTGTATATTTTTTCTCTAGAGAAGTCCGTAAATGTTTATGCACGCCTAAAGTATAAGTTGCTGAAAATATCGACAGTGAGTTTAACCTTTCTATATACACTAACAAATGAAAATGTTTTTATAAAAAATAAGTATAAAAAACGGGGTTGACATATAAATAAAAACTTCTGAAAACGACCTACCATAAAAACAAGTTTATGCTTTATACCACAGTAATGCCAATAGAGGTGAGGATGGACAGAAGTGGAAAATCACTCTTATCATGGTCTAGGGTCTGGCTGGAGATGCTTCAATGTTAAAGTCCAATAAACATTCAAAGAATATTATAACAGACCTAACCTAAAAGCCAAACTGAACAATAGGCTCTGTGAATCGATTAAGTATTCCAGGCACTGCCATTGACCTCTCGGGTCGAGTTGTATGAGGTAGACAAAATAAATCGAGCCATTTATCATGATATTAGATCATGATCGATAGGAATCAGTTACTAGTTTTGTGGACTCAACATTGACATGCTTTATACAGCTGTTAGGATTGACCATAAATGTCACTAAGATTGGAAGATATTTTAGGGAACACTTCATAAATACTAGCGAACAATTGTTATCTCAATAGACAAACAGATTTGGTGCAGCCAAATTTCAGAAATAAATATTATCTATGGGCGAACAGAATACATCTATCGCTGCAAATATGCAGTTCACATTATATGGCCACTCGTAATAATTCCTTTAATGGAGTAACTTAAGACAATAAAGAAAGTCATAAACTCAAATTCTCATAATCATATCTGAACATTGGCAATAATATTTTCCTTGTGCGCGTAAATTATTTAAACGCTGTTTGCAGAAGCGCATAAACTACTCGTTTTATGCTCCATAAGTGCGATAATTTACGGTATATCTCTAGACGGGTTCCAAATAAGTCATCCGTGGGAACCTTCTAGCATGTTTCTCCGTTTCTAAGGTTGCGGTCTTCATATAAACGTAAATGACAATTTTTTTTTTTGGATAATACTGATAATAACTGAGAACCACTCTATAGCTTAAATGAGTATTTGGTGCTCCAGTGAAAACAATTATATCGTGCAACTCCGTTTATTTTAACTAACAAAATAGTTACAACATAGCTAATACATAATATCTCAAGAGCGCCATTATAAAAGATGAAGATTTAAATATTAAGTTATGGCGTACCTCAAATATGCACTGAAGGACTGGACATAACAGATTGTAAAATGATAATGCTGCTGAATTGGATTTTTCTTCAGTCAACACGGACGAAGCTACATAGAAAGCTACTGCAACGTGAGCATATAATGGGTACTTTCTGCATAGAAGCTCAATTGAAGCAAGAAGCAATGTCTAGTCTAGAGATTTGCGGTCGTATGCGGTTATAGTGAAAGTTTTCAAATCGAACCTGTCGATATCTTGGTAATATTTAAGAGCAACAGAATTCAACGTAAGAAAGTTATGCAAAGAAAGATGAAGAACCAAAATAAAGAAGTCACGGTTGAGATAAGTAGTAGTCCAATCTCAATTCTTCACCAGCGTAAGAGATAAGGGTATAGGCCATAAATAACTAGAAGATATAGACGTACGTTAAAGTATCCATAAATACTCATCTGTTTTGGTAATGAAAATCTACATGTTTAATCAATGCATGTCATTGAGTCTTGTTTCGACTTTCGACCCATTATCATGTTATCTGTGTTTCGACCCACGTTTCAGCCAATCTATATATTCCATCGATGAACGGCAATTTCCTTGCTCATTTAATTCAGTGCATGAAACAGATGGTGACCATTTCACCGTATTATGAATAAACATCTTCATCGATCAAGAATACTGTTTTCTCTTGAAACTTTACCGTTGAATGAAAATTCTGAATTTACTTACGTTTTTTCGTGTTAGCACGCAACGGTCGCGTGGGGTTGTAGATGCAGATATATTTCGCCTGGCACGTGATACTGTCAAACGGTTCACGATGGGTCGATGCGAAAACAGGGTGAAATGAATATTGAAAAAATTCTTTACAATTTAGTCATTATTAATATAATAGTGTTTGTATCGCGTTTTTATTACATTGGGCAGTTGTATTTCTTTAATGTACATTGATGATTACTTTATTTTAAATCCATATTTCAAAGATAAGCATCCTGCCGGAATAAATAAGCTACAATTTTACTTATCCATGGGACCGTAGATAGGCAAAGTGACGTCGTCTTCAGTCAGACAGACAGCATTTGCATTACAAATCCTCGTTGTTGCGCAACCCACGAAAATAGAACAAACATGTTGCATTATTTAACATCTAAATACATTACAATAAACCACAGTTGCTAACCCAAAGTAGGTTATTATCGGATGACTTGTCTTAAGATCAATAAGTGTTTCTTATATGTATTCTTGCATATATTCATGTGTGTCTGTGACATATTGACAATCATTAATTGCCTGCTTAAGATTGGTTTTCTTATTATGCTTTCTGCGTAGCACGAATCTCAGTGTCATCGATTTAATAATTATAATCCAGCATTCATCAAGACCTTGTTTCTAATCTCTCATGTTTAGGTTTAAGACAAAGTACAAGAAGTGGGTACTTAATTGTTTACTCAATGTATACAATTTACAACATGATTAAGGATTTTAAGTACATGGGTTTTACTGAGTATGAATATTCTAGGAATAAGGATAATGAAATTAAACTTAATGATCTCAATATAGAGAATATTGCGAATCTCAATTGGCTGAGATTCATACAAACTAGTTATTTCTTCCAATAGTTTAACAATTGGCCTAAGCATTAAGTTACTGATAGTCCTGCTAGTTGGATCACCGTGATCGAATTCTGGTTGCTCCGTTTAAATAATACTCGCCAAATCAAGATGGACGCGAAGTTGCCCCTCATACTATATGGTAAATGGCTAGGGAGATGATTAGCTTTCATTTAATATATTTTTATTAGTCTTATCTTTATTAGACCTTTGCTCAGCAGTGAGACATAAATAGGCTCAAAAAAAGTCTTATCTATAAAATCTCACAGCCACCTTTCTGGTATCTTAGTATATACCCTTGCTCGCGGGCAAAAGTTATTTTGTAAATAGAATCTCCGATCTCGTGTTCTAAGAGCCTGTCGGCGTGACATTTTGAAGGGTTCTCTAAAGGTCGACGCTCACGGCAAATGTCGGGAGCGTGTGTCGATAGCAAGTATACATACATTGCTATCAGATAAGCGCGGCCAGCCCTACGTCCCTTAGCACAGGCCCGTTGGATATATTGAGGGGAATGACGTCATCGCCAAATTACAACAAAGGGTCGATTGAAGGGTGTATCCTGTATGTATATTCATTTATTTCGGCCGATTTTTGACAAAATATCGGCACAATTTTTATGTGTGCACATGAAAAAAATCGCATGAAGCAAGTAAATTAAAGTAAGGCGGCACATCAGATTCTGATCAGTTTTATATTCTGTGATGATGCCTTACAATCGTTGTCGGCTACAGCGATTTCGTATTACTTTCGAGAGTTAGTTTCAGCATTAGTTCGGAGAGCTAGTTACTGGACATTAAAGATTTATACTTACGTATAAATCAATTGTGATGATCTTTCAATGGTGATGATGACTAAAGAATATATGTTCTTTACTGTATCTTATATCGCAGGCAAACTTTCTATATTCCTACTAACGTCACTCACTAGGGTGTTTCAAAGGTCTCCAAAGCTAGCTTTGTGTAATCTAAACAGGTTTGTCTTGCTTCAAGTTTATATCCAAATGTTGCAATCTGGTTTGCAAGTATAGTTTAGCTTAGGATTGATAATAACCCTCGAATTTATAGAAAGTTATGATTGATTGTAAAGTCGTTATAACGCACTTTTTCCTCTAAAATATTCGTTGTAATGCCATTATAATCCATTTTAACTGTCTATAAATTTGGGGGTAAGTGTACGCTATTACATAATATGTGTTAAGCTTATTGTACTCGTATTAATTCTGTCTAGATTATTTGGATTAAGATCTTTCATAGATGTTATAGTAATCTCTTAAATCCGAGAACTTTACAAAACACGTCTATTGCAGTCAAAGCGATCCTATTTCCAATGCAAGAAGGTTACATTATACTAATGTCTATATTAGTTAAAAAATTTACCACCGGAAAACATAAGTTGTTACAAAGTAACAAACATCCAAAATGGTCGAATATGTGATGGAATCACATGATGGATTGTAGAGAGAGTGTGGAAACCCAATTACAGACAGTGCGTTAAAATTAATAAGGTGAGAGCGAGACCTAATTGATGGCACTTAATTATTACCATTATTAACGAAAAAAAAAACATAATTATGAATTTACTTCAAAAAACTATACTTGAAAAATAACATACAAACTTTCGATCACGTTTATCGAACGCGAACCTATCGCGTGTAAACAAATTAATTAATCAACATTAAATGAATAAATTAACACGATTTCGATAAACTCGATCAAGTTTTCGCATACGATCAGCTAAATAATGCAACGATACATTATGAATTCGTTTAAATTGCTGAATAACCAATCAATATTTATACCATCACGACATATCGTTGCTTAACGTACATATTGCTCTCATCAAAACAAAAAAAAATACAAAACATTTCAACAGCCAACCCCCTTTGTTATTAAAAGCGAACCAATAGATAATCGGTATTTAAACATTGACGTGTTTACACCGCCCTATCACAGGTGTGCTGGTAAACTCGTACTAGTTAAGGCCTCAGCCTCGAATTTAGCGAGCAGCGTGGCGGCGGCGGCGGCGGCGCGGGAGCGGCAGGATCTTATGCGTAAAATCAAATGGACCGGTTCTCGAAAAAAGCGGCGTGGCAGCGGCGCGGGGCGGCCAACGAGCGCCGCTCCCGCGCCGCCGCCGCCGCCCCGCTGCCCGCTAAATTCGAGGCTGAGGTCTTAAAGTGAGATATAGGGCGTACGCGCACTATTTCTGTACTTCAAAATGTCGTACAAGCTTGCGCAAACCCTCGACTACGCCCGTCTATAAATAAGCAGTATACGACACTAGTTAGCAAAAGCAGTTTATTTCACCACTCTATAGAGTAATAGCTTCGGTTCTAGATCACATCAATGATATTGCAAGAGCTGAATAAGACTTATTCATCATTTATTCATACTGTTTACTAGGTATATTATGTTATAATCTATCTAAATAACTAAATAAAATAAATATCGCCAGACGAACACACCAATTATACGGTTCCACACTAAACAACGCTTGTATTATGGGTACCGTACAATGGACTGGGGGCGAACCCAGTATAAATTACTTATATAGATATCAAACATCCATGACTTGGATACAAACATTCGAGCTCATCACACAAAGTTTGTCCCGACCAGAATTGGAACCCGGAACCGTCGGCCTAGAAAGCAGGGTCACTACCAACTGCGCTAGGCCGTTGGCCGTTGAATCGTCATACTGGACCCTTCCCTCAAAGTTTGTATGTGACGATAACATACTTTTCAATATTATCACAAACGGCCTTTACTTAAAGTGCCCGTCTACAAGCGATTCTACAAATTGATAAATACTTAATCGAACTAAAATGTATGAGGATAACAAAAGCTGTGGATAAGCAGACAACGTGGCTAATGAATCAGCCCCCATACGTTTTAGCGCAAGGGTAGAAGCGCTTATAAATAGTCCAATTGTAAGTGCTCATATTTTTTTTCTTGCTAAACGCTTGATATTAAAACACAACCTCATCAATTTTATCTTATGTGTTGTGATGTATGAAAACAAAATGCAACATAAACATAATGCTATTATAACATGAAGGACAATAAACGGCATATATATAATTCAAGATAAAAGTAATCTTATAAAACATACACATTTATGTTGATTGTAAGTACCAGTTACGTAGATATTTATATAATTCCCGATGACTAAGTTTGCTATTGTTCGGTTATAATGTGAATTACTAAACATTTTATGTAAATAAAATTGTAATTTCTATAATATTCCAATGGATTAGGACAAGTCTTGAGACGCACACTAATTAGGCGATAAACTTGATCATGTGTGGCTGGTATAAAGCTATAAAATGAGACTACTTCGATCAAGATTTCTAGGCGACATACTAGTCTACACACTGGTATATGTGAGACGCTAACTTTAGCCTCAGGCTTCAACTTTTACATTTTGTCAATAATCACACAAGTACTTGATCGTGAATCTATAATAATGGATAATGCATTTTTTTTGCCCACTGGGAAATGGCCCCCTTGCACTTCTCTTCGCGTCTCTGCCTTGGGCCATCTACAGCCACGAAGTTCCCGCAAGTGTTCAAATCATCTCCCGTAGTATTAAGTGTTATATGACAGTTAAGAGCTTTACAGACAGGATTGTTAGGTAACTAATTAGGCAGTTATAACTCATTAACTAACCGTTATATCTAGCTGGTTGATTAAGGTAACAATAAATTAATAACAAATTAAAATTTGAAAACATTTGTCCAACAAAATTATCGTAGCCGCTTTCAAACAACAAATGGCCAGTGTTTACGAGTTAAATGTTGTAAGTGTTAATGACGTATTTAACGTTAATGATGCTGCACCGTATCGGTGCTGTACCCTATTTAAAATGAGATAAAAAGTGTCTACAAATATATAAATCTAAGCCAATATGAATTCAAATTCATGTTTATTTGTCCAAGCATAGGTAATGAATAAGTACGTCACCAAATATGACGGATGAATGTGTACCTGCAACAAATTAAATAAACTATTAGTATAAAAAAAAATAATGATAATATTGCCAGGCGAACTCAACATATGTACGGTACAGTACTTAACACTGAGCGAGCAAATTCCAAAGAGATCATTTTCGAAACTTACTCAGGCGGAAATTGAACCAGCAACCACACACAGTGCAGGAGCAAAGCAAAGAACAACAAGTCGTAATTAAGTAACCCGACCACCGCCACAATTAATTCCACTTAAATTCCTAGGCCATACACATCTCTATTAAACAAATACGATGCGATGTAAAAAAATCTAGAAGAATGAGGCCACAAACATAGTAGATGAGGCGATTTAATGAGTGCCATCCGCCGGCCATTACCCGGTGAAGATAGCACGCGACTTTGTCAATATAAGTACCATGTATAGCCGGAATATACCTTATCGAATAGTTGATCTTAATTACGGCAAAAGTAAGTTGAGCTTACGTTACGTTACGTCTTATTAGTAAATAGGTAAAACGATTTTGAAGCAGAGCCAGTGAAGCAAGCAATTCTCAAGATTATGAAGATAAATTTTGTTTAGTTAATCGTTTTCATGCATCACGAAATGATGATGTTTCAAAGAAGTCAGACTGTAGTAACAACAGTAAGACAGAGTAAAGCATTTTTAAAATAACACTCTAAATAGCACAAAAAGGCACAGATGACTCCACTTAGCAAAATAACTTTCAGGGTCAGTTACTAATGTAAAATCGGTTTGTTCAACTATATAACAACATAATAACTTTAAGATGTACATTAAAGTACTTAAGTAATTTCACTCAACTCCCAGCGCACATGAAAAACGCAAATAATTATAAGTATTTTTAGGTAACACAGTTTTCAAGTCTTCGGTAACGTAACGTGAATATGCAATTTGTTCTCATTGTCTAGATGATTTAGTGGTACTTGGCTGATTCTCCATTACCCATGATTTAACCTTTATATCAATTGAAAAGGCGGTCAAGTGTATGTCTATCATCATTAGATAGGCGTCAATACCGTCATTAAGCATAAAAATAATAGTTTGCCCGTTGCGAGGCGATTCTCCACCTCTATGGCCCAGTGCGGGTCGGCGGACTTAACACTTTTCTTTAAGTCTTAAATATGTTCTCATTATGGTTTTCTTTACAGTTTAAATCCCATTTGTATGAACCAGGGTTGGAACCTGCTACCCTTGTCCCCAAGATGAACGTTCTGAAACCATAGCGACTATCAGTATATTATAATGTATATTTGTCCATAGTACTTAATCCAGTCAGATCTCTGGTCCAGTCAAATCTGCCAAGTCCCTAAGCACGAAGCCAAGATGGACAAACAGTTTTAAATAGACAAACATCGTTTATGTTAGCATAAAATAAAAAAACCGCTTAAATTGATCTGAATAAATTTGTAAGGAGACAGAGAATTACTTGAGGTTACCGCCTGGATTAGGGGCGTTCAGTTAAATACTCAAAGGGTCTAAGAGCTAGCCTATCTTCACCATGCATCTAACGATTTTCTAAAAGAACCTACAGACGATTATGATTAGTGATTTTCGATTTCATCGCAGACAAACGGATGTTCCAAATTAACAAGTCTACGGTCCACACTGAAAGCGGACGAGCGCAAGTGTTGGCCAGAACTTTCCCCCAACCCAGCTCGCGAAATTTGCCGCTACATACACACTTCGCGCCTCGGTCTAGACGCTGAAGTTTATTCGACTGTCAAATTGGCTGGTCATTTAAGAGACATGGCGTAGTAATGAGGCCAGGACAATTTCCTGCAAAATAATAAAACAATTTAATACCTAGATGTCGGATTTGACACGCCTTTTGCTAACTGGCTGGGTTCTTTCAGGCATGTAGGTTTCCTAGCAAGAAATTTCCAGAGATGTGAGATTTGGATCGAACCTGATTCCAGGGCGAGCCTGAAGATCGTGTTTTATCACACCTGCTCTGGTATTGTAAAATCACTATTTGAACTTTTCGCAGTAAACATATAAATAGTCAAATTTATTTATGACGCCATAATTACGGTTCACAACACGCTTATCGTTCGATATGTCAACGTGTGAATTTATGATTAAGTACAACGACCGCGAGCTAGGTGTCAAATACGTTCAATAACATTAATTCTCTAGGACTTGGAAGGTCAGGCTTGGAAGTAATCACGAGGAATGTGGGATTAGATGGGTACGGGATGACGTCACAACATCGCGAGGTTGACACGGGCACATAGCGCGGGCATATCCAATTTTGATCCTAAAAATTCGTTAAAGCTATTTTGACATAGACAGTGACAGCTCAACAAATGACAGGTGACATACTCTCGTGAGTTAAAAGGCCAGTGTTCGGGAAACACCTAAACCAAGTTACTGATTGCAAAAGCCAAGGACGCAGATGACAAATTCACAGGCGTTATGACTTCATCAGACGGTGACGTTTTAGGATAACGAAGCAAGAGCCAACGACCCTAGAGTCACGTGCGTTCAATAACATTAATTTTCAGGTCAGAACTAGAAGTGTTGCCGTCGACTCGCGGGACGAACGCCTTCGGGCCTAAGATTAACGACCTCCGGCCAACTCAGGTGTTCCGGTTCGAAAACAATATAATCCACTTTTGTACGGTCAGCGGTAAGTGAATATAATGACCGGCTGAAATTTTTATAGGGAATTTGTTCAAAGTATTTTACGTTCCTGTTACTGTATTACTATTGACTGCCACGATTTGAACTCTTGAAATGCCTGCAATGTATGTACGATCGGGGACATTTCCCTTGAGTTCTATAAGGTCATTTTCACGTGGCAATAATTAGCTCTAGCGTCACTGCTTGTTACGGCTCTTAACTTATATGTAGAGACAACTTATCAAAGTGTATCTATGCAGTCTTTGCTATCTAAAACTAGGAACTGTGAACAGCTGTTGCCGCGTTTTACTTCGTAATACATGGAGATTAATCGTTGAAAAATGAGTCCTCAAATCATTTTGTGTTTGCAATCTTTCATTTACAACGCGGTGAAAACCCTGCATAATTAAAATTTCAACTGCCCTTTATTTCACACGACTATCCACTGCATTTCTGATTACACGGCAGATAAATGAAAGTTTCACGCCGGGCCGCTCGGCGCTCGGGTCATGCATGTAATTGCTAAAACGAGCCGCCCTTTGAGGGTTTACGCAAATGTGGCGGACCGGACCCCAAAATAGTAAGGCCACGTGGCACCCCAGTTGTTTGATCGTGTGGAACCGATGATGGTGGACGCAACTGTATGTACCATTTTATGATTTTGTTGTTGCATATAGTCGTAGGAAGAAGTGGTGGATGATCTATTGACAGTATTAGTGACATACCTACATAACACGTCGGTGTATATCAGGAATTAGCAGGGCAAGGACAGATTTTGTTGTAACCATTTTTTTGTACTTTGAGAAGCGCAAGTAGAAAATGCTATGCTTAAAGAGACAAGTCTTATGATAACTTAGAGATAGATTCCTGGAATAGGCTGCAGAAAGAAAATTGCTAATAAATGTTTAAATGCATGAAACAAAAAAGTTAGAATATTTAAAAAAAATCATACTCCTCATGAACCAGTATTACCTATAGTGTGCATAATGGAATCCTTTCTAAAACATGGCTCTTATTCAAACAAAACAACGAAACGTTTTTGTTATGAAAGTTCCGCTTTCTCGAAAAAAGAGAAATTGAATCAGAGAATATTAAATATGATACACGCATCTCCACATTGTGTGTGCATGCTATAATTAAACATACTGAGCCGTCGAATTTCGCTTACGTGAAGTAAAAGTGGTTTGATTATTTATGAAAAAGCTAGTCTGCTGTCGATGTGAAATACATTTATGCAATGTTGCCAATGATGCCTGTACTTACAAGACTTCGTGGGAATTGAGTAGTAACATGAATCAACAGCTTGAGGCATGAAAGGAACACATTAAAACGAGACAAACATATGTTTCAATAATATGGATATTAATTATGTTCATGATTACATTCATTCAGTTCAGGATACAGTAACCGAACAAAAAATAAAGGCTATGAGTTAGTTTACACATTTTTTGCCAAGCTGTTTGTAAATTAACAAAGAGGTCCGCCAACCAAATTGATCGAACGTTCTCAGGACTCATGCCTTGCTAACTTGACCTAGAATAACAAATTACTTTGCTAAATTACGTCACTTCAAACCGAAAATTCACTTCCTTTATATTAATTGTTTGAACGAAAAGTCACGTTTTGTTATTAAATAAAAAATATTGTTTCTCGAAGTATAATAAACTCTGCAAATCGTTCGTGCAATTTCAAAGACAAATAACGATCGATATATTAAAACATGTGTAGAAAATCAAATCTGACGACACCCAAGGGTTTTCTTAGAAACCTATTTTCATAACCTATCAGAGTGATAAACTAGACAGTTTACATGCCCATTGGAAAGCAATATACTTAAAAGCGAGTTATAAGTACAGCATACAAAAATGATGATCTTAAAAAATCCTATTTGTGCTCGATAATAAAACAAACATAACGGCATTCACTATTAAACAGGGACACCAAATCAACGATTAGGAAGACCGTGTTAATCGTAATGATTGCAAAAATTGTTACACAAACAACTTTATCGAAACGAGATAAAAACTAAGCAATATATGCAAATGAGTATCGATCAGTGTCCTCGGCTACCGACACGTAAGGAAAGGAACGACATCCGTTTCCTCTCTCATAGTACGCACAAACAATGACCTCTGGTGTCAAACACTTTGAATTGTACGTGCTTTTTCGTGTCCGTCGATAATTTATATCATTAAACTTTTAGTGGTGCCTTAAAAGCGTCAGTAGAGAATGACTCACTAATGTCAAGGTACAAATCAAACGGTCGACAACTGCGTTCGATTGATTTATTACTTCTTTGTAAAAATGTATTCCCGCACCATTGATCAAACCTGATAAAAGTGGCTATGACAAAAATTGCAGCAACAGGATGTAAAGATGAAATTAATCCCCATGAAATCTCCACTAAATTAGGCTGATCGGTCATCAAATCTGAGACTGACCGCACATCACGAGCTTATCGCATCGTTCACGACATACTTAGTCTGCTGTAGGAAGTAACTTGCATTCCTTTTTCGTTCATCTATCTATCTTTCTGCCCCGTAATTTTTTTTAGCAAAGACGAAAATGGAAGAGAACAATATGTATTCTGTCCAGCTAGTACATAATACCCAAAGGTAGCAAATATACTAAAAGCTTTTGTATGTGAAGAAACAGCCCCATATGTTATACCTCCTACACAATTTTTCGCGACTTTTTTCCCAAATTATATGAGCTGTTGGTCGCAGATGACCCTTACAGCTTCACTGGACAAGTTCCATTTTTGGCGACCTCAACGCTCCTAGTTCTTCTTACTTCACGCGTGTTTCTAACAGCGCCACCAAAGCAGGATGTCAAAACAATAGTAAACAATTCCGACGATCGCGATGTCCGGAGAGACGACACACAATCGCCGGAAGAGCACTGACTCGGCCCTCTCCTACAAGATGTATTTTTGCATTATATTGCCTTCTTGCCTAATCCACCAGAAGCTTAATGACAACAGAAGCTTATTGGAGGTACAATAATATTATATCTATCCATCAGACGGAACGCGTCCACGCCTGACGTAGCCTACCCTAAGGGACTTCTACAGGTCACTCACTGTCGTTTGTCACTCCCTTATTTTAAAGCCAAACAAGAATTTAAGTAAAGTAGTTTTGACAACGAGTTGGCTAGAAGTAAAATCATGTCGTCATAATATCATGCTGCCGTTGAAGCCATGCCGTTTTTTTTTTTTTTTAGTAGCACGGTTTATTTAAGAATTCCAGTCCCAAATCTAGTGCAGAGGATATAAACATTTCAGAGATACTGTCAGTCAGAATAATTTGTAGCTTACCATAGCCAGAAGGCGAATACTTTTATATCGCGATAAATACAACGAAAATGGAAACAACGCGCAACGCTCACCGATTTCACTGAATAAATTGATGTATGAATATGATAATTGAAACAGGGTCTCGCCTAACGTTATTTAACGCCTAAAGGCACCATGAATAATACATGAGACAAGATCATAGACGATCCATATTGTGGGTTTTCTTCTTATATACTGAAATTAATAAAAAATCTATTGTTTTTAGTTTTATTGTAACCCCAATTTTATAGAAAGTATACTTCCTTTATCAATGGCATTATGACGCTCTTTTATGTTGAAAATCCTTTTACACTTTGAGTTGGTGAAAACATGTTTAAATTTGTGGTACAAAAGCATTGCACTAGTTATCACATCACACCACACATCACATCGAAGTTAACTCAACAGACAACATTTTTTTTATTGATTACACATTGTGTGCAACGTGACAGACAGCACAACAGAATCAATCAGCTTTCGTAATCGATTTTAAATAAGAATTACCATTTTACCCGGTCGTGACTTGTTCCCAACGCAGCAGTCAAGCAATTCGCCACGAGGTCGATTATAACTGGACAAGTTTATCTCATAGCCATCAAATAGAATAAGATCTTTGACTGCACATCATAAGGGCAAATATTGAAATCAGAGATGGTGATTGAAATTGTACAGCTCGTATGAATATTCTTTGATTCGGCCTGACGGCAAGTGCGGTCAATTGAGTTGTGAATGAAACTATTGTGATCGGAATATGGTAGGGTTTGATGACCATTTGAGCGATCGCACGGACTGAACATTGGACTTTAAAATTGATAGCCGCTCATGATTCAATTACTTGATAACGTCTATTGAGATTTGTGCGATAGATATTCCCATAAATTATACTATTGGCAAACACAGGCGTCATTGATGTTGTCAATATAAGAGCGAACTAGATTTTATTGTGTTTGTTACTGATGGAAGTTTTATCAGCTACGTTATATGTGGTATTTGTAGGATGATGTGGTCTTTAATAGGGTGCTGCAAAACAAACTGCGAATACAATTTTGAAGGTATGATCCGACTACACTAAGTCTTCTACGTAGTCTTTGACCAGTTGTATAATGGGGATGCAACTGTAAGCCATACAATGTTCTCTTTATCGCCATATATTTTTTCTTTGTCTATAGCGTTGTTTAGATTCGATTAATCTTCTAAAACAAACAGCAAATATTCTAAGTATGAAGAACATAAAATTCTCTCAGAATCCTTCAAATCCTCAATAATTTGTTAAGCAACAGCTTCGCTCACTCGTCGTAATCAAAGAAATTACCTCTTGCCTTGTCGATTTTTTTTTGCTTCAAGACTCCGTACCTAACTATAATTACATTTCTGGTTACCCATTTAGTTAGAACCTTGAGTTGATCGTGACTGAACGGATAGGTATGAGGTATAATAAATAAGCATCATGGATATGGAAGTGGTAGTTTTCAATTATTGACGCTCCGAACCTAATGTAGTAACCAAATATAGATGAGGAAGCAATATTATGGAGTACATATTACTTTAACAATGGTTTCTGAGAATAAAATGGTGCCAAATCGTTTAACGTTTTATTTAAATGGTCAGACATTGAACAAGATGCCTGAAGAAGCAAAGATGCCTTTTCGTCGTTCTGAGTTCGTTAATAAAATAAAAGACTTGGGAATTACGTGAGTTGATTTCCATCGTCGCCCTCGGTCAAAATACAGGCCCTGCAATGAAGCCATTTCGATAAAAAACCACGTCGAAACCAATCGTTCTTTGGGAGTCAAAACTAAAACCAACTACCGCTGAGCCCTTTTTATTGACAATCACGGAACCGAACGGTTTAGAAATATTCCAGTACATTTAAACTCATTACAAACAACTTGACGCGGAATACAATTGGTTCGGACAAGTTTCAAGCCAATTCAAATGTTGTATTGAAAGTCGACGTACCAACGTAGGAATTGGATCAGAGCAATTAACGGGTCTTACAAACGATGTGTTGCTTTCGTTACACTAAGAAAGTTCATAATTGTAAAAATAAATTTATCTGGATGTATGTGGATTATGATTTGAGATATTTGTTTATGTTATCGATATTTTTGGTGCATCACGTACGTACACAAGGTCTATAGTTGATAGCTTAGTAGAGATGATTGATAGCAGTAACTACCTAGTCCTAGTAGAAGGTCATGTTTATAAATATGATCCTTATTGTCTTTCAACATCTTCGATGGATTTACGAGCTCGCCAGACAGCCAATTGCTTCTATTACTCGTTTTTCTTGAGTATTTCTCAACTCCTGAAGAATACATGACAAAATAAATTGAATCATTAGGATGACCCTTTAGTTTTTTGATATGAAAAAGTTTTATGGACTTCGTGAAAGAGTACACTAAACAAGTCTCGACCGTGTACATCGTTTAAGTGGTAATATATCAAAGCTGTTTTTAACCGCCCACGCCAAATCTCGGTTTCAAAGCTAACGGTCTTGTTACACCGTATTCTAATTTCTCTATCATTAATTTTACAATGACAAGCTAACCTTTCGAAAAATTTCACGGTTATATTTGTTTATCTATGGCTACGGTGGAACAATCAGGATATTATTGTAACACATGCCAGTATTATATAAGCAGATGGTACGGTTTGGTACGTAACGGCAATGCTCCGCAAGGCAAATAGGGCGAAACGAAATATTCATAGTTCAATTGTGGTTACAGAAATGGATTTAGATAATGTATATTCACAGGCACGTTACATACATGTTACTAGAGAAGTATTCTACTGTTCTTGGCGAAATTTTCAAAGTCAAGATCAGGAAACTAAGCTAGTAGGTGAGTAGCGACAAATCTAATTTCGCGAAGTTTTGCGCGCGTATTTTTTTTAATGTCGACGGGCGTTTGGTCCACCTACATGTGATACATTCCGAATATTTTAAATTGCTTCGTTAAAACTAAATTATGTGGATGAAAATTCGCCATGTTTTGGCGCTTAGATTTGAATATAGACAGTTATTCAAAACGTGGTGACAAATTATATTTGTAAATTTGATAATGGTCGTTCTATTACAACCTTCCCAAGATGTTATACCTTTGCATTGCTTTGGACACTAGACAATAATGGCAAAGTGAGGTTGTTGTCAGTCAACCGCGGGGCGCAGGTAGTGTGGGCTTGGCATTAACCCACTTTCAGAAGCCCGTGGGAGGCCGTTCTAAAATTATAAAAGAGATAAAAAATCCGCCAACGTTTTTGTTTGGTTTGCGCGTACGCAATCTCCGTTACCGCAACACTTCAAGAATAAACTTCTAACATTGAATCTCTGGGTTTGTGTAACGTAGTGACTAATGAATCGTTGGGAAACTGCTTACAGAAATATTGATGAAAACTAAGTGTTAAATAAAATAAAAAGCAGCATCCGCGATCCACGCGATCAATTTATCTGACGTAACTGCGTACATTACCAACGTAGAGTGAGGTCGCAGTGCGCTGATATACAAATCATTTGCAAGTTTTACAAATGAATACATTTCATATTACAAACCGAATTCAAAACAGACAAACACAAACTCAGAATTTAAGAAAATAACTTTCTATTACTCATATTTTAAGTGATGGCTGAAATTTGAAGACTGTACATCAGACTTGTAGTTTTTGTTGTGAAATAGAAAGTAATAACTGGCATTGACTATGCAAGTGAGCGGTGTTATTTTCCGTGAAAGCATTCCGCCGTGTAAGGCATGCTGAAAGAATGGTTCTTATTGCTGAAATATGTAATCTACTAAACAAAACTAGGTTATTTAACCGCAAGTTTTCACCGATCTAAAATTTTAATCACAAAGTGTCCATTATAACAATGCCAAGACTAATCATTAGAAGAAGTGAAATTATGAGTAGGTAGTCCTAATCTCATTAAAAAAGGAGGTCGAGAATTGGGCTTTCGTTCTACTTCGACGACTTTCATAAACTCCAGTTGGCGCCGAGTTCATTACCATGGCCACACTAGTTTCGGTATAAATTCCGGGATCGCCCACATCTCTCATTATTGCAACAAAAGCCTGCGCTCTATTGTTGAATTTTAAATAATAATTCTTTTGTATTTAGTCTCTGTGCGCATTGCGAGCTAGCTTGGCGCTAGTCCAACCGCCCTGGGTGTTTGGCACAAAGCAAAAGAGTAAACATTGTGTGTTGCATAATATTGTGATGAACGTTCCAGCTCGACATCCTTAACATTATCACCGTTGACATGAACCATTGTACTAAGAGTCATCTTCGAGGAAGCCGGGCCCCAAGTCTGCTAACACAATCGATTCATAATCGTACAGCAACGGCATACTAACTGTCACTTCTGACGGATTGTATGGGATAGCTGTTAAAAGTGACAGTTACTATGCCGTTGCTGTACGTATATAAATCGATTGTGTTAGCAGACTTGGGGCCCAGGAGGATTCCTTCGACAATTGTTAACTCGATCTCGATACGGCGGCTGCTCTAACTTCACAATCACAGTCAGTGTCGGGATGAGTAGTAATGGACAACTGCTTTTAAAAACCTCCGCTTGACCCGAACTGCCACCGACCGTTTATACCTGGCCGACCACTTAGTCCGATTGGCAAAGCGGCACACAGCAAATGTTTGAACGATGCCAATCTTGATATTTGAGTTTGAGAAGTGGGTTATCAAATTGTAACACGATAAAGTTATTGTTAGCTTCAATATCCGTAATATCGAACGCCATCGTAAAGAAGCATGATCGATATGAATGTGATGAATTAAAAAAATATATTTCAGAGTTCTGGGAAACCACAGGTTTCTGTACAGAATGACTTGTTGTAAAAGATTGGAGTGGAAAAGACAGTAATTGAAGACTCTAACACCAAAGATTCGGAATACTGACTCGAACCGCAGGAATTTTTGAGTTCAACGCTCGCAATGGTGAAGGTAAACATTTGCGAAAACCTGCAAGTCTTTAGAAAGCCGTGTGACGTTCGCCAGCCCACACTGGGCCTAGGAGGAGGGCTATTGCTTCACCCACAATGACATTAGTAGAAAATACTATCGGCTAAACGTGGATATACTGTAGTGAACCTCTGCCTACCCACACCCAAAGAGGCATTATAAAAGCAGCATGTGATGTATTCAGAAACAGGGGTACAGTTACCAATCACTTCTTCTTCTATAGCACAGCTAAGAAATAATATAAGTTATGCCAAAGTGCAACCCACCCGATATCTGTTGCGTAGCCTATGCAATCGATCGGTCCCGTGCTCCCGTCAGTTAGTGACCTAGTTACGCGCCGCTCGTGTCTGCCGGCGTAATGGTTACGCACTTCGACAAGTGCCTTATTAGGACACCGCCTCGCCCTGTTAGGTAACAGTGACCAATGATATGCTTGTTAAATAAGCAAAAACGATTCTGTCGACAAACGTTTTTCGTTGGTTCGACTCGTTCGTCTTAATAGTGGTCCTGGCCGATTTGGGTTACAGCAACGGCTTATGTGGACTTCGAATAGGTCCCTGCTGCTTGTTAATAGCTGAAGTAGCTTATCTTGGTAAAAAATCTACGGTCATATATACTTTTTTATTATATACTATAGCCGCAGATGGTCTAGCTTTGTACCCAGAATCTTTACATCATTCATGGACGCTTTGTTCAGAAGATAGAAGGACAAATACTATAATTCATAGATAAATTGCAGCCAATCATCAAAATTTCTTGTCACAATTATAAAATAACTGATCATTTTCAATGGATAACTTAAAGTTGCACATTATTGAAGTGCGAACTGTCGGATATATTTTGACTGCTGCATGTACAATAGACGTTTAATTGTATACTTACATTCTACCGTCAAGCCAAGAAGAAACATGACAAAGCCGTCAGTATATTTCTCACACTTCGACAGCTAGTAATAATGGCTCTAATTAGCTTGTTAGAGTTTCGTTACGTGCACTTTACATCAAGTGTCACGTGTAAAGGCGAATAAGTGATAGGACTTCGTGAAAACTTCTATTGATTAGTGTTATTGAATAAGTTATGCATTGTAGCCTGAACTCTGATCTTTTAAGTCTTGGATGCATAAAGTATCATTGTTGGCACGTCAAATGAATGTTGCAGTTTTTTTTTCTATACTAGGCAATCGGGTATAAAATTGCATTATCTGGTGGTCGCAATGTATGTTGCGTCAGACATATTGTATAAAGCGGGGTTTCATTAAGAACTAGGCTTAAGATAAATTCAATTCGAATCATATTCTCGCATACAATCTTCTTTAGCAGATACATTTATAGTGCAACTTTAACAAGTCAATATATCTTCGGCAAACAACTTACGTCACATATTGCTGTTAATATACGTACATAGGTAGTATATCGGTCTACTTCTCGGCTTAATTAAAATGCCAAGCTGGAAGGAGGTCGAGGAAAATGATGCGCTGAACCCGAGCAACTTCACTAATAAATTAACACGCGAAATTTTCGATGCTACGCCAAGGGAGAACGTGTGATCTAGGATTTATTGCCGTTCGGTTTTTTCTTCAACTCCCTTCGTCTCTAATAAATTTAACATTCGAAGATGGATGAGAGAGACTACTGTAATCATTGTTTCACAAAATGGAGCTTATACTTAATGCAATATCTAACAGGACACAAATCTAAGAAACTCACCAAATACATCTCGTAATGATGACTAAACTTATAAAGTAAATTATTAAGTTCAGAAAACAAAGAACAGACATTTCTAAAGTTGCAGAAACGTCTGGAAAGTAGGCAATGAGCCGCGGGCAAGACCGTGCTGCTGTGAAGAGATCTTCACTTGAGCCCTTTGAAACTTTGTCGAGGAAGCTAGTTGAAACTCGACATGAAACTTCAGGTTAAACCGCCACTAAAAAAGCCTTTCAAGTTTTAATTCAAAGAGATTTTAACGCTTATTTCATGAATAAGATGAATTATTATCAATTTGAAGCCGTTTTAAAAGTGTTTTACTAGATTGCGTGTGGTAAAAGACTTGCAACCCCGATCTAAAGTTACATATTGAAAAGATACACCAAATAAGTTGTACTCCCTTTGATGTTTACCTATAACTGTCCACTACTGGACGTCTCCATTTACCATAGTTTCTACTCCATAGATTATAGTTGATTAAGGCATCTCAAACTATCAACTTTACTGCTCTATATAATTTGGGATAAAGAATGACGAGTAAAACAACTCTGCACACAAAAGTATTCATAATAACTAACTCGATAAGCCTGCAAACACGATGTGATACACCATAGACGATACCTCACGACAGTGTTCTGCGAAGAGATAAGTGTGTAGATTGATATGTGCACCTATTATTAGTTGTGTCGGTCAACTCTGACCTAATTGCTGCAAATTCTCCAAGTCGGTTGCCGTGTGCCAGTGACGCATTTAGAACAAGACCAATCTATTACGGGCAAAGGTAGTTAAATAGCGGAGCGAGCTTGCCCTGATTGAATATTGAAGGAACCATTAGGATCTGATACGGTCAGCTGGTAGGCCGCCGCATGAATCGCAAATGTTATGTGGGGTTTCGTCTGCGTAACGCCATTTTCCCCGTAGGGAGACCGGCAAAGTCGTTCCTACTTCGTTACTATAATCTTTAATTTGGAATATCACCGCTTTCGTTGTTTTTTTTATTAAGGCTGTTCAAAGGAAACAATAAATATACCATATGTGTTATCTCAATGTAAACATATAGTGGGATTTATTTAAAAGTATATGCCTCGATAAAACCTTAGGCAAAAGCAATTAGGAAAAACAATTTTGGAATTCTATACATTTTCAGCTAAAGCAT
Source organism: Pheosia gnoma (assembly GCA_905404115.1). Classification (NCBI taxonomy): domain Eukaryota; kingdom Metazoa; phylum Arthropoda; class Insecta; order Lepidoptera; family Notodontidae; genus Pheosia; species Pheosia gnoma. Next base: position 3,227,136 of record FR989917.1, on the reverse strand, counting down.
TGATAGCCAAGTTGGTACAAACGTTTGCAAAGGTAACGAGGATCGCAGGTTCTAACCCCGGCTTGCACTTCTAGGATTTCTGGATATCATGTGCGAATGAAAACGGTGAACGAAAACATCCTGAGGGAACCCCTTGAAAGACACTGGGCCAGCGTGGTGGACTATGGCCTAATCCTCTCGCATTGTTGGGAGGCCCGTGCCCAACAGTTGGACATTAAAAAGACTGATATTATTATTATTAACAAATTTACTGTAATGACATCTCTCTCTTCACATACAAGTTCGGTAAACCGAAAGTACGTAGGTGTTTAAGAATGTCAGGACCCTGTGTCCTTGTCTCCGCAGCAGAACATGACTACTAGCTACAGTCTGAATACACAAAAGCTATTTGCTTAGCATTTAATCGGTCTTCAAGCCTCCGACTTTGCTTACAAAGATGCCAAATTACGCTTGTAATTTAACGATCGTCTATCTATGACGTCATGGTATGACGAAGGAGATATTTTGTTTCTGAAGTACATGCTGTAAGGGAAGATTAATTCCTTTGCAAGTTAATTTATCTGAAGCGTTTCCTAACATCGTTTATATCTTTATTTGAAACCATTAATTCCAAAATAGCTAGTGAAGTAAATATTTATTCATTCAATAGATGTGTTATCGATTTTTCCTATAGTAAATTAACGTTGTAGTTTCAAGTTAATCCCACTTTTTTAGCAAATAAGTACATACAGGTTTTAATAATTAAAACAAAAGTTATCAATTTTATAACAACACTGTTAAATGCCATATGCTAAGTGCGATTTTTTTTGAGAATGCAAGCCGGTAAAACTGTACTGGCTTGCATTCTCAAAAATAATCGAACACTCTTCACACATGTATTTTACACATAAACATCATCATAATGACCAACTTATTAACCTCTTAAAATATCGTACACTATTTTTGTTACACCATGTATTATTCATAACAGACACTTTTACGCTTACGACGACTTTAAACGAGATAGTAAATTAGTGTCTCGTGTTTACAGTTAAGCGAAGAGTATAATTATGAGACAACCATTTTAAAATTTGCTCGAAATGATTCCGATAAACATACAGAAGATATTATAATTACCATAAAGCACCATAGATTTTTAAAATCATTAAACCTTCTTTTGGCCATCGTCGGGTAAAAAACCCCAAGAGTAACCTGGCCTGGTCTTTTCATTTCAGGGGTTTGTAAGCATAGAAGCGTTGTCATTTATAATCTCGCCTGACATTTACACTACGCATCTTATATTCTGTTATCTGGCTCCACATACCCATTTACATAGAGACAATGGCATCGGGGTCTTTTGCGAGATAAAATTGGGTCATACGGTCGAGACGTCTGTTATCGATCTCCCATCTCACGCAAAACATTGATGCGGCGTAGGTATTATGGCTAAGTGGGACGATTTCAGAGGGTGGATTTAATCGTGGTAAGCTGTTGTAGAGTGCCCACCTAAGGGCACAGATTTTTATGGCGTTCTATTTCTATCGAGTCCCGTTTGTTTAGACGTGTTTTTCTGTCAATGGAAAAATCTCTAGGATTCAGAATAATTGTTACATTAGAATCAGAAGCGCTGCATTATGAACCAGACGACAAAAATAATACGTCATTGGTTTAGGAAGTACGCGGAAGTGACACTCGTTTGATCTCACTAACAAAGGAAACCGTTCTTGGCCGTTCCATAAAAGCGTCGATGAACAAAAAGCATGACTAAAATGGCAAAACGTTAACATTATCAAGGAGCAGCAATCAAATGTGAAAATTATATGCTGCGGAATAGTCGTAAATGTCGCACTTTTATGTACTAATCGCCTATTACTTTGAATGCCTACACCTTACGCAGTATTTCCGTAGTGCATTAAACTGCCGTTTGTTTACGCAAAGCAATGCAAATGTAGAATTGTATTGAGCATGCCTTTGTTGGACGTAGAGGACTATATTACGACTACTACACTACGTTGGCCTCACGCAATTTGATCAATCAACAACCCGTTTAGATGTTCAGACGTAATGTTGCCACTAGCGAAGTGGAGTCACTTTTTCACTCCATTTGTATTGGTAGTGTTAAAAATCACACACAAAAATGAAAGAAATTATTTTGTAATGCAAATATCATTATTATGGACAATTCCCTTTGTGATGAGGATCCACCTAAAGGTAACCGATACCGTCGAAGTCGCGGATGCGTCAATCCGTTTGCAAACATCGCAACAAAGACTCATAATAAAGGTTTATTATGTTAATAATTTATTAACTTATCCTTACAGAGGTTCGTTAAATATTTATCCCAGTTACTATTTATGACGAGTGTACGGGAAAATTACGATTGTCAATATTATTCCTTCCTCTTATTATACGCTGTTTGTGTTTACTGGGAATGTAATGTGCGATGAGCTTAATGTTGGGTGTGACATACAACCCTCCCTTAATAATATTAATATGTCTTAGGTCATTTTTAGGTATTCTTCTTATGCAAACTAGCAACCGACTATAAAAACACGGCTCTAATTTATTATTGCTATGTAATGTCACACATTTAACGGATTTTATCGCGTTTATTTTATGTTTTTACGGTCCCGCAGTTACGGCTGCATTACAGCAACCATGGTCACGGGAGGACAGAGGTATTTGACGTCCTGGTGTCATAGTTTGAACTGGATTTGTTGTTTGCTATCCGATCTACGCAGAAAGTGCTCACAGTGTCTTGAGGTCTTGCAATGGCGCGCATGGGTTTGGATTTGAATCCATTAAATTAGTTTTGTTTCAATGTGTAGTATTTGTGTAAATATAAGAAATCAATATTCAGAATTCTATTTAGACTGGATTTAAACCAAACAGCAAAAAGCGATTGGATTACGCCTTCGCGACCCGTGAAGCTAAAAGCTAGTTTAATTTAAAGCTTTTGCCTCCCGAGATAACTAAACTGCATATTGCTTGATCTATACCCCCCCAACATTGATTTATTATCAGTGTAGGCGGATAGATCAGATAGGATTTACGATAACACCAACGCGCTAGAGTTTATTATGTCGAGCTTATTATAATTAACATGAAATTGCAACACGGTGCATATTTCGACCTTTTAAACGATGTTGAGGATAGCAAGTTATAATTTCGTTTATCTACAATCAAAATTTTACATTTTTAATAAGTACATCATCTATGTAAACAACAACAGATAGTGAGCACAATATAAATACCATGTGTTATGTACTCCTGGATGTTGTACATAAATAAACTCATTACAATTGTAAAGATGATGTCTGTTTGTTTGCTAACGGCAAACACGAGACGGCCCTTGGAATAACAATTAACAGTTAAGGTGATACGGACGTACGACGAGGTTTAATTGTAACACGCACACGTTTGGACACCGAATGTGGTTCCTAGCACGCCATTATAGTCCTTTGTTTAGAGTAAACACGTGTTAAAACTGCATGCCCCGTCACGTTTCAATTTCTGTACATGTCTATCAGTTCTTCCCTTAGATAGGCGGTTGCTTATCTCAACTAAAATGGTTGGAACGATGGACCAGCCAGTTTCATTGTTTTTGAACACCTGTTTTTGTACGACGGATTTGGCTGCTTCATCATTTCAATATGAAAATAATTAAGAAAACTAAAAAGCAAGCAACTGAAAGCAGTTCTAGTACATTTACAGATAATAAATATAGAAGATGTTAGTCGAGAAACTGTCTGTCACGAGTTTCGGGACCCTAGTGGCGGATTCCTCTTCCCCCATCTGTTTAAAACTACACGGCTGACTGAAATATTGCGGGTCCAAAAAATATCATAGCGGAGTAAATTTCTTAATAAATTTTAAATAACTGTTTATTTTTTGTTACGTTCAAGCAAGCCTCGGGTCGCGATTCCTATTATGTACACGGGGATTGATTTAAAATACCCCTGGCCTTTATGGTACAAAAACCTGCTCTAGTGAGTCAGGTTTTATAAATAAAACTACCTGGTACGGGTACCAAGCACAGGTGTTCGGCTCTCGAGGTCGCTGCACATCCCGGCTCGCCGTGTTTATTTGTTAGCAACACATGTTTTTTGTGTTGACAACATCCATTTGAAATTCAACGTCGTAAATTGCATTTATTTAATAACTCCGCCATTTTGTTGGCATTGTAAACAGCTCAGTTTTCTCGCAAGTTTTTAATTAAATATGTAAATCTGAGATCCTTGGACCCATTGGTATATTATCAATTTAACGACATTATTATTCTTTAACTAAACTTTCGAATTGACCAATTAGTATGTCGTTAAATTGTGATAACTTCCCATTAATAAAATGAAGATGCACCACATCGAATAACATCGTAATTGAAATTTGTTATGAAATTTGTCAAGACGATAGGATTCTGCATTATCTATGAGAAGAATCTTCACAATTTCACAATAACAGTATGGCGTTGCCGGTTTTGACTACTACTAGAACACTGATCATATTACCCAGAATATGATAGAATAGAGATATTTAGTAAAAGAATTTCATATCAAAAGAATTTAAGTTAACCGCCGCCGACGCGGTTAGCACATAGGTACGGAGGATTACTTGCAAGTGTCGCGTGACTGGAGACCGCAGAGTTGCAACGACAAAACACCCGCCATGTCAGAAATATCTGCCATTGGACTCGGTCGGTCGGCGAAACAGAGTGGAAAATTCACAAAACCGCTCACGAGATCTTATTTTGTTTTAAAAAAAGTGCATGTATGCGGGTAACTATGTCTACATAATATGTATAATCTATAAAGGACAACAAAAGCATTGTAATTGGCAAACATTCTCGCATGTTGTCGGTGCACAGGACCACGAGTTTAGTATAATTTAGCATCATAATAATTTCCGGCTTGCAGCATTTCGAGGAAATCTTTAAAGTTGTGTTTTTATCAACTGTAAAACACACTCGTACAAAGTTAGAACAAAGATATTGTCTATTAATATTCTGTTGAGCTATATTATTATGCCAGAAACCATAATTAAGCAGTTCAAGCTCCAATGAGTAATCAGCGGCGGGTGAATTAACGTTGGTTTAGTTTTTAGAACGCGACATGTAGACTGCGTAGTTCGACGGACTACAAAGATTAAAATAATTGCTGCGATAAAACTCACGAGCAATGAATTAGATATAATATTATGTCAGTCGATGGAATATATGAAAATATCCATCCTAATTATGCCAGTTTTCGTTGTTGGCTTTTAAAAAAAACACAAAATTATAAAAGATACTACCGCGTCTCGCTTATTAAAGGAATCCTTAATTGACGTTATACTTTTACGGCGACGTCTTACAGAATAACAAGTTATAAAAAAAACCGGTATCTAATTAAGAAAATACCGCTATATGTTTAAAAAAATGCACAACGGTTAACCATATTTGTCTGTTTTATAACGAGGACATGTTATTTTTAACGGCTGCTAGCTAATGCTTATGAATTTGTAAAATGAAACAATGGAGGAAAACTGTGTTAAGTTTCAACGGGCTGCGCAGGCGACGACGCGAAGGACCGTTAGCCCCACGCGCATGGTAACAATACACTTCCAATGAGCCGTTTATCTTATCGTCTACCTGCATATCTGTAATATCTAGGTCTCACTTGAGTAAACAGTGTAAATGTTACATTTTACGCAGACCAGGTCACACGCGCCGATGCACATCCATTTCCCGTCAATAAGCAAAAAAAATATACCTACTTCTTTCTATATTGAATTTTAATTGCGTTATTGACATTACCTGCAACCTCGATCACTTTAACTTTGCTTGTGTGTAATTGATGTAAAAAATATTAATCCAAAGTTTCACATAGTAGTACCAATAAGTTCTATAGCGATTTCTCATGAAGATGACATAGCAGTTACATGTCTAGATACCGTTCAAGATGCACAAGAAATTTCGACAGCAACGCCTGTGAGCAACTCAATCATCAACTTGTAGGTCAGGCTTTTTGCTAGTGAACGGTCGAAGGTTTTCAAGAGATTTTTTGTTGCTTTTTTGCAGATGCAACATCTCGGTGACATTGGTTCGTATTTCAACGTTGGTGAGATCTTAAGATATTAACCGTGTTTTGAATACGCGGCCGAGTAGGTAGGTACATACGTATTGACGTAAATACGTTCAGTCTAACATCACATGCCGGGAGACCGAGTTACTAAATGTATCGGGAAGTTTAATTATAGAAAGCGATCGGGTGAGCGACTTGAGAAGCTGTCCCACAGATAACATATCGCCGCAATCTGTTGCAAGAGACGTAACAACGTAGGCAGGTATACCTAATCAAAACCTGGATGGGTGGTGTTTTCTCTGGAAACCTGTTATTAACAATATTTTATAGTTTATTCAACGTTATAATTTCGTTATAATTAAAAGCAGTGAGTCGGTAGAACGCTTCCCTCGGTAACGAGGACTGAAGTTTCAAACTCCGGCTCGCATTTCTGGGATTTCCGGATTTCATGTGCGTATCTAATTTTCAACTACGATTATCACTTGCTAAACAGTGAAGGAAAACATCATAAGGAGACCTACATTTGTTAACAGAACCCCGCGAAAGACGTCTGAAGTCCGCAAACCTGCACGGAGCCAACGTGGTTGACGTCCTAATCCGCCTCCCATTGATGGGAGGCCTATGATCAAAGGAGGAACATTAAAAATGGCATGTATTATTATAATCATTTCCTAGTGGGTATAAATGGGAGAGGTGATCAGAGTGTGTCGGTTAGCCAGGTGATCAGGGCCGCACACACACGCAGCTGCAAATGTTTACGAAAAATGTAACAAAGCAGTGCTTATTGATTTTATTCGCCGTCGTAAATGCATGGCTTTATGAACAGGTGTTTGCGATCTGAGATTGTTTTCCGAGTGACTACAACAATTATATTTCTAAGCAGTCCCGGCACGAATGTAGTGATACAAGTCCAGAAGAAAGCATTTGCTGTTTTTTTTGGATCGGTTTTACTGCGAATATATCAAGATAATGTATTGCGATATGCATACTCTTAGTACTGATAAAACAAGTAAAATCTACTCAAACCTATAACTAAAAATGATCGATAATATAAATGAAATCGTAGTTTGTTTAAAAACACAATAGGTATAACATATTTATAATAGGTATAATATATGGAAAATGGTTTACACACTGACCTTGATTCCGGAGCGTCCCTGTTGCTTCAGCAGTACATTCTCTGGCTTCATATCACAGTGTATGATCCTGTTCTTGTTGAGCGCGTGGAGGCACTGCAGCAGACTGTGCGAGAACTTACGGACCAGCTGCAGCGAGAACCCTTGAAACTTATTCTTCTTTATTAGCTCGTACAGGTTGATCGACAGAAGCTCGAACGTGATGCACGTGTGGTTCCTGAACGTGAACGAGTCGAACATGTGTATGACGTTCATCGTGTTGTCCTTGTCCTGCTCGCGGAGGTGCTCCAGTATGCGGATCTCCTCTTGCGCCTGTCGGTGGAACCGCTTCTCGTTCCGAACCATCTTGAGCGCTACGTTCTCGCGCTTCTTGTGGTCGTATGCCTTCACCACCTGCCCGAAGCTACCCTTGCCGATCACTTTGAGCACCTCGTATCTGTAAGCAATGTGGTCGTGGGGGATGTGGATGTATGAGCCTTGCTCGTTGTCGTAGTCGCAATTGTTCGGGAACCCGACGAGCCCGGGCCGCTTCTTGGCGTTCGCGCCTATAAAGTACACTTGTGGATAGTCGAATATCTCGCGGTGTTCGTAAGGTGTGAGTTTGTTCATATAGAGCTTCATGACCTGCTCGGGGCTGGCGGCAGCCGCCGGTGGCCGCTTGTCGGGCGGCTGCGCGTTCGCCGCGGTCGGCGCGGGCGGGCCCGGCTCGAGCGGTGGCAGAGCCCCATCCCGGAGTAAAGCGCGCCCGAACGCGTGCGCGCTCCCTAGAGGCATGTCGCCGGTCATGGCCGCGCGGCCGCCGCCACCTCCGCGCACTTCGCTCGCCGTGGCCGAGTCGACCCACGCTCGCTCGCACACACCACTGCACCTCACTGCACTTGCACTCAAAGACGGCGCCACTCTGGCACACTGCACAACATTTCACATCGACCGGGAGGAGCGAGACCCACGCTTCCAGTTATGCGGGCACATTCCGTCTCAGTAACGATACGATGGAGCTGCGGCCACAAATGATACCTACGACCTACTACACGACGCGAACGTGAAACGCAAACAAAGACCCCTTCCTTGCGGGCCGACTCGACGACAGAACCAGAGAGAAAATAGAAACGGTCGCCAAAGTCATTGAACCGTTCGGCCGCGCGGAATCCACGAGTGCGAGTGAGATAGGACAACGTCGTACCGAGCGGCTGTCTACCGCTAGATGTCGTTTTGGCTTGACGAACCATCGACAGCAGGTCTTTATTTGAGACCGAAATAATTTAAGAATAACAACATACCACTAACCGAAATACCCATTTACAAAAAATATAAATTAGAAATATATGAATCAAAATAAACATTTATTTACATTTAAATATGTAGCTGATACGCTTTAAATATATTTACTTAAGTATATATGTATTGTAATTTAAAGTATAAGTAGGTCAATAAACTTCTTTATGCCTATCATGTTTCTCTATAATAGTACTGCATGAAGACTGCATAAAATAATACAAAAAGTTTCAATAAACTTTTTGTATTATTTTATGCAGTCTTCAGATTAAAGCATGAGACGGATTAAGATTTGTCAACTGGATATTTTAAACTTTGCTAAGAATGAGTGGATACTAAATTACGCATAAATTTGGTTATGGCAAATTATTCACTTTTAGATTTTATAACTAGTGTAAAAAAAGTAGGACTTGGCTTCGCAAGGTATACCCAAGGTACCCAAAAAACATAACATTACAATTTGTAAATGCCCCGGTAGACCTGTATATAGAAAGTAAATGAGTTGAATGTGCCTGGTAAAATGATAACGAAGTGTATAGGCAATACAACAAAGCAATACAATAAATTCTTAGCCAGCATAGAAAAGCAATAATTATTTTAGGTCTTGCATCATTATCACTCAATCTTCACTATGGCTTTATTTACCATCGACAACCATTGATTATGATATCGACGCCATCTGTCGAAAAGTATCGCCATAGCTCTGCGATGCCGGTCACCTTCTTTCTTGCTCTTAGTGCCGATCACAATCCTCCCTTATTTACTCTATGGTCATCCATCATCCAGCCAGCCAGCCGAATCGTATCACACGTCTTTTTCTATCGTTGTTTTCTGTCATTATATCTTTATTCGTAATAACGGAATGTAGGTATTGTGGTGTTTAATTTATTGCAAAATACTGTACACGATAATTATGTGTAGCAAGCAAACGTAGATAAATGTTATAAGGAGACTGTGGTGATAAAAAAATGTAAGTAAAGTGTTTCTTTATTTAAACGATTCTGCTGTAATTTCTTTGTTACTTTCAATAAATAATTACTTTAATCGGTACTCACAGCTAGTATCGGCGAGGTTTAGAGATTTTTAGTGATCTAATAATATCATGACCGATGCATTGTTTAGGGTCCCGAACCCGAATCGCAGAATTCCAATAGGTAGGGTAGGTACTTACATTATTATCTGTTTGATAGAAAAATAAATATTATAATTATACAGGCATGTATTCCACTAACGATATTAGTTACATTATCATCAACATGTGATAGCCTTAGCTACAACCAATGAGTAGGTAAATCATGTAATATGTGAACCTTTCAAGGTAATGTTGGGGAATTGTATAGGCTAGTTATTGTGGTGTGAAGCATATACTTCCTTGTTTGATGCTTGACCCAAGGCCTGAGGTGTGTGCGCATGATACATGTGATGTTTGGCTCATTGCCAGTGCATCAAACAACAGTTACACTGCTCTTAAGTGTTGCGAAATGAGAAAAAAATATTTACATTGTTTGTTTATTTTTTATCCCACAATTATGTGACTCAGTGACTTATTTTGAACCAGGTAGTGGATTCTTTTTGTGTGTTGAACCACATTGGTCTGAATCATCGAGATAAGTCTGCAATATATTTTGAAATAATGTAAAATAGTCATAAAAACACAATGGGCTTTGAATATTACATTAGTATTCTACTAAAATACTCATTTGGTTCAACTATCATTACTTAGGCATAATTAAGCTCTTAATGACTTCTTTGTCCTTTATTCAAGTTGAAAATCTCACAAAAACGTTGGTATGAATGAGCCAAATCTGTATGTGGCCACAAATAACCAGTTTATGAACCCACATCATTATGATTCAACATAATTTTAAGCTATGAAGTTAAAATTATACTTTAAATTTGATATTCTTAAGTGACTTTGCTGATACATGCTTGCGAAGGCAATTATAGCCATGTTGTTTCTTTCCTCACTAAACTACAATTTACTTATCTGAATAAATATTTAATGGCTTTCAGTTGAAGAACCATAACAACGAAATAATGCAAACGTCTCACAAAAAATATCAGCATTGGCTATGAATTGTGCCCTGTATTAAAGAGTACATTTAATTAGCACATTAAGCAATTCTTTGCAGTTTCAATTGTTGCAGAATGTTCTTTCTGACGTCAATCAGAATGTCAATACTGACCCAAAATCCCACTGCATCTTTAGCAATAATCTAACCCCCCAATGACAAGCCGTAGCCTGCTTTAAAAAGTTGTGCTAAAATCACCACATACATTTTATCATATATAGATTTGCTTTATGTTCAATCAAATAGTATTTAGACAATGCAGCTAGGTATGTACATTTTAGTTCTAAATCTCGCACCTGTTTTGTAAAGACCATGAGCATTGTATTTGTCGTTACTCAACACGGTGGCATCTATGCTTTCACTGCTATTGTAATAATAATAACTATGTGGTATTCTGGTAAACATGAAGTCGAACCCAGGCGGTAAAAAGGCAAACATGTTTTCCAAACAATACAGGCCACCCCATTAACTCTGTTCAGTGAGTGCCTACTGCATCACTTAAGGAGAAAAACGTATTGTTATCTCTTTCATATCCACGTCTTAATAGCCTCTCTTTTTTATTCTGTGCTAATACAAGAGACTTCCTTCATGTTTATACATATACATTACCTAATATTGTTTTATATTCCCAACGTTAAATTCTTAGAAAACGTTTTAATTCTTTTTACATTTGTATATATAAAGGAAAATGCTTGAAAAAAAAATTGTATTGTTATCTATGATTTTTGGCGATAGCCTATTTCCGTGTTGGAGTTGCCTTTCAGCGGAGTCCTGTACCCTGATTTGGCTGTTAAATAATTTTCACATGGAGCGACGGTCGATCGCCCCTTCGGGATCCAACTAGCGGTACTACCAGTAACCGGTTGGTTTAGGTATGGTTCTGATAAGTCCAAGTTGTTTCGTGGTCCCAACAGTGCTAACACAATCGACTCATCGACCAACGACAACGACATAGCAAATGTTAATTTTGAGAGATAGTTGTGTTCTCACTCTTACGTCGAAATGTGCGGTGCGAAATCGACGTTTCCATGGTACAATATAGTATTCTCTTCTCGTGATAGCTAGGCTACGTGATTGATTAAAGATTAGTGACTACGTGATCGGCTAGTTTCGACTTTTAAGCGGTATTAACTGATCGCGACGAATTTTTGGGCTATCGTCGATAGAGAGTATCAGGCCTAGCATATTTATGACGATTCTATATTCTAAGTCTGAGCATTTAAGAGCTCTCGCGTAATCTGATTTTGTGTTACCTGGTCTGTTGCCGCAAGATGCAACTCGACTAAATCTTTCATGACTAAAAACTATTCTCCGTATTACGTTACGGCCATAAAAGGACGACAATAACAAGTTTAGTTAAATCTAGACATTAGCGCCACTATCTATGTTCAGTATTCTTAAACCCTGATTATATGCCACGATTAAAAGACGAGACAGTGCCCTCGGTCGAGTGCTCGGCCGAGTAAACAAGTTTTATGCCGAGCATTCGGCCGGTAGCACCGTTTCGCCATTTTACTCGTTACGTGTAATCAAGGCATTATAATCTGCGTGTCGTTGCGTTTTTTTTATAGAATTTAATCGCTCTATGGGACATGATTACCTTAAGGTCCGATACAATACCATAAGGTTTGTAAAAACCCCTACTTTTACTAACTTAATGGTGTTGTATCGCTTTAGGTACTTTTTTAAGCAAACTTAATACATCGAGACATCCAATGCAGAATGTTAATATCGCAAAACACTAAATTACATCGTAAAGATGTCCAAATTTTTCGTAAAAAAAATAAAAACCATTGACATTTTGAATTTCGCGCCCTGGCCCTGAGCTTCCACCTTAATGAGAGAATTAGATCGATCATTGCACCATATAGATGTCATATTATTTGCAAGTACCTACCCATTGTAATAATTTGTGAAGTGATGTAATTGAATGCACTGCAGATCTAGTTACAAAGTAATAATTATGTATTCTCAACCAGGGTGTCCCATTGTCGCTCTTGTGATTTGATCATCTTGAGATACGAATGCATTTATATATGGATTTTCTGTTTAAAATTACGAGTTATATAGCTCAGTCTTAACTTATACCCGAATGAGATTAGTGAGCTCGCCCTCTATTACCTTTGGGATCTGATACCATTGGAGAAATGTGTGTGTGCAACACTGCATCCCTGTCTACAGCTTCGAGGAATTCAAGTGTGATTATATGTTTTATAAGAAACGTAAATTCAACAAAAGTCCACCAACAAAGACAGGCCAAAGTCCACTGATCACCTATCCACACACGTGACATAAGCCCGTCGTATGTCCGCCTGACTTAATACTTTTTTTTTATACCTGGGTAGGTTACTTCTGCAACCTTTTGATTACTATTCGTTAGTATTTACTAGTCTCTGTAATATAAACACGATCCCATAATATAACCGTCGAAAAGAAGCATGAACCCTAACCTACCCACCTAATGCTGTCAACGAACGCATAGAACCATTAAAATATTAGCAGAACCGCCCAGAACAGAACAGAACCCTACCCAGATTCACTACACTACATTATTTCTTTCAACGGCTGTAAGTCTTCACACCATCTCCTCGTATTAACCTCATTGGGAGAGAGTACAATCTATGACGTCTTGACAATAACTTCTAGTTAATGAAAATTTCAGTAAAGCAAAAGTTCAATATGTTTTTAATAACGAATGACGGCCTGATTAGCGCAGTTGTTAGTGACCCTGCTTTCTGTCCCGTGGGTCCCGGGTTCGAATCCTGGTAGGGACAAACTGTGTGTGAGGGACGCGAATGTTTGTACCCAAGTCATGGATGTTTAATATTTATAAAAAGTAAAATATACTGAGTTCGCCCCCAGTCCATTGTACGGTACCTATATTACAAGCGTTGCTTAATGTGGGACCGTATAGTTGGTGTGTTCGTCTGGCGATATTTATTTATTTATTAAATGGTAGCGAAAATAGACCTTGCACTCCCATGATATGCAACATGTAACTCGGGTGACTTTACTGACGTAGGTTTTCTATTGTTTTGTACCAACGACTGAGACTAAAACATCTGAGCCGGACATTAATAAAATCATCTGAGCATAACTACTTGCAATACTTTTATACCTATTAATAAAATTGTGATAAACTGCGTGGGTAAACGTCACAGAAAATGTTGGCTTACCGCCATTCTCATTTCAATGTTTAATTTTGTTATTTTAAAACTAGCTTATCACTTGCCGTGTGGTGAAAGAAAACATCGTGAGGAAATCTCCAGGAGTTTCGGAAGCCGTGTGAAGTTCACCATTACCCGCAATGGGCTAGCGTGGTGGATTATGGGGCGAATCCCCTTCACCACAGACAATTTGACAATGTTAAACTGTGCCCCTGCATTGAGGGAGAGTATCGCCCCAGTATATAAAAAAAAAGTAGTTAATTTATAGTGCGTTACAGCCGATATACCATGACACAGGCGCTAGGTATGCACTGTCTTTAATCTTTCCAGGAATGGTAATACCATACTGTGAGTTATTGGTTCGAATAACGATAAGATAACGAGACCAATACGATATTATCTGTTTCGGTAAATGTGTCGATAAAAATTTAAGCAATCATTGTTTAGTAGAATCGTAAGTACGTCAGTACTAGTATCATATCTCGTATAGAGCGTGCCGATGTAGTCGTTATTATATCGGTAACTATAATAATATCAATATTGATATCGTAATGTCCGATGTGGCGCCAACTCACTGACATCCGTCTAGTAGCTGCTTTGTTCATAAACCTAGCCAGACGAAGACACCAACTGTGCCCACCACAGATCACGAGAGATATGCCGTGCGGTTCAAAATGTATGGGAACTCGCTGTCTCCGTTTTGTTCCCCACCACTCGCCGCAAAACACATGCAATTCCATAAAACCAACCAATACGAAGTCTCACACACACACGCGTGCCAATAATTCGGTGCGTGCTGCGTCGTCGCCGCATACAGCGGCCGTACCACGCGACGCACCAGTTTATTCAAAGTATCGTTAGACGATCTATCCATTGCCTCGTACATTCACTCAGTAGCGAACATAGGTGGTACTTAAAGAGCTATGTATTTTGTACAAAAATAAAAAAGTCGTTGTGCTATATGAAAACTAAAATAACATAATAAAGGCATTAAATATTTTTTGATTTGTTGTTTTTAATGATTTTAAAGACGAATAAATAAAATACTTAATACTGGCTGGTGAAATGAGATTCCATCTTTCGCCTAGCTCACTTTGCTGCTAGTATTTTTGCACACAACCACGGAATAACACGACATTAAAAAAGAAAGTTAGAGCTCCGATACCGACGTGCAGTTGCAGTCGACTGACGGCGAAAACTCTATGTTAGCCTAATTTTGGCTAAATGTGAGCGCAAGCCCACCGCTTTCATAACATATCTCCTCTCATATATCTGTGGTGCCCACACACATATTGTATGGGATATCGGTCAAAAGTGACGGTTACTATGCGGTTGCTGTTCGATTATGAATCGATTGTGTTAGCAGACTTGGGGCCCTGGATGATCCCCAACTAAGCAGCGGTTGTATTATTTTGGGCATCGTAGAATAGACTGAGAGAAATAGCGATCTCCATAGACCAGGGCAAGTTACGAAAGAGGTCGCTACAATATGTTACGTGCTCCGAAAACTCATAGTGCGTTTCAGGATTGTATGGAGCCCTCGTCATTTGTTCTGAATGTCGTCTACAGCGCCATCTGTGTACCTTGTGGCGAGGTTGAAAAGGTCGCTACAGACTATTACCGAAAATTTAAAAAAACTGGAATAAAATTCATAGCTAGAGACTACATAAATAAATATCGCCAAACGAACACTTCAACTATACGGTCCCACACTAATCGACGCTTGTATTGTGGGTACCGTAGAATGGGCTGAGGGCGAACCCAGTATATAATACTTATATAGATCTTTAACATCCATGACTCGGGTACAAACATTCATGCTCATCACATAAAGTTTGTCCCTACCAGGATTCGAACCTGGGATCCGCAGCGCAGAAGGCAGGTTCACTATCCATTAAGCTAATGAAGTCGTTACATGACAATATGATGTCATATTCAAATTAATGACCCTTTCAACTTAAAAATTCCACTCCCAATAATTGTGTGATTCCGCTACGAATAATACCAGTAATTTTAATGCCACACTGTTGGGCACGGGCCTCCCCTCAATGCGAGGGGGGATAAGGCCATTGTCCACCACGCTGGCCCAGTGCTTGTTGGCGGACTTCACACGTCTTTCGAGGGGTTCTCTCAGACATGGAGGTTTCCTCGCGATGTTTTCCTTCACCGTTTAGCAAGTGATAATCATTGTTGAAAATGAGAAGATGGAAGGTCCTAAATGAACATAAATAAAAACGATGTCATTACAAGTAAACTTTTCTAAAACATCCGCATTTAAACGATTAAGTACTGCAGGCACGAATTGAAAGCGATAACAAAACCTCAATCTGATGTGTAGGGTGTACTATAAATAACTATCGTAGTATAGTTAGTTGCACTGTGAGCTGAAAGCCCAGGTGTTCGATTGAGAAAAACAATGATACGATTAATCTGTATGACTGTACATGTAATTGCGTTAAGGGATTTGAAATCGCCGAGAATTGTGCTTCGGTGGTCGATAACAACGTGTATTATGCGAATGCGCATGAGAAACAGTCCTGTAAATATATTGAGTCATATATCCATAAAGTAGGTAATATTTGCTATTTCAGAAAATCGACTCATGATCGTCAGGTGTTTTTTTTATAAATACCCTCGTATTATTGGCCGCTATTTATCAAGTACTGCCTAACTTAAAAAACAGGCAGTGTGTTTGAGTACAGTCTCGGACTAATTTCAATAAAAGATTCTACTTATATACGTTTGGATTATCTTATAGGTACTTACTGCTTTCAAAATGTGCCTCAAATTATCTGCATAGAACAAAGTAATTATATGCACTACATTCTGCTCTGTCTGGCTTGAGAGCTCTTAAACTCGGAATTTACGAGTAAGCGGGTATTTTAATCGCTAGACTAGCGTATTGTATGTTTAAACACTTAACAGTTAAGAGCTTTAACATTTATTGAGAAGGAAAACATGTCGTTGGAATAAACAAAGCTGACTTATGCATCAGTATTTCAGAGCTAGACAGTTTCCAGATTGTTTTCAACACTTCTTACTTCAATATATTAATCTTTGACTCTAGCGGACTTAAATCCTGTACCTGTGTTTGAGATGCACGATATATCATTGCTGAAACAAAACATTGTTTTTCTGAGCTTTATCACTCAAATACTAACCTCGACTTGCTTCAGCAGTTCAAGAAACACTGCTTGTATAATATGTTTATGTATGTATATTAATATATTATACTAGCTGTTGCCCGCGACTTCGTCTGCGTGGAATTTAACAAAGACATCCGTTGACAACAGCCTGCTCGCCCATTCTGAGGCCGCGGGACGCATTGCAGGTTGTTGCTATCAAACTTAATCAGGCGCTGCGCTGCAACATTGGTTTAAATTTTTTTTCGTGAGATCCTATGTTTTTTTCTAAAATAAGAGTAGCCTAAGTTACTCCTTGTTACATCAGCTATCTGCCAGTTAAAGTCCCGTCAAAATCGGTCCAGCCATTTCAGAGATTAGCCGGAACAAACAGACAGACAGACAGACAAAAATTGTAAAAAATGTTGTTTCGGTATAGGTAACGTGTATACATCCAAATGCACTTAGTAAAAAGCGGTTATTTTAATATTACAAACAGACACTCCAATTTTATTTATATGTATAGATATGTGGGTATATCAATATATTATATCTAAGTATATTATTGATTCTTGGCGCACCACTGGCTTCCACCGTTTTAAATTTATTAAGAATCTTCTTCACCCTAAGGTTGTCTGGAAGAGATCGCAGCTAGCGATAAGACCGCCCACTGTACACTGTACTATGTATCAATACCCTATAAAATGTTAATGAAATCGGTGTGCAATAAAGAGTTATCTATCTTTCTATCTTGTTTTAAACCATGTTACATACGGAACCGAACGCGGCGTGGCTAAGCGTTCGCCCGTAAATTTATGTGTGGCGATATTCTAACCAAACTAATTAGTTTGATAAAAAAAATGACATGTAAATAAATCCCACTTCCCCTGTGACGCCGGCGCGTGTAACAATACCAGGACATACTGCTGATTAAGTACTCTAATTTGCTACGCACTCTTCCAAATTTCCGTCAATTGTTTTGTAAATGGAAATTTACCATATAACACAATATCCTGTATTATCTCTAAACTTTAATTATGTTGTAATGGTATATGCCGAATATAAGACTGAATTTATGCTGAATTTCGCTCTGATATTTTTACCCTTAATATTTATAAACTTTATGATTTTTTTTAGGGGCAGAGTAAACCATTATTTAGATTTTACCGGCTCATTTGTTACGCTTACAGCAAGAATTACGAATTTATAATGCGGGTGAGGTAGAAAGCGATATAGAGGAATACTTTGTGTGTTTTTTTATAAAGTAAGTAAAGAATGAGGTCAGTCAGTGTCATTAGATAAGAGATTTGCTCTCGACCGCACGACACGACGACATTCCATCAGTTGCCCATCAAACTATAAAGGGTTGAACAAGTCCTAAATATGTAGTATTGTTCCTGATTTCATCTTGCTAACTCGCAAATGGGTATACCTATATCCTCTTTTAATAAACTCGGTCACAATTCACCCGTCAAGCTGCCTCTACCGCCGTAGTGTTGTATTCCTTCTGGATTTATTCTTGACACAATATTGTCAGTTTTTGCCGGTATTAGGGCGGGCTTATACATCTGGAATTTCATCATCTGGATTTCATTATCTTAAAAACTTGTTATTGATTTTATCATTTTGTCAGATTGATCTGAAAAAGTCATGACCGGGAAAATGTAGAAGAGTGTATGCAATTCTGACCGTTTTGATTTCATAATATGAAATTGAGGTTATGATATTTCGGATGTATGAGCCCGCCCTTACCCATCCAGTATTTGTTATTCAGAGCGAAAAAGGCGGTACATTAAATATTCTGTTTTGGCTCCAACAAGTTGAACCATTCCATAAATATGTTATGTATCATGGTATCGAAGGTTGATTCACTTTTTTAAAAGTACAAAGTTGATGGATATGCTTCCGTAAGCGTGGGTGATCGGGCTGCTTATGAATAATCCATATAATCCAACCTACCATTAGTAGATACAATAATTGGTATCCAGAATTCTTAGTCTGTTTTCTGATTTCTTTATGAACACTTCCCGAAGGAGACGTACCCTAATTGGACTGTTGGTGCTTCCAATGTATTAAAAAGTGACGATCCTATTTCTTTTGTAGCCCTTTGAAGCGATTTTAAATTACTAGACTATAGACAAGGATTGGGGAGACAGGTTTAAACCAGGGCCCCAAGTCTGCTAACACAATCGATTCATAATCGAACAGCAGCCACATAGTAACTGTCACTTTTGACCGATATTGTATGGGATATCTGTAAAGTGACAGTTACTATGCGGTTCGGCTGTTCGATTATGAATCGATTGTGTTGGCAGACTTGAGGCCCAGACCGTCTTCGTCATCGTCAGACTTATCTGAACGTGGAAATGTGTATAAAAAATAAAGGAATCGTGTTTATGGTTTGCCGAAGCGTTTGTTCGTACAACGTTCGTGTAGCAGTATTGCATTTGCGCGGTACCGCGGCTGTCATAACAAGCAAGCATACTATATTAATCGAAGTATTATCACACGATATGACTTATGAGTGGGTAATAACAATAATTATTATAATGTATTCATTTTTTTAATGCTATTGTGTAACGAAACTCATTTGGAGGTATTTGTTATTCAAATACTAAAATGGCGGCGTATTTTGTATCTGACACAAGATGTCCCAATCTCAATATGGATTTTGGCACCAAATATCAAATATAGAACATCGCGATTGTGGTTATAGGTTTGCTTGACCGTTTGCGTGATGTCAAAAAAAAAAAACATAAAAGCAATAAAGCAATTATTTCAACGGTACAAAAATACAGTAATCATTTGTGATTTGCTCTCCATAGCATATGTACGTGCCTCCAATTAGTGAACAGTCTCCCACGCTGTTTGCAAAATAACACACCATAGTGCATGTTATTTTAAACAATATTTTATTGGAATTAAAGTTGACAGTTGCGTGTCTGGTCGCACTAGTTTGTGTTGAAATATTTTAAGAGATACTTCGTGAAAGGCACAACTATTTTATAGCGGCCAACAAGCCGTGAATGCTTTGTGTATATCGTTAACAAGAGCTTTCTGCTTCTGGCTTCGCGATGACATCTAGTCTGACATTGACTCGAGGTAAATTAATAATTCCAGCCCTTTTTTTAATGTCCCACTGCTGGGCACGGGCCTCCCCTCAATGCGAGGGGGGATTAGGCCATAGTCCACCACGCTGGCCCAGTGCGGATTGGCGGACTTCACACATCTTTCGAGGGGTTCTCTCAAACATGCAGGATTCCTCACGATGTTTTCCTTCACCGTTTTAGCAAGTGATAATCATGGTTGAAAATGAGATTCGCACTTGAAAAATACCAGAGGTGCGAGCCGGGGTTTGAACCTGCAATCCTCGTTACCGAGGCAAGCGTTCTACCAACTTGGCTATTAGTTGAGTGTTAATTCTAATCCCACTTCCCACTAATCCCACTAATATTATAAATGTGAAAGTTTGGATGGATGGATGTTTGTTACTCTTTCACGCCAGAACGGCTGAACGGATCTGGATGAAATTGGCACAGTGATAGATTATAGTCTGGAATAGCACAAAGGCTACTTTTTGTCCCGGTAAAATGTATGGTTCCCGTGGGATAGATTTGTTTACATTTTTCATGGAGTACCAATAAATTCTTTTTCTCATACATTTGATTCTGAGGCGGTACGAAGTTCGCCGGGACAGATAGTAATTATTAATTTGATTTTATTCACTCCGCGAACAAGGACCTTTAAATGGCGATCGTCCCGAATAAACTTGAATATGTCATTATTACCGATCAAACTCCCACTAGTGACTTACCAGTAGAAAGTAAATCAAATACTATAATTACTAACAATATATATTTCCGCCAGTACATCATCTATATAGGAATAAACATTGTTCATTATTATAACAAGACATTACAAATGATTGATGTGTACAGGCCAATTATTTATTATTACTTTTTCATGTCATAGGTCGTTTGTCAATATTGTGGCCGGGTTATCAAAAAATATGTTTCTAATTATAATAACATAATTATAATGTTTCATAATTATTATCTATATGTTGGAATTCTGCGCTGTAATTCTTGTTTCAGCTACTTTTAGCTGGTTATACTTTGATGGAAGCTATTTATTTCTTGTATGCGCTAGGGACTACTATAGTGATCTCATTAATTTAAGAAAGAACTTACGTTATATCTTTTGCCCTCAATTCAAAGTTCTCTTAATTTTGTCAGGACTGCACATTATACTATAATAATTAACGACTAACCGTCTTTTAAATCAAGTCTCCGATAGCTAGGTACGTATCTATTGATAAGTAACCATAATTTACATTACAATATCATTGTGAACCGTTTTATTATACCTACTTTAGTTATGAAACAATAGTTATTTGATATTAATCACGGGATAATGCTTACTGTTACGAAACATCAACACGGACTGTATATACTTAAAGCTCCCAACGTGACGACAGACTAATCTCAAATTATTCTTGTAAGATTTGATAACGCAATAAGTACGTTCAGAACAATTGGCAATTCTCCATACAATCCTGAAACGCGCTATGAGAGTTTTCGGAGCACGTCACATATATACAAGATCCCGACAATAACCGTTAGGGCGGCAAAGCGGCTGCCCCGCCAGGCCCATACCACCCGCCTGGCTTGAACATCGTCCCTTTGCTGAAAAATTTTAAAAGTGATTCCGTCTAAAACTGCTTATACTCAAAACGAAATAATTCTTATTCGAAAGTGTTTTTAACTGTTACATCTTAAAGTCGCTATTAAATTATTGATGCTTTCGCGATTATCAACTTCCCGTTTCTAAATGTATAATTTCTCTATTGGTTTCTCATATACTTAAAGGAAGCGAATCGTTAATGTACTCTAGATCGGGCCAATAATAGTTAATAACCTATTAATCATCTCGCCCCGGTCATTATAACCGATGCACTGTTATAATTGTCTATCTACACAGGAAATTATACTTACTCGCGGTCCGAGTCACTGACTCACCGGCCAAGACGCAAGATTGGACGCAATACTGGTGCATTGGCTCCATGCCTTTGATTAGACCAATCAGAATCGATACAAGCTTATATACTTATATACTTCTCGATTTAATTTTCAAACGGCCAATATTCACTATGTTCGGTACGGTTCAAATGTATATTTAGGATGGAATCTCGCGGTAACAATATGTCAATTTTAGTATAGTATTCACTCGGCTTTGTATCTTAAAAAACTTTGATTGTAATAATTTTGTGACAAAGATGGATTTAATTTCAGATACCTCTTTGTATTCAGATTCGTTATTTTGTTTTGTATGACTAGTAAGTTATGTGGATAACAATTATGATCATGTTGTAATTTTTGAGCGCGCAATGTATTTTAAACTACGCAACCACAACACAACGTTCCGCGTGATACCCGACACGTGCGTGTGACAAGAGCGCTCGAGCGTATCTAGTTTTTATTTACATTGCAGTTTTAGGTCTAAATTAGTAGTAATAGTATAAATTGGGCTGCTTTATTTTATGTTAAAATAAGTTTCAAAATACTGATGAAAATGCGTATATTCATGAAACGATCGTCAGAAAAGTTCATCTCTTTGGAGTCAGAATCATGAGCTGAATCCATGGTATCCGCTTTCAGTACGAAGCCACTCACACCCTGTATTATCAATATAACAAATTATGCTACGAACAATTGTAGTTTCCAGTCACAAATCTTATAACCAACATCATATAAAACCTACAGAACAAAGACCTGCTCAGCGCAGTCTTAGTCACTTGGTACTAAAGGGTGCATGATTCATCAATCTCGTTACACTCAAATTGATTCTAAGTTATACTTGTTCGTGCGTGGCTCCATAAAAATATAATAGTATAACTATATCTCATTCATGCATCCAATCAGATTCCGACCCCTCGTAAATATCCAATGTAGGTTAATCAGTATAAGATTGCCATTTTACAACGATGTTAAGATTATGCAAATTTTGTTTACCGGTGGATGTGTTTCCAATAATTTATTATCATTTATTTTGTGTGTGATTTCGTTTTGTGTATTTGAACCCAGTAGTCATCTTCGGGAATGGATGCAGTTTTGGCAAGCCGAAGCATATTTTTTGGCACGGATATAAGTAGTTAAGAACTGAATCATACAATTTTATATAATTTATATCGGCATGTTAAGGAGTTCCAGTTTCTTATTTTGTCATTTTGGAAATTAATTAGATTCCTTCTCCATGGTGCCGATTTAGGGTTTTCTTTTTGTGGTCTCTGTTGTTTCTGTGGATGTTGCAGGACCCAAATGCATATGGGATTATGTATCCTTGAACACATTAACTTTATCGAATTGGTTTGCAAATAACTCTCGGAGGAGTCTGAGCAAGGGTTCCTTGACTTACGCCTGCGATTCCCCAAGCAGTGATCAGAAATTTGAAATAGTTGAAAAGATTTTGAACATTTCTCACCGTAATTGGATATCCGAGAATCGAGTACTTTAGAACGATATATATATTTTTTTAATGATACGAGTAGACTATAACCTCGTGCAACGTTGAAGTGGAAACGTATTATAATATTGTTTTATTGCAATATTGTACAGATTACTCTTAAAACACACAACATAGGTACTTGGGTTTTAAACATAGGCCTATTCAAAGCATCGCTGAGACAGGATTATCTGCTAATCTCTTCGCATCCAAGACAGATAGGAGCATAATATCTCATAACCATCAGATGAGAAACTCATGTACCTAGTATGAAATTATTTCTAATAAGTTTGTTTTGTTCAATGCAAAATATATACATTGTGACCACGGCTAATTCACAATTTATTTTCTTTACTCAGATCAAGCAATGGAGACAGCACTAACTGCCGAACTTTCAACATTATTATGAAGCAGTAAGGCACAATATTCAGTTCCAAAATCTGTGATGAGTATCAATCGTGGTGTGTCCACGTGAGGGTTCGTAATGGACACGCTGCACGTCGGACACGGGCAGAGCAAGGGGTCCAGCCGCAGCCAATCGCCGTCGACAGTGGAACTGCCCAGGGAACCGCCGGTAGTCACTGATGACGCCGTCATCAGATCCAGGGTGCAATCTCCTTCGACGGTGCATCATGTTGTCAGTGTAAGTAACTTATAGTCATAACTTGTTCCCCCTCTTATTCCCCCCTCTTCGTACAGGTCAAAACATCCATCCATCAGTCAAAAGACGTTCAATGCTGGACAAAGGCCTACCTCAATGATTTCCACTCGCCAACGCCCAATATCTGTGCTTCCTCAGATCACTGCACAAAATTAGATCTGTAGTTTGTGGGATTCATCTGCAGCTGGTTTATCAGTCGAGGCAGCTTAGGGCTAAAAGTTTGATGTGACGATGACATATACAGCTAGGCTGACATCGAGGCAAATGAAAATGCTCGAGCAAGGCAGCACAAGCTATTGCCTTGGGCAAGTCACGTACAAGATGGCTAAGTGAAATGAGGCAACCTCACGAGGCGACCTCGGTTAGTCCATAAGCGGCTGGCAAAAACCTCTTTCAAATTTATTATTAGTCTTCTACTATTACACTATACACATTTTAGAGGCTAATATATTTGTGTATGGTCTAATATTTAGACCATTTAGAAAAGTTTGCGATCATAGCCCTCGGAACATAGTCGGTATTGTCATAGTAACAGCCACCACAATAGCATAGCCAGCCAACCACGATTTATAAGGTCGGCCAATAACTACTCACTAATTATGGAGTACGAATATTGATGCGCACGCCATAACCCAGTTTGTATACCTACCATAAATAAATCGATACGGTACCTACTAAGGGGCTTGTGGAAAAACAGACGACGATGGCGTAATGATTTAAGGCAATCCAACTGGGTGGGAAAGCGAATGAGGATAATCAAAAAGCGTGGAGGCAAACATCGTGAGTAACCAGCAAATCTAAAGAAAGCCGTGTTAAGTTCACCAACACCCACTTGGCCAACGTTGTGAACTATTGCCTAAATGTAAGTGTGCCTGGTATAATGTAAATAGGCTCGCCCTCTATTACATTGGGACCATATACGATGGGCGAAATGTGTGCAGTGATGTGCACCTCTTCTTACGCCTTCAGGGATTAAAGGCAATATGTTGTATCTAGTAAAGGGTTAGGTGGTACCTCTGGTGGAAGAAGTTTGGTGCCCGAATGTATCAATGCCCGGCTGTATCATGGCTCTATTAAGGTCGCCCTGGTTGGGAACATTCGGAACACTAAAGTATGTTATCATCTTCTTGCGTTTATGTTGTGCTTCGTCTTTCCGATTCGATGATACCTATAAGGTTTGTAGGGGGATAGCCCCAAAAGGGCCACAGATGATACAGTATCATCTGTGGCCTTTTTTGGGTGCAACCACGGTAAAGGGACATTCGGAGCTCTCAGCTTTTGAATGTGACGATGATGTTATTACTGCATGATTTTGCCTGATATTTCATTTCGCGAGCTCTTTAATTCATAGAGAATGGATAGCAATGATTGTACAACTAAAAAACTGTGTGTGTATCGAGAATTGGTATGATAAAATATGTATGGGAATGCGACTGATCGCTTGCACCGTAACCTTTTATTATTTAAACAGATCTCTGCGATTCCAAATACATGTAGTGATGAACAGCACATTCTAATAGCTCCAATTCATTATTTGGTAATAGCGACATCGCAGCTATATGTAGTTGCTCGTGAATCGGATACATTCGGTATATGGGTCTTGTAAATGTCGAGTCAAGGTTAGGATCCTTTTACTTCTCCTCCTACCTTTTTTAAAAGTGAATCAATATCTAATGTGATTCGTAATAATGTGCCTACGGTATCGTGTGTCGTGTTACCCAAGGTCTTGGTCATAGATATTCAAGACATATCGATTGTCGTCATAAAGTATGGGCTGTTATTTTTTTCCCCGCTTGTGTATGTTGTATTCTCGGCTCAGACGTGTGACTTTTCAAAGATCTGTGATTGTTTTTTTTGTTATCACATTATTAATATTATAAATGTGAATGTTTGGATGGATGGATGTTGGTTACTCGATCACGCCAGAACGGCTGAACGGATCTGGATGAAATTTGGCACAGAGGTAGATTATAGTATGGAATAGCACATAGGCTACTTTTTATCCCGGTAAAAAGGACATACATTTTAATCGCGGTTAACACCGCGGGGCGCAGATAGTTATTATCTATATTTAACATTTTCGGTACTTTTCCCACATGGCCAGTTCTCGTTCTGTATAACCGAAATTAAATGGTATCTTTTATCCTCACGGATTAGGTCAATTCATCATCCATCCATAAAACATGTCTTAAAATCCCGATATTGTCTAACCCGAACTTTACCACCAGGAACCGTCATCGAGTTCGTCATCGCGGCACGGCGACCGGTCCCACCACGTCAAGTCACACTCCAGAGACCTGGGCAGCAGCCCGCTGTCAGCCAATACCACCGGCAACAATACCAGGGAGTAAGTCATCATTGCAAGAACCTCAGTATAGGTGGTTAAAGCTAGGCCTCTGACAATCTACAATACAAGCATTGCTTAGTTTGGAACTGTACAGTGGGTGTGTTTGTCTGGCGATATTATTATAGACTAGCTGTTGTTACCCGCGCCTTCGTCCGCGTGGTATTTAACAAAAAGCGGACGAAGTCGCGGGTAACAGCTAGTCTAAAATAAAAGTAGCCTAAGTTACTCCTTGTTTCATCAGCGATCTGCCAGTGAAAGTTCCGTTAAAATCGGTCCAGCCATTTCAGAGATTAGCCGGGACAGACAGACAAAAATTGTAAAAAATGTTGTTTTGGTATATGTACCGTGTATACATCCAAATGCACTTAGTAAGAAGCGGTTATTTTAATATTACAAACAGACACTCAATTTTATTTATTTTTATATGTAGAGCTCCTTCATAACGATAGTCACAGCCTTCATCTAATGACTGTGTTATTTGAAATAAAATATCTGTGGAACGTTTATGTGTCATTAATGTCACGTCTCAACGGCACTAAGGTCGAGTGTCGAATGAAGACGTGTACCCACGTAAATATTGACAACGTAACATGACACCACCTATTCTCTCGCGACGTCTTATACTTACTACAACAACACATACAACAAGCGACAATGGGCCTTACGCCATTGTTTCAGAATTTGTAGTTATAGGTATATGAGGTGGCTATAATAATGTGTAATTAGGTTAATTAAATTACTAATTATTAAGTTGCAATGTATACGCTTCTACGATAAACTTCGCAAAGGAATTCGAGATTTGTCCATTAGTAAGTTCAAAACAATCGTTAAAACTGAAATACGAGTATGTCATAAGGGTTATTACAAAACGTTATTACGAACGGGTGGTAAAGTAGTAGCATAATATTTTGTAACTTTTGACGATTCATAAGTACGGTACTTAATGGTCTACATGAATAAAAAATATTCTGATTCTAATTCTGATTCTACAGATTCTTGGATTATTTTGATGATAAAGTTCGCTCAAATATCTAGCGTCATTTAAGATTAATGATTTCAAAGTACATCGTGTGTGCGCCTCATATGGCGACATACTGCAATCCAATGAATTATTGTACATATTAAAGTCACACCACATACTAGGTCCACGTAGAAAAGAACGCTTGCTTATAAAAAAAAATACTGTTAATTGGAAAAGTTGACAAGCCGAGGATCACTGATGGATTCCTTTTCCCCCATTTGTTTAACAATGTATCTCCGCCAAGTGTCGCCTAGTTCTATCAAATATATCATTAAATATTTTTCTCTTCCAGCCTGGAAGATTCGCCGCAGAAGAAGATCTTGCCCCTGATAGCGCCCGGCGACTACTCTAACGCGGTGTATAGTCCCAACGTGTCCTACTCACTCTCCTCGGCGGACGAGTACGGCTCCCCGGCGTATAGAGGTAAGAGCCAGGGCCGGACTTACCATAGGGCGTAGGCGTAGGCAGGCTCCAAGTCCCAGGACTAGGACCCCTATTAGGTTGTTTTATTTCTACATATTTTGTCATTCTACATCAACAATTCCTATAAAGTACCTACTTTGAAGAGTGCCGGTAGTAAAGTGGCAACGACCATGGCTGTTGCATGCGACGAATCAAACAGGGTCTTCAGATTATATCGAGAACTCCCGTGCTTGCATTCACAACTGATATATAAAGGGCAACTAAGAGGGGCACCATAATAGGATCTCGTTTCAGCCTGAAGCTTGTCTTGTGCTGCAACTGGTGAGAGCGACCTGGACGGGTATTCTAAATCGTTCGAAATCGTTATCTGAAACCGAATCAAAGGATTCCCGAGACGGTTTTTTGCAATCGCTATATTTTTTTTTTTTTTTTATACATTATAGCAATAAAAAATGCAAAGCATCTCACTGCGGCCGAAAGTTTTCAAACTCTCAAAAAATGTTTAGGTTCAGTGACCCTTTACAGACACCCAACCTCCTGCTCCTAATTTAAAAATAAATCCCATTAATAAACGTGTCTATGGTCCTATATTTTTTCTCCATGTTTTCAGGTCAAGATGGCGACTACGTAAATCAAGGTAAGCATAAGAAAAAGTAAAAATAAAGAATCTCGTTTTTAAGACTACTAAATAAAACGATAAACAGGACAAAATTTATTCTTATTTTATTGTAGCTTCGTTAAATAATAATATTTAGCTGCGTATATATATTATGAATTACGTACAAAATATTATTTTATATTTAGTTTTCCCTCATAACTTGCCTCAATTAACTATACCTACTGTGGTTTTATATTTTAAATGTTGTTTTCCTGTTTAGGTCATGAAATAATATTATTTTCAGTTTGATATTGATTTGGTAACACGCCGATCGTGTATCAATAGAAATATAATAGATTCAGAACATATTTTATATTTTCGGGCATAATTTTAAATTGTGTTCAAATCTATATACCTATATATATTATTACTGAAGCATACATTCAGGATATGAGTTCACCTCTATCATAGTTACATGTTTTCAATCTTTTATGATCTAAGTATAGTGGGTCAGTAAAAAATAATATGGTGATGTTGGTAGACGAGAGTGACGGCAACGCGACATCGTCAAAGGCGCAAGCAGCTATCACCCATCTGAACAGCAAGATCGAACGCACCAAGGAGCTGATACGACTGGAACAGACAATACGTGATGGTGAGCCCTCCTCGATTATTCTATGATTTGATAGTGGCTATGGAAAAGATTTTCCTATAACACTATGCTCCGTGAGGGGGACGTTGGGCCGCTCCCACTTCTATAATTTCCATTTTTTTTATCGGGACAAGGCCCGCCACATACGCACTGTTACTCCTGGCAGCCAGGATCCATTTACCATCTAGCGGTGAGTAGTAAAACCACAACGTTTCCTCTATGTCGAGGTTACTACGTGGTTCAGCTATATGATGCAAGATGTCGCTAGCGCCACTAGTGTAGGACGCGTATACAATGTGGCGCCATCTGTTGTCGAGCAGTAAAACGAAAAGAGAATAATAAACTATACGTATTTTATTATTTAGTATCGTGGCTATGGTGCCTGGTCTCATCACATGGCATTGCGTTGATATTCCTGTGAATGTACAAACAACCTTTTTTTTTAAAGACTAACCTTGATTTCTTGCCGGCTCTTTTCAGTGGAACCAATATTCTGAACCGGTAGTTACTATTAAATAGTGTTTTTCTAGTGTTCAGAATAAAAATAATAATTTGATTTTATGTTCGTTACCCAGACAACGTGAACGAGTACCTGAAGGTGGCGGCGAACGCTGACAAACAGCAGCTGCAGCGGATTAAAGCGGTGTTCGAGAAGAAGAACCAGAAGAGCGCGCTCTGCATCGCGCAGCTGCAGAAGAAGCTGGAGGGCTACAACAAGCGCATTAGGAGCTGGGAGGTTAGCGCCACTTGCATCACAAAAACAATACAAATTATTTTGTACTAGGAACGAATTACAGTGGTAGCGAAAAATAGGACAACATTTATTGCAGGTGCCAACCCCATCCCTTATGGCTAATATACATTGAAACAGTTACTGACGCCTTGGGCCGTGCCATCGCTGGCATGGTGCTGATATGGTGAACATTGCATTGGCGCCAATCTAGCGTTGTCGCAGCGCTGGGCAGAAATAGAGCCGGATCTATTTTTATTGCCAACGAACTCCTGTAGTCCGCTTCGCCACTGCCAGCGTCACCCAGCTATGAGTTTCAAGACCTACAAAATAAGGTCTATAATATATAATTGTAATGGGGTAATTTATTATTTCCTGATTACCGCAGTTGGTAGTGACCCTGCTCTAGCGACAAATTTTGTGTGATAAGCCCGAGTGTTTGTATCAAAGTCATGTCAAGTCAAGTAATATATACTGTGTTCGCCCCCAGTCCATTGTACGGAGCCGATAATGCAAGCGTTGCTTAGTGTGGGACCGTATAGTTAGTGTGTTCGTCTGGCTATATATTTATTTTTATTTCCAGCAATATGGCACAAGCGGGCAGGCACACAGACAGCCACGAGAAGTGTTACGGGACATGGGACAAGGGTTGAAGTGAGTTAATTACAAGTTTTATACATGATTACTCAACCAATATCGCTGACGCTAGTGTTGTAATATGATGGTCTGGTACCTCGTACTGGTCAGGCCTTAAAACAAATACTCGTACAACGACACGCACAAATAGGACTCTGAGCTCTTAATAATATTTTCCACCCGTTGTTCATCAATGTTCACATATCAAATGATGTTCGTTTGTAAACTCATCACTTGAGAATGGCTGCACCTATTTGGCTAATTTCCTTTTTAAAATATTCGTAATAGTTCGAGTCAGGATTGCGGAGAAAACCAACTTTCAAATTTGTCTGGAAAATTGGAAAACGCGTAATCACGTCTACAAAAACGAACCCATTCAAGTGGAACCAGTCGTATCGATTTTCGGGAACACAAAAGAGAAAAAAATATTTTTGTTTTACATTTTTTTATTCTTATTTTGAAGCCTGGGCCGTCCTAGCTGGACCTCGGCCGACTAAGTAACCCCCCTGGCGGGAGGCTGGATCCGTTCTTGTCTTAATATATATAAATTACGTGTCACGGTGTTTGTCCGCTATGGACTCCTAAACTACTTATCCAATTTAAATAAATTATTGCACACTGTGTGCAGTTTTATCCAACTTGAAAGATAGGTTGTTTATATCTCAATTTATGGTCGCAAATATTTAACTATAAAAAATGTTTCCTAGAAATAATGTATATGGCAAAACAACGTTTGCCGGGTCAGCTAGTATGCACTATAATATCTTCTGCGTTGGGTAGTCTCCGCCGTGACCGAAATTTGGTCACGAGGATTATTATTATTATTCGTCTCGTCAGGAACGTGGGCGGCAACATCCGGGACGGCATCACCGGTCTGGGCGGCAGCGTGATGGCGGCGCCGCGCGAGTTCGCGCACCTGTTCACGCGCAGCAACCGCTTCGGATCCGCGGACAACATCGCGCAGCTGGCCGGTCTGTATCACATACTAATCTATACTTACTTATATATTATATATCCCACTATCCAACTAATAATATAAATGTGAAAGTTTGGATGGATGGATGGATGTTTGTTACTCAATCACGCCAGGACGGCTGAACGGATCTGGATGAAATTTGGCACAGGGATAGATTATAGTCTGGAATAGCACATAGGCTACTTTTTATCCCGGTAAAATGTATGGTTCCCGTGGAATAAAGAACATACTTTTTAATCGCGGGTAACACCGCGGGGCGCAGCTAGTAATATTATAAATGTGTAAGTTTGGATGGATGGATGTTTGTTACTCAATCACGCCAGGACGGCTGAACGGATCTGGATGAAATTTGGCACAGAGATAGATTATAGTCTGGAATAGCACATAGGCTTCTTTTTATCCCGGTAAAATGTATGGTGCTCGTCGCATAGATTTGTTTCAATTTTTCATAGCGCAGCGGATCGAAATAATTTTTGTGCGGCTAACACCGCAGGGCGCAGCTTGTATTGTTATATACATATAATAGTTTTATTTTGGCAGACCGGCACTACAAACAGAACGGTTATAATATTAAAAGAAAAAAATACAAATAAAAATAAGTTAAAAACACAGCCAGAAGTAATATATTATGATTATGTTGGACAATTGGTGTTTTATTTACACATATATGTCAGCCTTGTGGTGTATTGGTTTGTACAGCGTGATTCAGGAAGGTATAAAGCAACCTTTGAACCTGCGTTTCTTCAGCTCGTTTGTAATCATTATGTGAAGTCACACTTTTGATATCAGTTTAAAAAGAAATAAAAAAAAACAACGAAAAAACAATTGTGATTTTAGTGAACACATGTAGGTATTTAAAATAGAAGCGCAGGGGCAAATGTTAGTATACCTTTTCTGAATCACCTTGTATACAGCGAAATCTGTCATCCTTACTATGTCTTTTGTCTTTGAAGAATTACGTTACTATCTTACAAATTGAATTTCTTGTTGGGTATGCAATCTGTGTTTTTATTTATTACAAATTATTTTGTATACTCAGCTAAGTATGTGTTTAAAATTTTATGTAATTACTACATCTTGAAGAGCTTTAATAGTGCTTATGTCAATATTTTTATTTATTTACATTTCACACCTATCATGACAAAATTATTTATTTAAAACAATTTCGGTGCATAAATCAAAAATTTCCTCCATAAAATATACATGTTTCAAATTGGGTATATATATTTACTTAATATATTGTGTAACGTGTTATGTATTTTGTCTCACAGAGAACACGGGTCCTTGTGAGTATATAATATGTATATATTAAAGTAGACACCATGTATTTAACTTCATTACCCCATCTTCCATTTAGACCACACCATGTAGCTAGCTGGTTCAGTGACGATTTTCTAACACTACTACCGTTTTACATTTCATACATAGTGTGATAAATTAATAGTTTTTTTCATTAATTGGTGTGTGATTATTATTAATTTAATTTAAGTATTATTACGCCTGTAATCTCTGAAAGATTAGGCAGAGGTGTACTTGCCCCACATATCGCCCATGGTATTTGTTCCCAATGTTCTGTTTTTTTTTTATAAAATGTCCTCACCCACCTATGGGTATTTCCAACGTCAAATGGAATGTTTTTATAATATCAAACATGGGAGATTCTATGCAGGCCTAATAAACCCCCCTAACCCTATCAGCAAAGTTGAGGATACTGACAAATTACCGGACTTCTTGGGGTCCCAATGTTAAAGAATCGGGAAAAGAATAATATTTATATTCATGTTAACCATTATGTACAACCAATACTTTTTTTTATTCATGTCAACCATTATGTTTGAACACTATGGGAAGTCAGCATTTCGAAATATTGATTAAAAAAAATACATTATGTTCAGATAGATTTCTATTATGATTTCATACTAAACTCTATCTAAACATACTGAAAAAAAAATGCGTGTAATTAATGAAAAGATTGTCTCTGGGGGGTCTAGTATCATGAGTTGAATCCATGGTATTAGTTTTCGTTACGAAGCCATTTACACACTATACAAATCTACTAGCATCATAATATAACTATCGGAGTTAAGAGCCACTCATTAGTATTTCAATGTCGCGTGTGATGTGTGGAGATAACATTGGAGGCTGCAATCCGTCACGGTTGTCAAGCGCCGGCGCACTACTATCGGCTCTTATCGTGTTTGGTTCGAGTTGACATCTTGATTTGCTATATCGTTATCTACAGCAGCTGCAACTCCACATAGGAGTAAATATTGCTTTGAAACCTTGTGTCCAAAATGAAAAGAAAATGCTGTATATAAATTAAATATTATTTTTTTAAAGACAGCCTTGTTGTTAAGTAATATCGACTCGTTTTGGTAACAACCTAACAATTGATTTTATTTATACTTTAGACCCACGGATTCATGGCAGCATGTAGTCCTTACAACCTACACAATCAAAATATCGTAATGAAATAGCGATGGTTTATTTTCAAAATGACACCGATTGATGTACGAGTTTTTATTTAAAATGATAATTTTCTTTCTCTAGTTTCGGAGATCCCCATACTGACCGAACTCGATTTTACATCCCGTTTAGTACAATTATTATAAATATAGTACTATACTATATAAGGTGTAACTTTAATTGTGTTAAATATTTCAACAGGTCGTTCGGTATGTTATAAAGATAAAATTTCCAGAGAAATAAATCAAATAATTAGACATTTAAAAATTACAACACATACTAAGAGCACGTTGAAACGTACTGGTTTAAATTCATCAAAAAAATGTAACACAATTATTTCATAAATGTGATCTGTATGATACACTTTTTAACCTCTTAAAATATTTTACACAGTTTTTTGTTATACCTTATATAATACAGTACCAGTGGCAACCCTAGCCTTAACACTAGTTGTGTTACCACTAGTAGTTTTATTATCGAGTTTTGACAGCACATACATATTGTTATCTCATCCGTCAGATAGTCAGTCGTGAGACAGATCCAAGTTACGGTGCGCTCGCAAGCGCTAGAACGATATGTAATGTTCTTCAATAAGTGCAAAAAATGCCGGAGAAAATGTAAATATTGCTTTCAATCTAAAGTCACATCTATTGTTTGTGCAATAGATCATAATTTATGATTTTTACAATCTTAAAAACGCTAGAATGTTGTGATATTTTTAAAGCAATCATGTGTGTGATTCCACACATTCTGAAATTTGATTTTTTATGTTTTATTTTAAGAAATTCTATAACACGTGACATTATACTTGTACCTTAATTAGTGTACCCAGCTCCGAGATACAGACATTGTCTAGTTTGGAGCTCACCAATACTTTTTTGTTGTCGATGTTACTGGTACTATTTACTATTTTTCTTGTTATATGCTGTTGACATATGTAATTGTCAAGGATATTCTAAGTTTGAAATACGCGAACACTAAATAAATCCATGCATCCGTTGTAATGTGATTTGAACTTAGATATTCTTTATTCAAACTTGTTATGGTCTGAGAGACGATTTCCTGATTGGCTGAGTGGGTGGTAACCCTGCTTTCTGTGCTGCGTGTCCCGGGCTCAAATTTAGGTAGGGACAAACGATCTGTGATGAGCACGAATGTTTGACCCGAGTAATGGATGTTTAATATTTATATTAATATTATATACTGGATTCGTCCCCAGCCCCTTCTACGGTAACCACAATACAAGAGTTGCTTAGTGTGGGACCGTATAGTTGATATGTTCGTCTGGTGATATCAAAAAAAAATATTAGACAGGGATAGCACCACACAACTTCTATAGATATACAAAAATTATGATGCATAGAAATTCAAACAATTCCACTTTCACATACCCCAATTTCGTTGAGTATAAACTATACTCAATACTATACTTACATTATTTCACGTCATTATGCTGACCATAATCATCTCGGCGATATACACACACACGCTTGTCATCCGGCTTCACTTATTTACGATTCATATTTGCGATTGTATATGCAAATTACATTTGTGTATTGTGTCGCTTATCATGCTGTCTCCTTCTTGCACGCTAGCCCCACCACACGCGGAGCTGAGAGGTAAATAAATGTTTTTATATGTTCGTAAGATTGGACGGGATAAATCGTGATGTTGATTCAGTAGCGATTATATATTTAGGGTAATTTTCATTTAAGTATCTATCAACCTGTCAAATGAAGACTGGAATGCTGTAGAAAGGTACTGACTATTTAGATATACGATATACTTATCCGGGAATCCACGCAGAAATACATGGTGGTCGTGTTGGTATAAAAGTATTCTCTTTTGTTTTATTTGTTGGGGTCAACAAAAGGTGACAGACTGTGATCACGGAGCTGTCGCTAAACTGTACTGCGCGCGCGCACGAAATTCATAGTGTGCATAGATCCTTGGTTGCTCATAATATTTCTACTTATACTCATAGATCGGTGGTTGTGTTATAACATGTATTATCTAACGGTGCTTGGGTATCGTTGAATTTGTTTAACGCTTTTTTAAATAAATTGCACGTATTTTTTTCTTTTTTTTTATATGTGTGATATAATTGTAATTATTTTTATTGCCTATAAAAACCAATTTACATTTTAATTCAAACACAAATTATCGATATTGACTGGAAGCCGTCCGGAAAATAAATACTTGTAAAGAGTTCGTTGTAGTCCATCTATTAAATAGCTGGCATTCGTCCACTGCTGGGCTAAGCATTCTACCAAAGACTTCTACATATTGAGGCCTTGTTGTATATCTGCACACTTAGGTAGGTGTATAGCTAGAGATGCGTGGCTGCGAATGCGCATGCGCTCCAATGTCTATTCCCGATTTGGAATTAACTCAGTGCTCTTATGGCTAGCGTTTCACTCGCACGTCTCCCCGTTTGACCTCCCGCTTAGAAACACAACAGGGCTCCAAGTCTGCTAACACAATCGATTCATAATCGAACAGCAACCGCATAATAACTGTCACTTTTGACAGATATTGTATGGGATATCTGTCAAAAATGACAGTTACTATGCGGTTGCTGTTCGATTATGAATCGATTGTGTTAGCAGACTTGGGGCCCATCAGTTATTTTGGGTCACGCCTCTACCGGCTTCCAGCGACACATTGCATTTGTGGTATTGCAGTCGCATTGATAAAAACTAAATTGCCATCTTTATGCATAATATAAGAGTACTACTGGGTTAATAAAGTAACGCATATAAGAGTTAGAGAGTAATATTATAAACTCCCTTCATACATATGTATGACCTCTAAAGCGCTCAAATCTGATAAATTTTGGCCTAATACAGCGCCCCTTATATAGTTGGACTATTCACACGTCTCCGTTGAACTAATAAAAAGCATTTCATAAATGTTGGTCACCGAAAAGCCCCTTTATATAAATGTTGGACTAAAATGGAGATATTCCCTTCATAAAATGTTGACATTTAAAGCGGCCCTCTTATATACGTTGGACTTATACATCGCTCCCTCGTAAAAAAAAATTGACTAGTACAGCATCCCCCTCATAAAAATGTGTATTGAGTGTTGCTACAACGTGGCAGCGAACGCGTCGTCGGAAGGCTCGCGCGCGTCCGAGGCGGGCGAGGCCGCGGCGCCGCGCGGCTCCACGCTGCCTCGCGCGGCCACCTCGCCCGCGCCCAAGTACTCGCCGGAGGCGTCGCCCAGCTCCTCCGTCACCAGCGAGGGCGCGCCGTGAGTATCATATCACCACACAAACACAAACTGGGCCCCAAGTCTGCTAACACAATCGATTCATAATCGCACAGCAACCGCATAGTAGCTGTCACTTTTGACAGATATTGTACGGGATATCTGTCAAAAGTGACAGTTACTATGCGGTTGGTGTTTGATTATGAATCGATTGTGTTAGCAGACTTGGGGCCCTGTACAGTCCCACAGTAAGCCGCGCTTCTATTATGGGTACCGTACAATGGACTAGGCGTAATCCCAGTACATAATTACTTATATATAGATATTAAACAATCATGACTCGGGTACAAGCATTCGAGCTCATCACATTAGTTTGACCCTACCGGGATTCAACCCGGAACCCACGTTACCAACAACTGTGGCAGTCCAAGTAATATCTCGACTACTCTTTCCATCCCCGGGACAATAATGATGACCCGGGAGTATACCATTTAGAATTTCAATAAAATCCAAATTTATTCGAAAAGGAATTATTTAGAGCATTTACCAAATCTGTTGAAATTCTTTACCTGTTGGCCCTGTTAAAATATTTTACACTATTATTGTTACACCTTGTATACCGGGTACTGAGTGCACGGTTATAGGGAGTGTTCAGCCGGGCATAAAAATACTTAAAGAGTCCTAATGTACCTAAGAGGTTTTTTCAACGATACATACACTGTTATCCTATGTTTAAAAATACACGTTTTAAAGTATCACATTATTTTCGTAATGTTACACATGTGTATTATGTACCAGGTACCCGGCGCAGGCGACTACAAACAACGTGTCGGACGCGACGTTCACGTTAAAGCCGATACTGAACGAGTTGCGCGAGCGCAGGGAGGACTACGAGCGCATCTCCGAGAAGATAGACGCGCTCAAGGTGGGTACTGGCAATGACATGCGTGGATGTAAGGGGGAATCCCCATTCCCCCCTAAAAGGGTTTAAGGGCTAATTGCATAGTTATAATTATTTTTATTGGTATATGCTTTAAAAATATAGTATATAGTGCTAGCATGAACTGGAGGCGATCCTTGTATACAAGGCGATTCAGAAAGGCTATACTAAGCTTTTAATCTGGGCGTGTTCAACACTGTGTGAACTCAGAATTTAGATATGTCAGTTTTAAGAAAAAAAAATCACACATGTAATTACTTTGAGATCAATATTTGTTTTTAAATGGACACTTCACAATTCCAGGTTAGTATAACCTTTTTGAATTAACCTGAATAATTATTTATATAATGTTATACTGTTTGTTCTGTACGGTGAAGGAAAACATCGTGAGAAAACCTGCGAGAGGACCACTCGAAAGATGTGTGAAGTCCACCAACCCGCACTGGGCCAGCGTGGTGGACTATGACCTAATCCCCCTCACATTGAGGGGCGGCCCCTGCCCAACAGTGGGATATTAAAAAGGGCTGGAATTATATACTGTTTGTTTGCTATACATAAATAAATTAATAGGTATATATGTGTTTTCAGAACCTGTCGCAGGAGGTGTCGTTCCTGTCGGCGGCGCTGCAGGAGGAGCGCTTCAAGACTGAGCGGCTGGAGGAGCAAATCAATGATCTCACTGAACTGCACCAGAACGAGGTAATTGTCCCCCTGTGTGCCTCATAATAAAGCTCAAAGTCGCTTAACGCTGGCGCTGTGCAGCCTCACTCGTAGATAGATGTCTCGCGTCACTGAGGCAACTTTCAATGTTTATTTTAGTTTTTTTGGTTTGAGTATTTTTTTACAATTGTTTTGAGAGCATGAGATGAAATTAATGGCTTAGTGAGTGAGTTCAAACCATTCATTGTCAGATATGGGTAGTTACATATAGGTGGTAGAATGTAAGCAAAATGTCTGACATGACGTATGGAATAATATTAATAAGCTATGATGGTATGCTAAATACATACATACATTCCATTTAAAATTTCTCATTAAAATATTCTCAAATTAATGGGTTCATTGAATTATAATTAAAAAAAAAATTAAAATATAATATTCCTTTATTTTTTGCTTCTCAATTTATTATTGTAAATTTTAACGTAACACTGTAATTTAATTTTATTATACCGGCCAAGTGTCTTTTCAAACGATGTTACCAAACTTCATGGATTAAAAACGACAGAAGCC
Organism: Pheosia gnoma; assembly: GCA_905404115.1. Lineage (NCBI taxonomy): Eukaryota > Metazoa > Arthropoda > Insecta > Lepidoptera > Notodontidae > Pheosia > Pheosia gnoma. The sequence continues at coordinate 3,187,932 of FR989917.1, read as the reverse complement.
ATATAACTTAAAAAAAGAAGACTGAAGTGAAATTAACTTGGGATGTATGAATTGTCCTCAGGTGGAGAACTTGAAGCAAGCCCTCACGGACGTGGAGGAGAAAGTGCAGTACCAGAGCGAGGAGCGAATACGAGACATACACGAAGCGCTCGACCTCTGTCAGACTAAAGTGAGTAACACTACGTACCAGACAATTTAATAGCGTATAGAAAAAGAAGAAAAGTAAAAAAAACCATTTATTTTAAACCTATCTTTGCGCATCACTTTAGGCAGACGATCAAATGCTTGTCACAAATCGGCTTCCACTCAGCGTATGCTAGTTGTGCAAACAACCAGCGCTGGTCTTCCGTGGAAGCCGTTTAGTGATGTCACGGACATCCTACTAAGTACTATTTAACAGTATCAAGAAATTAGAAAGATAGAAATATAAATAGTAATATCTTACAACATCTGTAGGTATAGTAACGCTAATCCATCTTGTTGAATGTTTGTCGACATGCCCCATCTCTATTATTTGTTCCGTGGTCATTCACTGATTGCTATCAGCGCCAAAACGATGTTTATTTTTAAATCCAGTGATAGTAGAACCGGCGAAGCGTCGGTGAACCTGGGCCTCAAGCCTGCTAACACAATCGATTCATAATCGAACAGAAACCGCATAGTAACTGTCACTTTAGCCCGATCTTGTATGGGATATATGTCAAAAGTGACAGTTACTATGCGGTTGCTGTTCGATTATAAATCGATTGTGTTTGCAGACTTGGGGCCCTGTCGCTGTGAACTTGCAGCGAGGCTTGGTTTCTGTAGAGATTATTTACTCGTGTGATTATGCCACCATATTAACCATACATACATAGCGTTTCGGTAGCGTAATCTTTTATCCCGCTCACACCACAGATTTCATTAATAAGTGTGCTAGTGACAGAATTCTCGATGACAATACGATTACATTGGGATTTTCTGTGGCTTAAGCACCATCTTCTCGCGTAATGCTACGGTAAATTTAGTGTATTCCTTCTCGCTCCCACTTATGACAGTGACGGCATGTTTTCTCGATGACGAAACGGTTTTTTTTTATAAGTTTATTTGTTGGGACCTCTAAATCGCAAGAATATACAATTTTTGACGTTCTGTTTCATGATGTATAACTTGAGGCCTGGATTGACATCACCCGCGATCTGCAGGGTTATTTTAAACCATCCGCAATCGATATCGGAACCGGAATCGAAAACTTCCGAGCTGGATTACCGCGATCGCTATTAAAATTTCCGAATTTGATTATCTTCGATGTATATTGATTGCAATACCGAATCGATTTTTCAAAAAGTTTCCGTTGGGAGTGACATCAACATCGGAAAGTTTCAAATCCGTTTCCGATGTCGATTCCGAATGATTTAAATAATCCTGCTGATACGGGTCTAACGACTGAACGGGTATATCAACAGTGTTGCCTGTACAGATCATCAAGCTGGAGCAGTGGATGGCGGGCGGCGGCGGCGCGGGCGGGGCGGGCGGCGCGGGGGGCGAGGCGGGCGGCGCGGGCGCGCTGCCGCCGCGGCTGCTGCTCGTCAAGCTCATCAACGTGGCGCTCACGCTGCTGCAGCTGGCCCTGCTGCTGGTCGCCACCGTGGCCGGCGTCGCCATGCCCTTTCTGCGCACCAGGTATACCGCCACCACCGCCACTCATGTGACAATCGATTATCTATACAGCCTAAGCCTTAAACGACACTCGTTTCCAAGGCGAGCGTTCTACCAACAGCTAATACTATGATTATATTATAAATGTGAAAGTTTGGTTGGATGTATTTTGTTACTCAATCACGGCGGAACGGATCTCAATGAAATTTGTCACAGATATAGATTATAGTCTGGAATAGCACATAGGCTACTTTTTATCCCGGTAAAATGTATGGTTCCCGTGGGATAGATGTGTTTTAATTTTTCATAGAGCAAAGGATCGACATGATATTTTGCATAAGTAGCAGTAGTTTAGGGGTGAGAAAATTACATAGGCTACATTTTATACCGGAAAAATTGCAAAAGGACATACTTAGTAATCGCGGGAAACACCGCGGGGCTCAGCTAGTAATTACTACATTTAATATCTTTCCTCAGGGTGCGAGTACTGACGACAAGTCTAGCGGTAATGGTTGGCGTGATGGTCCTGAAACAGTGGCCGGAGGTGACGCAGCTGTCGGAGCACCTCGTGCGGCGGCTGAAGGAGTACCTGCTGGACAAGCACCACGACAGGTAATGCGCCATCTGGCGGCGGGTAGAGGTACTGTCCACTCGCCTCTGCGGACTGCCTCGTTGTGATAACAGAGCCGTAAACACGGATAGCTAGGAAGGGACGCGCTATTTTCATGTCACCATTAATTATCTTTTTCATTATTCATATGTGTATTTATTGATTTTTGTTGCACTGGCAAAATACTCACACATTTGTGGGTGAAGTCATATTTCATGTGTAACAAAAAATATGACTTCACCCACTAGAACGTTTCAAAGCGATAGCCGTGCCCAAACCTATCGCGCAGTTACGCGAGATTGCGCAGTTGGTTTGACACAGCCAATCCGTTGTGTTTTGGACGCTACATATATATGTATATACGAAGACGACGATTAGTTTTGTATACCAGAAGGGCTAGCACGCAGGTCAAGACAAAACCTATGGCACGGATTCTGTCCCAACGAATCGCTCTCTCCCTTCCGTAATTAATACGAGGGAAAGAGATGAATAAATTTATCACACATTTTTTTGTTCTTATCACAGCCGTGCTTAGTGCTGATGTCGTTTTAAATCACAATTAATAGAATATAAATCCTTTTTGTAAGAATGTCAGTTATTTGGATACATCACGTTAATAAATATGATGTTTGTCTTGGTTTGTATGTACATATATTGTTTTAATTATTATTTTTAAAAAGTGTGCTTACAACAAGGCAATTGAATGCATGGTCTCAAACTGTATGTACCGTTCCTGAATAGTGTAACGAGAATCGAGAATAGTTGAACCTACTGGGCCCCAAGTCTGCTAACACAATCGATTCTTCTTCTTTCTTTACGAAATGAGATGCGATGAAATAAAATGAATATGAATAGGGCCTCACCCACCACAACTTAGCGGGTATTTTGCCAATGTCAAGTAATTAATAGCAATAACACATTCAATAAATACACATTATAAATAAAATAATGGATGTGACATGATGAGATAAAAATGCAGGCTATCATATATTTATTTATTTTTACATCATCATATTTCTGTGAAAAGTGACAGTTACTATGCGGTTACTGTTCGAATATGAATCGATTGTGTTAGCACACTTGGCAGGGCCCAGACCGCTGTATGGAGACTAACAAATGGCTGCTTAAAAACACTAATGCAATTGGAAATGTTTTTAATATTGATCAGTAATGTCGTAAACGAGTTACGACATTACTGAGTCAATACATAAATTATTTTAAACTAGCTGTTGCCCGCGACTTCGTCCGCGTGGTATTTAACAAAGACAACCGTTGACAACAGCCTGCTCGCCCATTCTGAGCCCGCGGCACGCATTGCAGGTTGTTGCTATCAAAATTAATTCAGGCGCTGCGCTGCAACATTGGTTTTAATTTTTTTTCGTGAGATCCTATTTTTTTTTCTAAAATAAAAGTAGCCTAAGTTACTCCTTGTTACATCAGCTATCTGCCAGTGAAAGTCCCGTCAAAATCGGTCCAGCCATTTCAGAGATTAGCCGGAACAAACAGACAGACAGACAGACAGACAAAAATTGTAAAAAATTTTGTTTCGGTATAGGTAACGTGTATACATCCAAATGCACTTAGTAAAAAGCGGTTATTTTAATATTACAAACAGACACTCCAATTTTATTTATATGTATAGATGTATTGATATAGAATTATTCAGAAAGCGTATAGTTATCCGTGCGCTTGCGCTTATTTAGCGAGTTTATAATCATTACGTGGAGTCAGGATTTCGATACGTCAATTTACGTCAATTTACGCACATAGAATCACAATAGTGAATTTATTGGTAACAAAATATACTTATAAAATCAACATTTCGAAATGATTACTTCATATAGTGATTGCAGTTGCAAAGGTTAGTATACCCTTTCTGAATAATTGTGTGCACAAACAACATTATTAACCCTTAGTAGCCTGATACACGAAAGTGATTTATTTTAATATTACTGTGTTTAATGTTACTGTGTTTAATAATAATGACATTTGATTTTTTTTTTTAATTTCGTTGGAAAGAATATTATACAACAGTAAAATACGTACAGGCAACCTATAAAAAAAAACTAATAGTAATGTGAACATTCGGTTTAAAAGAATGGTATCAAAATTGAAACTCTAGGCTATTAAGGGTTAATATTACTAGAAAACTGTAGTTGAAAATAATGTTTATTTCCCAAGCTAACTATACCGTTCTTAGATACCAGCTTTCTTATATAATATACTATGATTGTATTTATGTATATTAAAGATTAAACATCCTGCAGATTAACGCAAACTATACGGGGAACGCACTGTTGAAATGTATATTCCTTAAAAATTTAGCGTAAAATTGCTAGGAATAGATTTGACACCAAATTTTCCACCGCGTATCTCTGACGGATGTCCGAATCATATCAATATGTTTACCAAATAATGCAAATAAACGTGTATAAAAAAATAAATATTAATTTAGATAATAACTTGTGTTGCCAGCAATAAAAAATGTATAAAATATTGATTGATCTTCTACTTTTCTATAATTATTGTGTCGAAGGACGTAATTGCAATACCTTCTTTTTTTTAGTTGCTTTTTTTATTTATTTTTCTCTGTCCACCGCAGGTATGAGTGCAGGTCGTTGTGTGCTTGATTTCGTTCGAAAAATCGGCCGCTAGGTGTTGCAATTTTGTCCGGGGACCGTGTCGTTGAACGTGTCGAGGTAAATACTACTTAGTTTAGCTAACATTTAGAGTAGAAAATAGCTTGCCAGCTTTCCACTCGTCTATTAAAAAGGTGTAGAAAAAAATGTGATAATTATTTTTAAAGGTTAATAAGTAGATCGTGTAAATGGTGTTGGATTTTTTTCTTTGAGGAAAGTCAACTGGTAATATTTAACTGTATTTGTTTTCATTGAGTTTTACATGTTAATGACCTACTGATTGACCTTTTAAAATATTTTACACTTATTCTTCGACCTTAGTGCGAAATATGATCAAATGTTAGATTAACTAGGTTGTAATTAGTTTTAATTACTTTCGTGCGTCGATAATAACAATAATATGTCTAATAGATAAATTTGGTAATTGTATACTATCATCACCCACTACACTCGTTACCGAGGTACTAGGTTCATTCCCCACCCTGGTCATTAAACTATTGACGAGACCCCAGTCTTAGTACAAGCTTAAGCTTAATTGGAGGGTCTAACGGGATTACTAGAGATGTTAAAAATAAAATATTACTACTAGAAATGTAATCTAACTAACGAATATGGTGATGTTTTTTTTTACCTAAATGAGTTACAAGTGAGTTGGACGTTCTTGTGTGAAATAAAAAATGTTTAACATAAACAATATAAAGTCTAACAACAAGTAGGTTGTAAAGACAGGATACACAAAACGTATATCCATAATTGAAACTCTCAGCTAATTACACATATTTTGAAAAGTTTTTTTAGGTTTGGATAAAAAATTTGAAACTCCATATACAATTGTATTTTTACATAAACGTGCTGTGCAGGTTGTTAACCTTTCAAAATATACACTATTACAATTTATACAATTTCGAAGTTTATTTATTAGACATCCAGTACAGTTAACGTATGCTCTCTGTGAATTGAAAACTATTAGTTAATTAATAATATGGCGCAGTCATCGGCGCGTGGTTAAGGGCATGTGGTGTATACTTATAAATATACAGTGATATTTCTTTACGATTATTTTTTAAGTGTAGACAGGATACCTACTATGGGCGGTTCTAGAAATGATGTACATGAAATTGTTTAATTACTAGCTGTCCCGTCGTACTTCGTACCGGCTCAGAATCAAATGTATGAGAGAATGAATTATCTTTATTTATATTTATTTTTTTGTGTATTTCTCCCATGTTTTAATTTAATATTCTGCTATTCGGGGCGAGGAGAAATTCAAAAAATCAAAGATTACAAATCGCCCCACCCGTTATTGATTTTAAATTGTGTAACTAACGTGACTTTGTTTTGTATTTATAGATTATTATTAACATTAAATATCAGGAAAAAATTACTCATTACATTTTCTTAATATTTCTTTACGTTCTTAGTGAAGTCTTTTCGCTCAGATTTTTTCGACTGCTTTTCAGTAGATACTGTAATAGTATTATTTTATGATCTGCGAAAGACTAAGAAGTATGTTACATAATTTAAAATAATATTGTGTATAATAACACTTCATGTGGAGGAGATCGGGGCCGTGCTCTTTCTTTGTCACACACGTGCTTACACATGGCGGTGACGTCACCACCAATGATAGCATTGGTGGTGACGTCACCTTATCGGAAACATCAAACATCCATTAACGTAATTTTGCAATTGTTTTTTTAAATTAATTTACTGTTAATGCTCGTATATATATTCATTATATAAGGATTATATATTACTAGGCAATTATAACATTATATACTCTATTAGCCCTAAATTAGTTTCCACGAGCGCAGGTACTGTACTGAAAAGTGAGGAATACGTTTAAAGGGAATACATTCAAAATTACGATGATGAGCTTTTATTATTATACAGCTATAGCTAGATTTCTAATAGGAGAAGCAAAAAAACTGAGTGATTTGACACTCAGATTTTTTTTAGGGGCTCGAATTAAGATTTTTCTTAGCAAAATTTATAAATTGTATTGATGATGAAATTTTTAGACCTGTCCATAGTGGTTTAGTTTCAATGGTGATCTTACATGAACAATACGGGGCTGGGCCTCAATGATTTATGATAAATATTTGATGAATTATTCTGTTTTGTGTTTCTATCTCTACGTAAACCACTAAGGATTCTATTGCTCATATAATGTAATACATTTTTAAATTCTAAACTATTTACTTCTTACTTACTTGGTAACTGTGATTGTATACTTGGTTTTCCACATGTGATTCGGCTAATATAAAAAAGGCTGATCGATAGTACATTATGATACAAATGAGCTAAGTTTGTCATTTCAATCTCGGCTCCATTACACAATCCCGCCTCAACTGTAATGTCTAAATGCTCACGCGTGTCATACGACGTTTTTCAACACATTTGTAATGAGAAAAAAAATACAAATACTATACTTAGACACGTATTTGTGGAATATGGCCACTTAACAAATATGGCGCCTGTTTTTTTGCACTCCAGTTGGAAGAGAGGCACAGATAACAAAGCCCTTAAAAAGCCTATTAAAAATATAATGAATTACATATTTTTGTAATTATAACACAAATTTATGGATGGCGTGCCTAGTGAATGTAGCGTCTCGATCTACTGCCGCCTTCCAACCTAGGCAAGTATGCTCCATCGTAGATCTCATCGTCACTTACCATCAGGTGAGATCGAGATCAAATACTTGCCTATAATGTAATAAAAAAAAAAAAAAAAAAAAACAAATTATTGTTAATTTAATGATATAAATAAATAATTTGTAGAAATAAAATGTTTATGTATCGTGGCATGAAACCTCTTTGATAACATTTAAAAAAAATGCACAATTTAAAACACGAATGTATTATAAGCTGCATTATGAACCTAAAATCGGTGCAATAAGAGCAAGTGTGTTGAAAAAATGTAATCAACTCGAATCTATTGTTTTGAATCATGTATATAGGTGATGGATAAAATTAAATATACTTCATTCAGTTTGTACAAGTTGTATGTACTGATTCTTTTTCCCATCACAATTATATTTGTTATACTAATCTAATTGTATTCCGAGAATGGATAGTCAAAGTGAAAATCACAAAAAGTTCGTAAATTTTCTTATTTTTTTCACTTATTATTTATGTAATTTTTTTTAATAAAATGTATGTTAGTAAAATTGTTTTTTCCACTACTTTCAGTGTGGAGAGAGATGTGTTACAGTAATATTTTTTTCAAAATATTGTAATTATTTTAGTGATGTTACTTTCAAGTCTTAAAGTAGAAAATGTTTATTTAAATTATTTTATGGCGCAATATTGAAACTGTTTTAGTGTTTGAATAGCTTCATTGAATAGTCGGAAATAGCTGTCAGCAACAGAATGGGATATTACTGACATAATTTCGAAATTGTTTATTAGCGATGTACACACCTTATAAAAATATATTTTTATTGCAATTCTTGACAAAAAATAACACCTTTTAGGTATTGCATATAAGCGAAGTATACTTAACCTTCGCTTCGAAATAGTTTCGGCTAGAGCGTACATTATAAACTACTATTTACTCGGTTCTATAAAATAATCTTTACTATCCTAAACTATTGGTCTGATAACTTGTTAATGTTCTTCTTTGTAAAGTATTTTTAATTTGATTACATTCCAAAATTTCTTGTTGATTAGACAGATGCTGTCTCTCGGTGGACGACAGGAAACCATCTCGTAACATAGATTTTAATTAATATTTTTATGTATGAAATTTTCTCTTTTATGTATGTAACTGGATTTATTGTAACTATAAGGTTCTAGAATTATTGTTTCATTACCCATATTTCGTAGTTTTTTTTTTATAAAATTAACATGGTTTCCTGTATCCAATGAGAGTCAGATCGACAAACTATACAAGGTGTATCAAAAATAGTGTAAAATATTTTAGGAGGTTAACAGGTCGGTCATATCACGTTTATGTAAAAAATGTATGTGTAAACATTGTTTGATTTTTCTCTGCGAAAGTGAGCGAGTACCGTTTCACCGCGCACATAGTCTGTAGTGTTATTTTTAAACGATATGAGTATTTTTATTTGGAATGTGACCGTTATAGCCTATCGATGGACCTCTTGAAATATTTTACGTAATTGTTTTACTTACCTTATATATAGATGAGTAAATAATTGCCATGTATTGTTATATTACCATCCGTTGTATAACGATGTACAAAATGTTTATTTCGTGTAATATTAATCGTTGTGTAGGTATACTGTGTAAATATTTTTTACGCAACCGCTGTGGATATCGTCGAAAGTGTTACATTTATTATGTTATTGTTTGTGGAATATGTGCAAACAGTTTGTGAAATGAAATGATTTTTATTGTGATGTCTTTTTTATATTTTTTGATTTATTTTTCATTATTCTATGTACGGTCGCGAACATTAAATGTGGGACCCATTTCTTAATTTATTTCCTAAATATGTTCTATGATACTTATAATGCAACAAGGTCGTATATCTGTCATATCAGAAAGCAGTTTCCCCTAGTAACGTCAATCAAAATAATAGCTCTTAAGGTGTACGATATTCAACCTTAAATGGGTCCCAAATTTAAGTTTGCGACTGTACTGCCACATATTTGTATGAACACACTTAATTGTGTTGGATTTTATTATTTGTTTTGGATACCGCATGAATGTCGAAATATGTATTTAGTTTTGGTTGCCGACTATGGATTGTATAAAATCATCACAATTTTATTCAGTTACGTCTTTTATTTCCACTGGAAAGTGAGAAGTCCCATTTCAATTATAATAATAATATTATATCGCCAGACGAACACACCAACTGTACGGGCCCAAACTAAGCAACGCTTGTATTATGGGTACCGTTCAATGGACTGAAGGATATATTACTTGCTTATATAGATATTAAACATCCACCAAGCTTGGCCCTACCAGGATTTAAACCCGGCACCCTTAGCGCAGAAAGCAGAGTCACTACCAACTGCGCTAATTAGGTCGTTCAATTCAATCGGTTAGTATAATATACTAAACCAATAATACCTACTAATAAAAACTGAAGTGCCCCACAAAATGTATTCTCAGTATAAAATTCAATTTCACAACAAATTCTTATATATCCTTAAAAGTATGATAAAAACATATAACAAAATAATAAGTAAAAGGCTTGTCAATGGATCAACCTACCAACAGAGAGACTTTTTTAAAGAATAATGCAAGGTAACCGACTCGTATTTTTTTAAAGAATAATGCAAGGTAACCGACTCGTATTTTTTTAAAAAGAATAATGCAAGGTAACCGACTCGTATTTTTTTAAAAAGAATAATGAAAGGTAACCGACTCGTATTTTTTTAAAGAATAATGCAAGGTAACCGACTCGTATTTTTTTAAAAAGAATAATGCAAGGTAACCGACTCGTATTTTTTTAAAAAGAATAATGCAAGGTAACCGACTCGTATTTTTTTAAAGAATAATGCAAGGTAACCGACTCGTATTTTTTTAAAGAATAATGCAAGGTAACCGACTCGTATTTTTTTAAAGAATAATGCAAGGTAACCGACTCGTATTTTTTTAAAGAATAATGCAAGGTAACCGACTCGTATTTTTTTAAAGAATAATGCAAGGTAACCGACTCGTATTTTTTAAAGAATAATGCAAGGTAACCGACTCGTATTTTTTTAAAGAATAATGCAAGGTAACCGACTCGTATTTTTTTAAAGAATAATGCAAGGTAACCGACTCGTATTTTTCATATAGCTCTGTCACTCAGTTGAAAGGTTCATCCGACCGTGTAGAGGACGTTAAATATTCCATGAAATATATAAACGATTACAGGAAAATGTAAATATACTGTAGTCTGATCTTAGTTACGGGCGATCAGCCTCAATTAATAATCCACTTGTTTTTATCCTATAATATACCTTAGAGTTATGTCCACAAAGTATGATTTCTAATTCTCAACGTCAATGGATATTGTCCTGGTGACCGACAGGTTTTCAGGTTTAGGCGGTGGAGCTGGCTTCTCCGAGTTGTCTCCAAGCCCCGAGTCCTCCCATTCCTGGCTTACCTCCATACCAAAACTCTCGGTAGTAACCACGCGTTCGACAACTACCAACGTTTCCGTGGACGTATCGATTTCGATCGTCGATCCTGTTGTGTTTTCGTAAATATATTCGCCAGTTTCGTTTTCATACCTGCAGCAGATAATGTTTAGTGCTCACACCAGTGTTTAAGACCGAGTAGCAAGTTGCTATTTTACCATTAGATTAAATTGCCTATTGTTATGTACAATAAAGATTACTTTTACTTTTATTTCAATAAAACAAACCCAATGTACATATATTTTAAGTTAAGATAAATAAAGTCTCTGACCCCCATGTCAGAGGGATTCGCGGGCCGGGCCAGGTCAGAGCCCGGACTAAACAAAAAAAAAAGACCGAGTATCGAATTGGTAGATGTTCATTGAGACGAAGCAATTCCAAACATAAATATGACATGACAAAATACTTACATTGATAGCGTGCCCCAAATTTGCGATGATGTATGGCCCAGTTCAAATAAGTAAGTGTAAGCGTTCATATGCAAATAGGTGTAACAATAATAGTCTCAAATATGTTAAGATGTCTATCAGTAGTTCATAAAGAATTAACAAATAGTTAATCAAATGACTATACATTTAAAAAAGAACACCTTGTACTTAGTGTTAAGGTTACAAGATAGTTTTCTTTAAAAAAAAATGTTTTAGACATTTATTTTATACCCACTAGAACATGAGAAGTATATACTACTTGAAATATTTTACACTATTTTTGTTACGCCATATACATAAAATATATCCCATTTTGCACATAGCACACCTTTGTGGTAAATAGGTATGTAAATAATAAATAAAATATGATATATTGTTTTACCAATTCCGTTTTATTTTTAGGCTTACACATTCTGATAGCTAGCATCACTAAATACAGTGGAGTAATCATAGTTATTCATTAAATACTTAGATTTCACATTTTGTCATTAAAAATGTGTTAAAAAAATTAAAAAGTTTTGATTTCAAAAATAAAAATCTAAAAATTACGTAAGTAATCTATAAAAAAAAACTAGAAATAAAGCCTTAAAAGGTCTAACAAAATAAAAATTTACAATAAAAAATATTATGATTGTAAAATATCGTTGTTATCCCTCGGGAATGTCTACTCTAGTAAAAATCACTACAAAAATATTTCACAGTATTCAACTTAAATATTAAATATACATTTATAAAACTAATTCGGGGAATAAAATGAGATATAAAATGCCGATAGGGAATGCTGGGATGCGGGAGGAATGTAACACGTAAGGTACATCATATAATTATTATGAAAAAGTATATCCCACCAATTTATAGACGTTTGATAAAGTTATAGAACACCTATAAATTCGGGGCTATATCTGTAATGGCGTTTCATTACCGTTATAGCACATAAACAATTTCACATACACAATGGTTATTCTCAAACATTAAAAGCGAAAAATCATTATGTCGATGAAGTGAACATTAAAACGACGCTCAAACTTTTTATCCTCAAATTAAGACTAAACTAAATTTGACACAAAAATATTGCAGTCTATACGTTAAGTTTACTCAAATTTAGTTTAAGTACCCACAGAATTAGTAGATAAAACACATTCTTGTGAGAATATCAACCTAATCATATTTTTGGAAGCCAAAACAAAAATTATATTTAATAATCCAAGGAGTTTATACAATATGTAAGTGTTACAAAGCGACTTTTTAACTGACACCTATGAAATATGGACAATTTCGTTTGAAATTGGCTGCCAATATTTATGGTACTCGATACGCGTGCAATATCGATTATGGCTTAACATTTTGGATAGACTATACTGCCTAAATAGCTTATTTAACAAGCTTAAGTACCCGAGTAGGTTATCTTACGTGTAACTAATAGTGTGGTACTTCAGTACGAACTATCGTAACATATAACAAGCGTCGATTAAACGATCGAATCTAAAATGACGACCAACCTCGTTCGCTTTTGCTCGCACATACTAAATATACCGCCAGTGGGAGGGCATAAAAACGCACGCCATTTTCGACCTTATTCTCCACTAATACATATGACCTAACATAACACAATTCGTTGTAAAAAATGTATAAAAACATTGACACATCCGATAATACTAATCCTTTATAAGTACTAAAAACATACATATCTTCAGGCCGGCTCCCCCGCGGGGCTGGCGGAAGTGGTAAACTAATTTAAGCCGTTAAAACGATCAAAGTTACGTAATTGCTTTTCATTCGAGACCTCGTGCCGGTCGATTCAGCCCTAATTTAATAAGTTATACTTAACATTACGATAGCTTAGGTTACGTACACAAATATTCATAATGTTGCATGTAGCCTGGACAAAGGAAATACAGAATTACTAAATAAACACTGGAATTATAGCAGGATTTATTTAAAAAATAGGACTTGGCCCGCCGTACTCCCGCCGTTATTACTTCTGTAAGCCAGGATCCACGGAACCAACGAAAACGTCGAAGTTTGACCCTCGGCGAGTGCCGAAGAAAATGTAATTGTCCCGGAACGAAAAAAAAATACGCGTAGTTGGAATTAAAATTATCCACTAAATTATCAATTAACTACTAGCATAAATAGTAAATTGAAATTCGGAGCTTACTGAATATGATGACGTATCGACGAAAATATGCTTTCTTCAATGAGAAAGAGGGCCCTTTCTTTGATGGGACTGTGTTCTATATTTTTAGGGTAAATTTAATTAAATTTACAGTAATTAGTAATGCCATTGTCCAGGGCATTTCCCACCTAACGGACACATTAAATATAAATACAAATGATTCATTTTGATGACGACATCACAATACAAAAACCTGTCACCAATACATAAAATGCGGTATGTGTATAATTTGGAATGTACATAACATTCAGTCGATATTAAACTTAAATGAATCAGAAATAGCGATCAAAATCGTTTCGAATTAAAAATATGGTAGAAACGTCGGGTAAATTAATGTTATTTGATTATTTCTTACGACGATAATTAGCCATTTCACCTGACTGCGTTGTTGTACCAGTAGGTGGGGTATTTTTTTTTAATTATTATTCATATTGATGTATCTTAAGCGCGATTTACACGTGACCAGTTATTGAGTGAATCTATTAATCCAATCCAATCCACTCCATTCAATAAGTTCACACCATCACTAAGGGGTAGGCAGGCACCTTTTAGCTGATTTCATTCGATCCCAATCTAATAGGGTGACAGCCTATAGACATTATTCCGGGCACACTCCTCCTCAATATGAGGGGGATAAAGGCCATAGTTCACGATGCTGGATCACTGCGAGTTGGTGAACTTCACACGTTTTTCCGCTGACGCAGGTTTCCTCAAGACGGTTGCCTTCACCGTATAGCTAGTGATAGCTATTACTAAAAATGTTTTTTTAATCGGGGTTTGAACCTGCGCACATTTGTTTTCAAAGCGAGCGTCCTATCGGTTCAAGTACATGTTTCTGTAGTTTCTCTCAATAATTAGCCGCGCATAAACGATGCTTGAAGATACATTTATTTAGTATTTAGACTTCTTATACGTAATGTTCAATTAGTTATTTAATGAGACATCTCATAATTATTTGAGAGTAAATAATATTTGACTTATTCCTTATATCTTATAGTTCTGTGTCGATAATTAAAATGGTCGCGTTGATTTACACACACGTTACGACACACAGAAAACGAAACATCGCACACTTTGTTAAATGGAAATAGCTATATAAAAAAAAGATTTTAGACATTTATGTCCTCTCTCTCCCTCCTCTTGGAGTCGAGGCACAGAGCAAAACGGCTGCGCGTGTGACGTCATTAGCAACAGCTAGCCCATACTAATATTATTAAGAGGTTAAGTTTGTTAGTTTGGATGTAGGTGATAATCTCCGTAACTACTGATCCGATTATGAAAATTCTTTCAATATTAAAAAGCTAAATTATCCGTGAGTGATATGAGCTATGTGTCGTCGAGGTACCGCGAGTGGAGCAGCGGGCAGACGGTAGTTTCAAAACAATATCCATTTAACAAAGTGTCGTAGTGAACAGCACGGCACCGAACCCCCTCGCTTACGGCTTGACGGGCGCGTCCATGGTGGGTATGTAGTCCAGCGCCATGAGGCACGCGAACACGGTCATGATGAGCTTGGGCTTGCGCTCGGTGATGTCCTCCGGCAGCGCGTACACGCGCGCGCCGCAGCGACGGGCCATCGACACCGCATATTTCGCGTTCGCCAAGTTCTCCTGTGGACGAGGTTTGTTTATAATTCCGAATCTGGATAACTTATATTACACCATAAAAATATTCATAAATCGTCAAAAATATCAGAAAATGTTATGCTAAGATTCTACTGCCCGTTCGGAATGCCGTTTCTATCGAGGAGAACGGGCGACTAACTCCATGGTTGCTATTTTTATTAGGATATATTTGTGTGTAGTATACAATGTAGAATCGGCTGGGTAGGCTTAAGTTATGAAGACCCATCGTAGAATATAATCAAAATATAATAGACTACATAGCCCACCTTTCACACACACACTCTCTCCCTCTCTCTCACACACACACCACATTTATAAATGGAACATTTATATTTATTTATTTGAATTCACTTTGAATTCACGCATGTCCCTGACGGGCTCGAACAGCACCTCATACAGAATCTACTTACTATTCCCATATGAGTATATTATAGTATACTTATAAGAATACACACCTCTTCATTGCCGCCGGGCAGCACCAGGTCGTAATTAATGGAGCCAGGCTTGATGGCGTCGATCAAGTCTAACACCACTTTACCGTCAGCCAGAACCTCGTCCTGTACAAATATTAGCAAGTATTAGTAAGTCGGCATCTAACATTAAATAACTATAGCACGTCTCTTGTATATAGCAGTGATACCCAAGTTGGTAGAACGCTCGCCTTGGTAACGAGGATCGCAGGTTCAAACCCCGGCTCGCACCTCTGGGATATCTGGATTTCATGTGCGAATCACATTTTCAACCACGATTATCACTTGCTAAACGGTGATGGAAAACATCGTGAGGAAACCTGCATGTCTGAGAGAATCCCTCGAAAGAAGTGTGAAGTCCGCCAACCAGCACTGGGCCAGCGTGTTGGATTATGGCCTAATCCCCCTCGCATTGAGGGAAGGCCCGTGCCCAGCAGTGGAACATTAAAAATGTCTGGTATTATTATTATTATATCTCTTTGTCTTAAATATTTTTCACCTATACGCCCTGTTGTTGTAAAATAGTAAACGTACCTGGAAGCTTCTGATGGAAGAAGTCTTGCCAGCATTATGGAGTTTGTTGTTGACCCACTGCACGATCTCCTTCTCGATGATGGGGTTGCCAGTGTTGGCAAGCCGCGTCAGCACAGACAGAGTGTACGCGCGCATGAGTTGCCAGATCAGAGCTGTGGGACCGAAGATATTATATAATATAATATATCGCCAGACGAACTCACCAACTATACGGTCCCACACTAAGCATTGCTTGTATTATGGGTACCATACAATGGACTGGGAGCGAACCCAGTATATAGATATTAAACATCCATGACTTGGATACGAACATTCGTGCTCATCATACAAAGCCCCTACCGGGATTTGCATCTGGGACCCTCGTTACGTAAAGCTAGCTAGCACTACCAACTGTGCTAATAAGGACCACTTAACAATTCCGAATAAGGCTACAACCTCTTCACGAAGGAAAACATCGCGAGGAAATCTGCATGTCTGAGAGAACCCCTCGAAAGATGTGTGTAGTCCGCCAACCCGCACCGAGCCAGCGTGGTGGACTATGGCCTAATCCCCCTCGCATTGAGGGGAGGCACGTGCCCAGCAGTGGGACATATATAAAAATGGCTGGTATTATTTAATAATTACTACAACCTCTTCATGGAAAATGAGTTTTGAAATCTCTTTTGAGAGCTTCTGCTGTTATATCAGCCAGTTATAAATGGTGTGTGTACCCAGCGTGAGCGTGGCGTTCCCCTCGTTGATGTCGGCGCCGGCGATGCCGACGAGCGAGAAGCCGAGCTGGCGGCCCAGCTCCACCGCGTAGTTGCAGTTCTCCAGCCGCTCCATGAACTTGCGCAGCTTCGAGAACTGCCGGTGCACCTGCCGGGGCCCGGAACCACGACATTAGGGAGCGTTTAGCGTTCAGGGCCCCAAGTCCGCTAACACAATCGACTCATAGTCGAACGGCAACCGCATAGTAACTGACACTTTTGACAGATATTGCATGGGATATCTGTCAAATGTGACAGTTACTGTGCGGTTGCTGTTCGATTATGAGTCGATTCTGTTAGCAGATTTGGGGCCCTGTATTACGTAACGCATGGGGGGAAACGAAAGGGGGTCTTCTGAAACGTTACGATGCGTTACAGGGGGGGGGGGAGGGGGGGCATGGGTTGAAATACTTTTTTTTAAAATTAAATTCCACTATCAGCGAAATTCCGGTACTTTACGCCACATAATCCCTTACACAACTGCGCGGAACACAGATCGAATGCAACCAGACATCGTCTGGAGTTAATGGCTGGGTTGCACTGGCAAAGGATGTATATAAACAGACTCCTATCTTGGGCACTTACACACCTATAGCACCCTCCCTTTCACCCCACCTGGGCCCCAAGTCTGCTAACACAATCGATTCATAATCGAATAGCAACCGCATAGTAACTGTCACTTTTGACAGATATCTCATACAGTAACAGTCAAAAGTGACAGTTACTATACAGTTGCTGTTCGATTATGAATCGATTGTGTTAGCAGACTTGGGGCCCTGTACCGACGCCTAAAACGTATCACGATAGCTTATAAGCATACCTTCTTCCAGTTGACAATGCCGGGTTTGATGATGTCGTACAGTTGGAAGATGACAAGGCCGTCGGTGAGGTCGGAGTAGAGCCAGTTGACGTGCGGCGCCACGCCCATCGAGTTCATCCAGTTGCGGTACGCTGCGGGGTGGGCGGACATGTCAGTCGACATACACACCAAATGTATGGTGCCATACTAAACAAACGCTTCAATAGGCTGGAAGTTATATCAGTAACACCCAGACTAGCAATATAATAATTCCAGCCCTTTTTTTTATGTCCCACTGCTGGGCACGGGCCTCCCCTCAATGCGAGGGGATTAGGCCATAGTCCACCACGCTGGCCCAGTGCGGGTTGGCGGACTTCACACATCTTTCGAGGGGTTCTCTCAGACATGTAGGTTTCCTCACGATGTTTTCTTTTAACGTTTAGCAAATGATAATCATGATTGAAAATGAGATTCGCACATGAAATCCCAGAGGTGCGAGCCGGGGTTTGAACCTGCAATCCTCGTTACCGAGGCAAGCGTTCTACCAACTTGGCTATCACTGCTTTTAGGCGGCTCAGACTAGCAAAAGTGTCACCAAGTAAATGACGAAAAAACTCGTTCTCATTCTTTGTCTCGGGAATCAAACGTGCAACCACATGGTGCGGCGAATCGAGCGGTCTACGCTCTAACCAGAGAGCCAGGTGGTTATCATAGAATTAGTGTCGTAGAAGTGTAGTGGCACCTCTTTTTTGTAGGTACTAAAAATATCCACTCACTCTTCTCCTCCCTAGTCTCGTCCAGCTGGTGGTACTCCTCGGTGCCATCGGCGTTGCGCTGCAGCCCCGGGTGCTGGTTGAACAGGTTCGCGACGAAGGCCAGGTTGAGCTTGTAGACGCCGGAGACCACGTCGGCGGGCGTCACGAACGCGCGGCAGCGGAGCTTGGCGGCTTGCTGCAGCATCAGCTCGGCGCGCCGGAGCAGGTCCGATTCCTGGACACAGCATATTATCATCAAATACACATCCATACAGGGTTATTCAGAACGGGTGTACTCACATTGGAACTTGCGCTTATTTAGAGCATTTGTAATCATTCGGTGAGAAATTAGAATTGTCGCTTTAAAAAAAAATTATTTCCAACAAAATGACAATTAAATATTGTGAGTAAGTATTTTTTGTTAAAGAAAATCAATATGTAATGACAAAATTTGCGGCATACTTATGGTGAAGGTTTACGCCTATGGCGGTGACCTAGAACGTTTCACTAATAACAAACATTGTGGATGTACCCTCAACGCGTCCATGGTGACGTCGGCGTCGGCGGGCGCGATCTGTTTCAGCAGGTAGGAGTAGATCTCGGAGTCGGCCACGTCCTGCTGGAAGTTGGTGCAGCGGCGCGTCACGCCGGCGCTCTGCAGCTGGTGGTTCACCCAGCGCAGCAGGATGGCCTCCGGGGACAGCGCCAAGAGGTCCTCAATTCGCTCCTGGCATCGACAAAACATATTTTTAAAAATGACGTATCGAAAAAACATTGTAGAAAGAGACCCAACAAGCCCTCGATATTTTTTATAGGACTCTATCCCTCACACATTTCCACAACTATTACTCCTGCAAGCCAGGATCCACAGCGGTGACCATTGATGGCGTCGAGGTTTGACCTTCGGTTTTGACCCTCAAATGTCCCAATTAAAAACCAAGCTAGTTGATCGATAATTCAAAAGGCCAACAAAACCAAACGCCTCTAAGATTATTGGTCCACATAAGTTAGGGCCTTGCTGGTGAACAAACCTGGTCGTTGAGCAGTTCAGTGAGCCCTGGACAGTGCTCCAGTGTGATCTGGTTGAACAGACCGATGCGGATGATCTGCCATAGGAGACCGAGCACCAAGTGAGGTTTGCCTGGAATACAAGAACACAATAAATTATTTTATCCCACTAATAATATTATAAATGTGAAAGTTTGGATGGATGCATGTTTGTTACTCAATCACGCCAGAACGGCTGAACGGATCTGGATGAAATTTGGCACAGAGATAGATGGAATAGCATGTCACTCGTCTCCACAGAATAAATAATTCTTTTATGGGGCAATGTATACGCTTCTATAATAAACTTCCCAAAGGAATCCGAGATTTGCCCATTAGTAAGTTTAAAACAACTGTAAAAAGTAATCTTTGTCGTAAGGGTTATTACAGGATCTTGGATTATTTGGATGATAAAGCAGCCTGGGACTGATCGCTCAAATATCAATATATATATAATGTTAAAGTGTAGCGTGTGTGCGCCCCGCATGGCAACACACTGGAGCTTACTTTTATATTTTATATTGTAAAAATAATGAATTTAAAAAAAAAGACAAGCCCGCTGAGTTTCTTGCCGGATCTTCTCAGTTGAGGTCGCGTTCCGATCCGGTTGTAGACTTAAGAAAAAAAAATGTAATGACAATTTGTAAGTGCCCCCGTAGGCCTATACGAAATAAATGATTTGACTTTGACTTTGAGCACATAGGCTAAGCTAGGCTTTTTATCCCGGTAAAAAGGAAATACTTTTTAATCGCGGGTAACACCGCGGGGCGCAGCTAGCAGCAGTAGATATAAAGTATGGTTGGTATATCACAGGTAACCTTTAGCGAGGTCGTGCGCATCGATGTTGACGATGTTGCAGCCGATGGCCTGCGAGGACACGAGCGCGAGCGTCAGGTTCTCGTGCTTCGTGTACAGCGTCAGGTTCTTCTTGTTGATGGCGCGCTCGTCGATCGTGTCCGGGCACGAGTGGTTTATCACTTTACTGGAAACAAAAAAAATGTGTACAGATATCTAGAACCAGATACAGTCGGTGGGGGGGGGTGGAGGGTAGTGGGTGCCAAGCACCTCCCCCTGACTCACGACTGAAGTACTATAATTGGACCAATTATCGTCCCCCCCTCTAAATTTCGCCATTTTTAGGGATCCATACCAACATGATACAAACGAAACACTTATGTTTACATTTTTTGGTTGAGAAATAAATGTAAAGGATAGGTAAATTAAACTTGGCATAGAGGAAGCTTATAATAATATCTACATCCAGGATAATTTTTAACCCAGAAATGTAACGGTTTGTCCGGATTAGCCAAAAAACTTAAATCCATGTTTAGGAGTTTCAGGTTAAGTTACATTGGTCAACTTCACCCGGCTTTCGAAAGTGCAGGTTCCTTAACAGCATTTATCATCACTGTATCTGAACTTTTAGTTTTAGCTATCATTATAGCAACCCATATTGTTTGGGACTGAAGTGGTACCAACTTTCTTCACAGGCTTGCTATGATAAGATTGGTGTTAGATGTACTCACCATAAAATTAGACCGTCCTTGAGTTTTTCATACAGCATTTTGCCTTCAGGGTCGATGGGAAGGAGATGCTTTAGGTCTGGGTCGTGCTCCAGATTGCTGTTGATCCAGCCGGAGAACGCCATCTGCTCCTCCAAACGAACCGAGTGGGTTGTGCCTGGAACAGACCATTGATTCAGCTATGGTTGCTTACATGGAACAGCATACCTGATGTTTTGGCCAGCTTCCATTTATTGGGGGCATGGGGCAACTAGCTCAAGGGCGTCACGGGGGACATGGCTTCAGCTTGGGCGGTTGCCGTAAAGGGGGAGAGGGAGTTCGGAGTGCGGCCAAATCCGACGGCACATCCGATGGCGAGACTCTTCGGGTTCGATCGTGAAATTGGTGTCCCTCAGGATAGACCATTTTTAGACAGAAACCACTCTCCAGAGAAAACTTTACCAATAAAATAATACAATTAATTTAACAATGTTAGTAAGTTACTCACCATCACTGGAAGCCTCGCTCATGCCGCCCAGGTGCTCCAGATTTTCCTTTTTACTGACCGCCTGTTTGAATGTGCTCGACACCTGAAATCATAATCAACATATTTCTGGTTAATGGAAGTGTCGAAATGCATCTGTCTGTAGTTCTGTTGGAGTTTATCTCAAGAACTGCTGCTCAGATTTCCCGCAAGCGGCGCGACCTATGAATTTACGTACTACCAAATTAGTACAGCTTGCGGGTGCAGGATCTCCGGCTCTCCACATGCGGGCCATTTACCAATGAAACCAGTTCCGCGTTTGCGGGCCCTATGGCATGCTTAAACAGAAATATCCAGCATCCTTTTCCGCATGAAAATAAGCCTTTAAGCGCAGAGTAGTGGATCCTAAACTATTTTAACATACCCATAACAGTGTACTGCTCAGAAATGTATAAGAACTTTTTTAAAACAGCAACCATGGAGTTTGTTGCCCGTGCTTCTCCGTAGAGACGGCATTCCAAACGGGTGGTGAAGTATAAGGTACTGTACTAATAAAAAATATTCTGAGTCAGAACAAGTCATATTTCTTCTTTAGGGGTGATACATAACATTCCCTAAAATTTCTACAACCGAATACACACATAGTATTTTAAGCATGCTAATATGAGATAGGGCATGTAAACAATACAGGACACGTTAAACAAAAAACTGTTTCCTGCCTTATCTTTGGTTTCCATGCTATTGTCAAATGCCATTGAAAACGAAATAAAAACTAAAACTTTTCGACAAAGTTTTGTTATGACTCAAAATAGCGAAAGTACCGTGTACGAGTATTGGCATGTTTTCTTTTTTAAACTAGTGTCAGCAAGTTAGCAACATTATTATAGCTTGTCGCAAAGTGTGAGCCGTTTTGAACTTACAGCAACAGATTTTTTTTTCGTGATTACTTATGCCCAACGGTCAGTGACCGTTCAACAATTGCAATGCGCATCACAACATTATGAATAATCCCCCCCCCCCCCCTACCCGGCTGGTGCCCTCGCGCCTCGCATTTGACCCCAATCGTCACTATTTATCGTTATATTGACTTAGGGCTAATCTACTCGCATAAACAGTTTAATTGGTTAACCATTACGTTTATTGGTACAATAATTGATTTGTTTGCGGGCGAGGCTCTATAGGTGCCAATCGTAAAAGGACCATTGCTTTAGTATGGTAAACAATTGTGTTTATGGCATAATTGTATAATTTATATGAGTTGAAAATAACTAACAAATTGTTGAAATAACTCCAAAATTAAAACATACTGTAGTTTAATATTTCCGATCGGATACATTCAAAACAGTTCAGAATACTGTGTAATGACGTCACCGCCGTATAACAGCGCGTGTGCGACGGAGAAAGAGCTTGACGCCAACTACAACGACGTTAAATTAACACTAAAACTCATTAAAATATAACAAATATTCGCTCAGATTGTTTCTTTAATCAATATTTGTAAAGACGTCGCTCCTTCACCAGATCTCTGTTTGATCGTGTCGGATCGCCATCGCATCGGACTAGGAGAGTGAAGTGAGAGAAAGAGGGCACTACAGCATGCGCGCTTTAATATATCCTGTGCAGTTGGCTAGTCTCCTTTGAGATTTGCAGCCCTGAGTGAACTTCGGTCGGGGTAACTACATATTATTATGATTGGTTTATCTGACCTGCTGCGCCTTAAGGTTGGCGCACAACTCTTCAAACTCCGTGAGGCTGATGCCGTTCTTCCGCGAGTCCCCGTTGACGCTGCCGTTGACTCCGCGTCCATGCTTGTTACTAGTGTCTTTGTACTCCTCAATCATACACCGGACCTGGTGGCATTTAAAACGAAAATATTGTATGCTCCCAGACTTCTACCCTACAATTACGAAACACTTTAACAGGTATCTGGGGGCTTACCATAAAATATTGAGCGACTCAAATCAGGACCTCAATTGATCTACATCCCAAATTTGTACCAATGGACTTGATTAAGGTGAGATCGTGTTCCAATTGAGATCCCGATTTGAGTCGTATTAGGTACTTCATGGTAAGGGAGTTGGTGGTCTCAAATTGCTATTTGATTTTTATAACCAGATTAGACTTCAGTCTATACAGAATCAGAAAAAAACTAAGACAATAAATTCATGACCTAGGCCATCATAAACTCCAACTACTAGTGATTCAGCCCAAGCCATGTTCTACAGTAGTCTCCAAGACTTGATAACATTGAATTGAGACCCGCAACAAATAAAAAAAAACAGATTAGACATACAGCTTTGAGACATAGAGCATAGAACTTTTACATTTACCCATGTTATAATATCAAGCCAGGTCTCTCCATCTCTAGTTGGCCCAACACTACGTCATCGGTCATATTCGATGCCAATGAGTGGTGTTAATTCTCTTGGAGATGTCAACCATGGCAAATCTGTTTGTGAAGTAGTCTTGGGCCATCGTGGGACTAGAATATCTGGCGAAGCATAATAACCCACCTTCCATTGAGGGATTTTATATCCGACGCTGTCGAGAGCATCCTTCAGTTCTTTTAAGTCAATGAAGCCATTGCCGCTTGTGTCCAACTGTAACAAGAAAAAATTAATGGTGAATTCAAACGAATTTTAAGCGGTCATTAGCCTCGGTGTTACGTAAAACAAGTTTCCAAAAATATCTATCGGATACACATCCATTATATATACTGATTTATTACTCCCTGAACTGGAGATGAACGAATTTATTATAAATACATCCATATCCACTCTTGCTATCTACGTTAAGGTAATAATAATTCTCGTTTACATAATTGGTGTTTTACTGAAAGTGAAACGGATACCTAAACTTTTGATCTTTATACTTACGACCGTAAACATGTAAAATTAATTCTTGTGGTCAACAGAGCGAGCTGACCAGTTAGGAGGTAAGGTTTTATACATTATCCATTATCGTTCGTAAACACAGAATAAAACTGAACAATAAGGTAAACCTCAGATCAAATCAGATATGTAGCTGTAGTAACCATTTCAACCGCACCACAAGCTACACAGGTGGCGCTGCAGACACATTGAGAACAAATGACAAATCTCAATACAATCCTGAAACGCGCTATGTGAGTTTTCGGAGCAAGTAACATATATACAAGATCCCGACAATAACCGTCGGGGCATAGCGGCCGCCCCGCCAGGCATACCACCCGCCTGGCTGGAAGATCTTCACTTTTCTGCCAAATAGTATTACCAGAATCCAAATAACGTACATTACGTACTAAATACTTTCATTGAATTGTCGCTCGACCCAGCTATTATCTAACTAAAGGCTAGTTTACGATAGCATCACGCTGCTAGCGCATTTGGCATAACACGAAACAGAAATTCACAGACAGATGGTGAAACATCGTTAGGTTAGGCCACATCTGTAGGGTGAGCAGCAAGTATACTATGAGCTATTCTCACGTAAACTAGCTATAGCGACGACGTTATTATTTGTATGGAAATCCATACATTCCCAACGTAACCGCTATAGAAACGGAGCTACGAAGTCACAGGAACAGCTATTTCAAATATCAAAACGTTATCAAAAGCAAGATTTCAAGTTCGTGACTGGCGTGCCTGTGCACAAGACTTGGTTCACAAATAAACAAAGCAACTCTGAGCTTAGGTAAAGCAAGAAATTATCGGCGTCGTGGCTTTTTTGTGGCGCAGCTCGAGTACACTCGACAATCTTATTTATGGTAATAGCAGCATCACAGCACAGTATTTATTGAAGCGAGTAAACTGGGTGTGTTGGGGAATCGATTTTTAATGCTACAATATTTACTTTAGCTGGCAATTCTATTTTTATATGAGTGAGAAATGGAAAGCATTTTGTTTGTGAAGTGACGATACATTTTAAACCTCTTGCAGTTACTTTAGATCTTCGGCCACTACTTGGCGTAGCTAATATTTTACGTCATAAAACTGAAAATACTTTTCTTGAACGCAAAACGTCTCCGCCAATTAGTCAACCAAACATGCCGTCAAATTGTCAATATTGCCGAAATAAAGTATGACATAATTGACAATACGCCCGTGGCATAAGAACAACTATCGATTGTGACGAAAGAACGGACAATCAAACAATAGTGTGTTTATCTAAAAGTCTATATCAATCGGCCATTAGTCATTGGCGCTATAATCGTGATGTAAAGATTTGGATAATAATGAAGTCATATTTCGTAAAAGACGATAAGGAAAGAATTAGAGTAGATAAGTATGTGAGTTTGTGGATTACTGAATGTTTGTTACACCATTATCAATCTAGATTGTTGTAGTTTATTTCAAAATGGCAGCTTCTTTTTAGCTTTACATATTCCGTCTTATTTCCAAGCCCAATCTATCTGCAAAGGATGTAGACGAAGGAGGTTACTACATATTATGTTGCATAACGAGTACTGTTTGAACTAAGGAGGTACTATTTTATCCAAAATTATATTAAATTCCAATTTAATTGTGACATTCTACAAAGACAGAACCAATATTATGGTAATGTTTGAACTATATATACCTCTCAATCAAATCTATATGACGCCCTTAAAAATATGAAAGTACCAGCTGAGATCTTTATAAAGATTAATGCATTACGTAAATAAAAGGAAACATGCTCAAATTATTTGAGATAAGATATCATTGTGAATTTTTAATGCACGAACGGGTCAGTGGGAGATGATAAATAAACAGCTGATAGAGTAAATAGAGTCAACGATGAAGTGATACCAGAGCTCTATGCATGTGGCTGAGGAAACTTGAAACGAGGGTTCATACGAGCTGTAAATGATAGCAAATCCTTTGACAAACGTATTAAATCAGTTGTCCAATCAGTCTCCTCTACAAAAAACGCTAAGGAAAAGTATAAGGATAACTATTTTCCCCGTGACGCTATCGCAAACAATATGGCCATATGTGTTAGAACGGTGGATGGAATAATCAACCTGAAATATGTTGCACAACGGTTAATGAATGAAGTTTTAACAAACGCGCATCTAAATGGCGTTAATGCGGCCACGCTCTGTTTGGCACCCGAATGTAGAGGCAAGGTTATCGCGTGTCTGCTGACCATTTAATTTTTAAGCACTAAAAATTGAATTACGTGAACAAAAAAAGGCTCATGATTTAATGAAATTTAAAGTTATCGAAGACTTATGGTGATTACAGAAGACATTACTTGATAATGAATATGTTATTGAATGTCAAACTTTTTCATAACATTGAAGGTATTAATATAATTAAACCCAAAACCAAGCGCACCATTGTAAGACCTCAAGACACAGTCTTGCTGTCTTTCTTTCTGCATAAAAACACCATAACTGACTCAAGGGTTGCCAACATTTCGACGCATTTGCCAGGGTTCACCCGGATTTATTTTCCAATTCACGTCAGGTAACGATTAGTACTTAAAAATGTCACGTTTGGTCTTTTCAACGAGGAGCACGGCTAATTTAAATATCGATATAATAAGCTTTGATACGGGTAAAACACGAAAAATATTTCCGTGAATCGCTTCGCATCGCACTAATCTTATCATATCAACATAGTTTCAAGAATAATAACTCGCACGTCCCTCGATAATGGAGAGATACTACAAAACAAATTATACGTATACGATCACAGTAACAAGTGTTATTTTAACAAAGTGCATAAGAGGTATTACTACCGTAGTCGTTGGGTCTACTATGGTATGGAGATATGCTTGATTGCGGAGAGTGCCGTGTCTATATAACTTAGTTTCTATAATGGAATGGGTGACGTCCATATGCGTCGAGTCGTGGCAAAAATTTCCTTATTGGTTTTCTATGAAATGCGTTCATAAGCGACGCGCGAAATTAATCGCCCCTGCTCCTCTTCAACCTCGCCACAAGCTATACAGATAGCGCTGTAGACGCATTCAGAACAATTGACAATTCTTCATACAATCCTGAAACGCGCTATGAGAGTTTTCGGAGCATGTAACATATATACAAGATCCCGACAATAACCGTTGGGGCATAGCGGCCGCACCGCCAGGCATACCACCCGCCTGGCTGGAAGATATTCCCTTTTCCGCTAAAATTGTTATTACTGGATTCGACTCAACTCGGCGCGCAATCCAGTCTTGTGTCCAGGCAGCAGCAGTCAGACTCGATAAGAATAAAAAAATACTCAACACAGAGCGCTGATCAGAAATAATGTGTTTAAGTAACCTCAATAAAGAAGAATCTAACATGGACGTTTAAAATGTTCAAGTAACTCGTAAATCGTATTTGTTAAATATCTAGCGTCGTGTGGGAATGACTATTGTTTGCGCAGATGGTAAACTGGTGTGCGTTGCCACCGAGTTATGTATCCGCAAACTTACATCCACCGGTGTCGAAATACTTACTTAGGTGTTTAATAGGTTACTATTTAGAAAAGATTCAGCTTGCTGATAACAATGGAGGAACAAATGATGACAACGAAGAAACGTGCTGTGTGGGGGTTAACATGTTGCCCTCACGAATTACAAAACCTAACAAGGTTTATGGTGGAACTTTTCAGACTAAATTCATTGAGCAGCCTCATTTTTGTCGGAGAAACTAATCGTATCAAGAAACGATTTATCCAAAAACAAGTATCGAAAAACAAAGTATTGAGAACTAAACAGGAATTAATGCCCCAACGAAATTAATATAAGGCTTAACAAAAAACTTGTAAAATATTTTAACAGATGGATCAGTAAGCTATATAGATCACGTTGATGAAGAAAATAATTGTGTAAATGATGTTTGATTCTTTTTAAACAAGCCGAACCAGTAGCGTTTGGCCATGCGCTCATGGTGTAATTTTTTTAATGTGTACAATTTGATTTATTTCTTTAGGAATGATATCTTTATAGCCTACTGTTGGCCTTATTGAAATATATTACACTATTATTGTTACACCTTAATGTATGTAGTAACTAACCTCATATTTACTTTGAAGACGCATAAGGTAAGAATTAAAAAGATGAAACAGGGATAAATGGTTGGATGTATAGTTGAGAGGGTAAATTTGTGCAACTGAAATTGAGCTTTACGAGATAAGTTATAAAGTTGCTTTGGACGACCCCAAATAACACGAGATAAGGCCACAGGACGTCGATGAGTAGACTTTCACATTTGTTAATCTTTTATTCAATCAGTAATCTGAAAACGGAAAACAATCTGCTGCCTTACAATTCACCACCTCGTTAACTTGAAACATTCAATCAAGACTCGAACTAAAATGTATTGTATCTGCGGGTCCTTGGCTATTTAGATGTACTCGCAGTGTTGCAATAACTAGATATTTTTGCATAATCCAAGTCTTCAGTCACGATTTCATTGTCCTCAATCTATTAGATGGCCTGGGCTGTCCATCCAATTGACATATGATCTTCGCTACAGTTATATGGCTCTACGATTTGCTTTCGATAAAAATGAAGACGCAACCACGCAGACAAATGGTTCAAATTATGTTCATGTAAGTTTAGTTGAGAATTCAATTTCAATAATTGCTGGTTAGCTGTACCGATTTTTGTAATGTGTTCAAACGATTTAGGATTTTATAAGTGGTGACGATTACAAATCATATTTACATTGTCATCACCGTATTTTCCACCATTCTCGTGGACAATACTTTACCCATTCTTGACAAGGCAACAATGACACAAATCACTTCAGACGCGGCTTCGTGTGTGATTATGTTATAGTACATAACAGCGGAATATATTGTGAGTCATGTAGGATGATTCATACACTGACAACGACTTGTTTATATAACATCCTTGCTATATACTTTGTTGAGTATGTATAATGAGAGATACATAATAAAACGCAATAATAATTCAATCAGTCGTAAACAGAAATAAATGTGTATATTTTTATCTATGAAGATATGGATTGTAGTAACTACATAGCTTCAGTAACTTCAGTAACTACATGCTTTCAATCATTTCTCTTTCGTTTGGTTAATGCTGGTTCAAATCAGTCAGAGATGGCCGGGTGCCTTTCGATTTGGACTTCCAACATATTATCCTAGCATACATCCAAACGTTTTAGCAGATAAGTCCGATGATGTTTTCAAAAACTATTTCAACAGCTCGTATTGTATGACCATGTTTTAAGTAACATATTGGTTATGTGTTTGTAAGTTTCGGTTGTCTATTCTTTGTTTGTCTCCCGCTAACAATGGTGCATAATGGATTCTCTTGTGCAACCCTATTATTTTTTTATTAAATCCGTAGCGGTTTCCGACACACTTAGATTATCCTCGCTACATGCGGCTTCGCTGAACATCAGTGTACATTCTGGCTTACAGAAAACTGTGAGAATTATGTGGCAAGGCCGATAAAAATGATGAGAACTTAACCGATTGAGATATAAACAAAACACTGCGTACGACCCATTAAAGTTACATTACAACGTTTAAGACACTCGAATACCAGAACAATTTAAAATTTTCATGGATGCTTAGCCAAGTGCTCAAATGGCATTAAAATCACAAAACTGTGAAATCACAATGGTGCCTAAGCAGCAGAGCGATGTTAGTATTCAACAGGAGTTGCTAGCCAAACGCAGAGTTGCGATTGGTGGATTGCGCAGACATTAAGCGTGGAGGTCAAGGACCTCCGAAACGATGCCCATGTGACTAGAGGACCGTTGACCTGACGTGAACCTATCACTACCATCATGCATCAATTTATCTGACAGTACCTTCGAAGGTACCCTTGGAATAGCTTGGTTTAGAAGCACATAGGGAGTTCCACGAATTTGACTTAAAGCTTTGACCACATTTTGACTTCGATAAAGTAGTAAGTATTCAAATAACGCATAGGAAGTAGATAAAGAGACCTAATAAGTTATCGAATTGCAATATAAAATTAAATACAGATAATGCATTAAACTGAAATACAAGGCTAAAAACAATAGTGATAACTATTCTACAAATTAATTGAGATAAAAACTAAAACAGATGAACTTGAAAATAATTGCAAAAGCTCTCGTCTTCCTCTCCCGAATAGACAAACCAAAAACAAAGTAACTATATACGTACACATTGATACATTCACTAGAACCCCAGTTTAAACTATGACACTAGAACGTCAACCACCTCAGTACTCCCGTGACCTTTGTTGCTGTAAGTAAAGCAACCGAAACGTCGGGAACGAAAAAGCATAAAATAAACGCAATAAAATCCATAAAGTTTATTTTTATTTGAACCTGTGTTAATTTGTATGAGTCACAATTCAACGTGTTATATAAACAGGCGCTGCCTCCCCTGCCGGTCCCACCCGTCTGTGAAGCCATACAAGGGTTCAAAGTTCAAGCTAATATGCGATTGGTATATCATGACATAACGTATTGCCCTTAACAGTAATACCATATTTAGTTACGACGGTTATGTTCCTTTGAAGGCTGCCAATAAAATGGGGTTGAGTGGGTTATTGGCACGACATACACCACCTATCTACATCTAGCAAACTTGTTCTTATATAGCTATAATATAACTTGCAGCTATTGAATTTTCAGGTGATCACATGAAGATTCGCGAGAATATAATGGATTGAATATCGAGGATAGATGATGCGTAGATTATATAAAGTGTAACAATAATAGTGTAAAATATTTTAACAGGGCTAATAGTTGGTTATAAAGATAAAATTCACAAAGCAATCTATTAAATTATTAGTCATAAAAAAATAAGATCTTGTACTGAGCACATGACCAAATGCCAGTAGCATTTGGCCATTCGCCTTGTTAAAAAAAACAAACATCTTCACATAATAAATTTATACTTCAACGTGATCCATATAACTTACTGATCATCGGTCAAAATGTTTTACACTATTTTCGTTATACCTTATATATTTTTTATATGCTGATACCATACCTACATTGCGCGCTACACGCGTCGATCATGCTGATGCCATTGATTATAACAACTCTAAGGCGAAGAAATAACACCGACGAAGCGTAACAAACAACATATTGAAGCCCAAAAAGTTAAGCCAATATGTGTGGTACACGCGAATTAGGACCTAACGGATACGCTAATTCGCGTGTTCCACACAAATCGGCATGGTTTTTTGGGCTAGAATATGTTGTTCGAAAAACTCCGTCTATATTATTGCTTCGTCCAAGTTGGAACTAAAGGAATGTAACCTGACAAAGTACAAAATAAAGAAACTAAAATATTTCTGGGTATTTGCTACTAGTTTAAGTACAAGAATTTAATGAACCCATTGTGGTGAACCAATTCTCTACCCAGCAGATACAATTATCGGTACAGGTATAAATCGAAAGTGTGCTCCATAAACTAAAGTACACATAGTCCTTTCTTGTCATATGTCCGTTTGGATAGAGGGAGTGGACACCGGATGCACGTATGTTGAACAATTATATTGAGGAACTGACGGCCTCCATGACCATTACTTCTTGTAGTGACACTCGATAAATGTTAGAGGTTGATCCACAAGAAAGGGTATGGGCCCCAAAGACAAACCTTGGGCGATACCTATTTCTAGTAATGGTGAATTTCTAGACATGTTGACGATAACATAAGTTGAAAAAGTTAACTCAAAGATTAGAATCATGAATAGTTTCTTTCTTGGAGTATTTAATATTCCATAAATTAATGAGTGGGTCACCTGGTCAAAGGCCTTAATTATTATAATATAAAAATCCTTATTGTGATCTGTCACATTTTGAAAGGTCATGTCGTCGTAACTAACGAATCATTGGACAGAGTTTGTGAACCGGAGCATGGGAAGTAACTGTTTGTGAATGGGCCGCCGCCGCGCCAACGCTTCGGAAAGTTCGCACGGAGTGAGGCTCAAGAGCTACTAGGTACCTTGTGTTTATAATAATAGATAAAAGGCTACAAAAACCGATGAGTTTAAAATAATAATCAGTGTGCTTATTCTTAAGTGCATGCAGGTGAATTATTTTCGTGAATGGATTAAGGATCTACCACCCGTCTACCACGTTCTAGAGTAGACGACTGGTCAGCAAAAGTCAAAGAGTTTTTGATGAATAATAGAAAAGCATCTTACTGCTCACTGAAATACAAACATGGAGAATCTAAATTTAAAAATAACCATGTTAATTTGCACAATAGCATAATTCGCCAAATAACACATTTTGCGTGTGTGTCAATTTATCATTCGTTTACCTTACTCGCGTGCATTTCAAGACTTTTATGTAACGCTTGAATTGGTTCAAATTTCCTTTTTTATGTCGCAATAGACGTGAATGAACGTAATCCTTTCTTGTTGAAAACGTGCACGTTTGAGCAATGATTGTATTCTAACACGCAGACAACATTCCTATTCCCTTACTGTGCTGAAGAATTTTAGGATTACAAATTACATTGCGACCTCCATTATTATGTATAGTGTGGATGTAGATACATACTTCAAAGTCATTATCAATCGGATCACTAATCAAAAAGTAACCCCCGAATTTATATACATTTTATAACATTATCGAACGTCATATAGTACTGCGCAAAGCAAAACACTTGTGCGCAGTACTATATGACGTTTTATATAGTAATAAAACGTCTATAAATATGAGGGTTAATGTTTAAATTAGCTTTAGAACTCCTAGAAAAAGTATCGCCTATAAAATATTATCTAACTCCAATATACTACGGTATATATTAATCATACGGACGCCACATGGTACACGTACCATAGGTCATCAATTGTCTTCCAATAAGATCTATCAAATGATAAAAATACCAGTCTCGTGAGCCGTACCCATGTATAGAAATGTGTAGGAGGTAGTATAAGCCTTCTACATACAATAAACTGATCTATAGATCAATAATACCAATACTCAAGTCAATATTGACGGTCCACGTTGCATAATGATAATGATATTGACTATACATCGTTATCAAAGAGAGATAAGCCGGTTGATAATATATGGTAAGTCCAATGTGTAGGAAATTAGACAGTTATGATAAATATTTATGCTTAGATAATATTTCTACATTTAATAATGTAGTTGACTGTTATTTTATGCTGTTTTGTGAAATAATTTTCGAAATATCATCAGTGATCTTTTTCGCTCAGAATGTTTAGCGCAAGTAAGTTGTGGGAAGAGTGGGGTGGATGGCGCCTTCTCTTTGTCGCACATTCGCTGACTTATGGCAGTGACGTCACTTTAACTATACCACTATACTAGTGTTAATTTCTTTGATCTTTAGGCGACTCTAAACCTTTTCCTTCTTAGAGTTACTTCAAAAATAATTGTACTGCTAGTAGCCTCAAAAATAAATATCAATATCAAAATGCGAATTTGGTGTTTATGACTGTTTTCAAGTGTATCGTATTCATAATTTTAAACTGTGTTATTTTTAAATATATTTGTCGACATTTATTACTTGTAAATAACGTTTCGCTCGTTCGCAAATCTCTATTTGGTCGCATTACGTTTACGTTACGACTTACATAAATTACATACCTTGTTAATTTAGCTGTGTTATCTTTGCACACAAATTGCTTGCGTCAACTGTAGGAAATGAATCACAATTCTAAGAGGTTCAACTGACTTGCAAACTGACCCTATTCACGCAATACTATCACACATAAGTTCGGACTACTGGATATGATTCCATCTTTCCACTTCTTCTCTACGATTGCTGGGACTATCATTATTTTTATTGCATATTTATATGCGGAGATTTTTAATACTGAGTTGCTCGCCAGGGAGCTTTGCAAAGCGAGTGGTCTACCTACTTGGGTGTTACTTGGGGCTTAAGAAACTTTCCATTTAAACTTTAAACTTAATGTTTATCCCGTAAGCATGTTATATGTACGCCAATACAGCAGACGGCGGGCATGATGCAATACGATAACTCGAACAATAAAAGTTGTGTGGCGTTATTTTCTACTTAGTAATCAACTATTGTATGGTAACTCGATGCGGTACGATGCGTACAGTATTTTTTCTTGTATGTAAACAATAATTTGCAAAGATACAGTATGAAAACAAAGACTTGCAATTTAATTTAAGGATGTCCATAGTTGGAGGACTTTTCAAAGCTCAATTTGAACTTAACTAAACATACTATACAGAGAGGGCTCAAAAACCATTTGGCTAATGTTTTGGAATGTAGCCTGAATACTTTGCAGTCATGCAATCTTGAAAGGGCAAAAATTTGTCACTTATTTTATGCATGTCTACTAACTACTGTTGGAGGTCTTTTCAAAGATTAATTAGAATGTAATATCATATACTATACAGAAAGTGCTCGAAACCATTTGGCTAGTGCGTTGTAAATAGTTGGAATATGACCTTCTTTGCAGTAATGGAATCATGAAAAGGCAAAGATTTGCCAGTTCTTATAAAGATGATCACTGTTGGCGGCCATTTCAACGCCAATTTTAACGTTACATCATATGCTGCGCAAAGAGTGGTCAAATACTATTTGGCTTAGCCAGTATGATGGAATGTGGCCTAAATTCTTCATGGAATCATAAAAAGGTGAAGACCATATTCTAACTCGAATAAAGGTCTTGTATATTGCCATTGAAGTTACGATATGTTTTATGACTTTTTTAATTACCGGTCATAAAAATTCTTGGATACACTATTGCTTTTTTAATATTGGCATAGTTTTAACGTCGCTATGGAAATATGTACATAAATGCTTATATTGGACATTTCATTTATCCTATACCTATAATGACGAACATAATAATTACACGTATTTACGTATCGTTTTTCGCGTATCCTCAAGAGGTAACTCGGTCGAGTTATCTATGTGGGAGAGAGAAGGCAAAGTAATGATACTTTAAAACAATATACTTTCGCGTATTTGTCATTTTTTTACAGTATCAGTGCCGTTAGGAGATCAAACCCAGATCCGCGAGGTTATGGAGGCACCCTCTCTATCTACTAGTCTATTGAATGTTAATTGAAGGACATTAAAATATCGATCAAAGGCTGTAATGTGCATGGTGTGCTTGGCATAGATTCAGTCGTATTATTATTATTGGTCGAGTTGGATGATAATTTTCATTGACGTCACAAAGCGTCTAGGTATCAAATAGTGACACAAGGGAAATATTATTTAATGCCTACAATAAACATGACTAATGAATGACCGTGAACCGTTCCTGTTAATATTGTATACAGTAATAGGTACAGTACAATACCTAATCGCTTGCTCGGGACATTATATTCTATAGAGTAAAATACTACGCGAATATTAAATCTTCATTTCATAGTAAAAGCAGTGATAGCCATGTTGGTAGAACGCTTGCCTCGGTAACGAGGATCGTAGGTTCAAACCCCGGCTCGCATCTCTGGGATTTCTAGATTGCATGTGCGAATCTTATTTTCAACCATGATCATATCACTTGCTTAACGGTGAAGGAAAACATCGCGAGGAAACCTGCATGTCTGAGAGAACCCCTCGAAAGGCGTGTGAAGTCCGCCAATCCATACTGGGCCAGCGCGTGGCGGGGGATTAATTATAAACACGTCTGTATTTCACGGTAACCGTTTATTCACTCTCTTTAACTTAGCGTTCTCACGTTCACGTTCTCACGTTACACACTCTCCACACTACAAGCGTAATCCCCCTCGCATTGAAGGGAGGACGGTACCCACCAGTGGGACATTAAAAAGGGCTGGTATTATTATTATATCATAATAGCAAACTGAGCGATAGAAAAGGATGGAAGAGAGGCGGGCTCTATCCCAACTTAGGATGAAGACAAACTTATCAGTTGCGTGCTGGAGACGACTCAGATTTACCGGACCTAAGCAAATCGTGAGCGCATGTTATCCAACGTGAGCTTTTATATCTATATGACTGTCTCGGTGTAAATAATGCCACAATGAATTGTAATATAACTGTAGTTACATTGAAAACCGCAATTAATAATTATACTGTAAAGCCCCTTTATGAGTAACGTTGTTATAAAAAAAAACGATGTATTACAGTTTTTTTTATGGGAATTACCCAAACGCATCGATTTGCAATAATTATATAACACACACATGTTGTTTTTAAACAGATAATCCTATCCTCCTCGCATTGAGGGGAGGCCCGTGCTCAGCAGTGGGACATTAAAAAGGGCTGGTATTATTATTTTGATTTTTCACTTCTGTTTCTCGGCTATGGCCGGTATATCCTGCTAGCACGGGCCTAAGCCAAGTGCTAACCGGGAAGATTGTGTGTTTGGTTGGGACATTGTGACTGGTGTTGTGTGTGGTTGTGGTGGTGCTTGGTTGAATAATTGTGCTTGATGCGGTGTTAGTGGGTGAGTTTGGGGTTGTATAGATGGAGATGTTGTTGTTGAATGGTGTATGCTTGTGTATGTTTTTGTCTGTTTGAAGGAATATCCTAACTATTCTGCATTATTATTATAATCCTATGGCATCCAAAACGTCAGTAGCTTGCACAACGATCGGCAAGCAGCACTTTATTAACAGATAAAAAAAAACTATTAATCTCTCGTCATCTAATAAAGAAGTTAATTCACTGAGCGCAAAGAAAGCGACACGGCTGAACGAACAGATTGAGCGCCGCGGACAATACTTTGCATTCACTCAAGCAAGTGTTGAGTGAATGTTAAGGACGCTACTATAATTGCACTTTTTTGCATAAGATCGGGTGAAAGTCCAACTGGAGTTACCTGAAAATGCCGAATACTTAACTGTGTCGCGTTTAATGTTATGGCATTTTAACACGATTGTATGTTTTAATAGCTGTTTTAGTAAGGAAGTAACCACCCACCGCGCACAATCGCTTAAGTGAAGGCAATCTTCGTTTGAGACAACTGTACATTTTCATATAAAAAACTAAATTGTCTATGTTTACTTCTCAATTCTACTACACTTTGACTGTAGCTTGTGTTTTTGCTTTAGTGTTATTTTGTTGGCTTGTTTTTTCCATTTTCTCAGATTTGTCGTCTGCTCTCTGAATGTTTTTTTTTCTAAAACCCATAGCCTCATACCGGGCATGCAACTTATTCGAACTCCGAATTTCAGAGTCCCTTATCAGGGGCAGATCGAGGATTTGTTTAAGGCAGGCAATTGCACCCACGCCTCCCATCGCCCCCCTTTCCCTTATACTATAATGGAAGGCTGAAATTCCAATATAGCTCCAACCAACCACATGAGTCACAAAGTTCAGCAAATAAAACACATTAATTACAGTTGCACACTGCTACGGTGTGGTTCATAAACAAGGGAAACCAAAACGGTACAGTTGCATTTAATGCTATTTGTGTTACCGTGTACGGGAAATAATAGAATGGAATGGCCAGCGCTTATGTAGGAATTTAATTGAATCAACCAAAGCCCAATTTGTAACATACATTGGATTATATTTGCATTAGGTGGAAAAATAAATTTTCAAATTGCACTTACAAGTTGTATTAGCATAGACCGGCTATGGTCCTGCTAAATCAACCGTGATTGGCTATTTTAGTTTCCATGTTGCGCACGCGCACGCCTCGCGCAGTTTCCGTGCTGACGTCACTCCAGGCTCAGATTCCTTGGAAGTTCTTATACTCATACTAAACTATGTGTCTGTTACGTGGATTTCAAGAAGACTCAAGGTTACTCACGGTTTATTTAAATCAATCATGCTGTATACGGAATGACGAGTAGAATTTTAACTCCATGTACAGTCACAAGTAATGTACCTACACCACCTTCAAATACTTCGTACCTTTTTCCTCAACATCGAGCTACTTGGTGACATTGAAGTTATGTTAAGCGAAGGTTTGGTCATAAAAAACACTTCAAGTGCCCTATAGCAACTCACGATTTTTTTTTTGTCAGAAAGTATACATGTTTAAAGATAATCTGTTTCTATGTCAAGACGGACATATGTTTCTGAGCAAACTTCGAGTCTCGATAACAACGCACCTTTGTTTATGGCGCTCACATTAACGGTGGTATGTGCATTATGTTTTATGGCGGTACCTTCATCACCCTGCCTTAGTGCCGTGAGTCATGGAGTACTTGGGGCTACCATAGGCTCACTTGAAAGACATTACATAAACTTGTTTGGAAAAGTAAGAGTAAGTGGTAAGTCTATTGTTAGGAAAATATTGTTGCAAGGATTTCTATGTAGACGACATGATTTTACACCTCGTAGAAAGGTAAAGATCCAGGCAAATCTCCATGACACTGCCTTCCATTTTTGAATAGCTATCTTTTTTCTCGTAAATTCTTCGACCCAGGAATGATCTTCATATCAGGGTTGGTAATCCCCTTGATGATTGTACACCAATATAGGAAGACTTAAAACATTCCTAATTTCGCCGATTAGGGTTATGTGAGAGTCATAACATTTTATGTCTTCCACTCCAACGAATATCTACGAAGTAGACAGCTGCGCCAGAAGTATTTGCCTTCAAGTTATTATGACCGCAAATGACCTTTGCAGAAACACAAAAACATATTATGGCTGCCGACAAGAACACGTGTAAGAAGAGCGTGAACGCGTGCATGTACGGTTGATTACGGGACACGAATTTCGCGTGTATGTTGGCAGGATTCCTTGAAGCCTATATTTATGTGTAAGGCGAAACATGATAGGAGGGTTCGAAGCTTGTATTGAATAAGGATTTTGTTAAGGAGTTTCATGTGACTTTGGCTATCCGCTATAAGCTAAGACACTCTTCTCCAACTTAAGTTACGAATGTTATTTTATATCATCTCATGACTCTCATTCTTTAAATAAGTGATTTGTGTTCATTATGACTTCATTTCGTTGTTCATTTATTTTTTATCTCCCTATAGTTCTCCTATATATTTTATTATATCCGTAACTTAGATGAATCTGTTGTAATATGCACGAATCTGGTTATAGTTAACATTCTTTGTAACACCATCTCTGGTTTTCTAGATGCAAGGCGTAAGCCTAAAATATCCAAATAAGCTTCAGAAAATTTGTACTATAGGCGATAATATATTACATTACCTACTATTTCTCGCGCATATAAGGTAAAATAATCGTAGACAAGCGGCCAACTGACCGCTATTGCGCCTACAAATTATGCATAATGGCTTTTATTTTCTGAAATCCGTTGATATATAGGCAAGGAGCGCTAAAATAGATCCTTTCGATACAAAATTTGCTTGCATGTATTTAGACCCTTTAAAATAGACAACAAAAGCCATACTGAGTAGTCAATATGTTAAAAGGGTAGGGCATGGCAAAATGTGCATAAATTATTAAATTAAGGGATTAAACGACCAATATTGTTGTACAGAAATATATAACCCTTCACTACATTATACTAAAGATTTTTTACCCCCTTCGTATCATACGGCACTGGTAGCCCCGGGCTGACTCAACTGGTCAAAACCGGTTCCATTGTGTGTGACGTACGTTCGGTACCTATTCCGGGCTGGATTGGAGATACTATTGACATTATGAATCATTGTTATCTATTCTACAATAACGGTTTCTGTAAAATAACTCGTTATTCTGCAACAACGGGAAACGGCTTGTTACTTTGTCACTGTAAAGCTTGAGATTGTGTATTGTTTGGCCAATAATTACAGTTTTGGTTAAGCTTTTTTCAGTAAGTCTGTCTTTTCCTCGCCAATTTGATCTATACTAAAGCGAAGT
Organism: Pheosia gnoma; assembly: GCA_905404115.1. NCBI lineage: Eukaryota > Metazoa > Arthropoda > Insecta > Lepidoptera > Notodontidae > Pheosia > Pheosia gnoma. The sequence goes on along the minus strand of FR989917.1, from coordinate 3,147,741 downwards.
CTGGTCATTACTTAAGGCTATTTCATAGGTTGAAATGTGCCTACCTGAATACTCAAATGCCTACTTTAGCTTTACTTTAGTAACGAAAATGACATAATCAGAATATGCTACGATATCATGATGTCCTATGCCATTAGCCCATGGATTTATTAACCTCTCCATATTATTTTTGTTCAAGTAAACGATAATTTGAATATTATTCACACACAGAAAGTAGCTCAGATTGTTCGTTTGTTTGTATAGAACCTTGACAACCTATAGTTTGAAAACCGTTATAACTTTCTTAGATAATAGGTAGCTGTTCAGGAATATAAACATACCCATACATATCTTAGTGCAGCGCACTTTGAACATTTTGAATGCAGAAAATATTTTGTGCCGCGTGCCCACATAACGTTATCACAAATTTTGCAATACGCCGCCGCGATATCAATATTATAGCGTAATTTCACTGCTAGCGGTAGCGATATGAAAGGAAGAGTCTGTGGCGAACACGCGAAATCAATCTAGTTCAGCGCGAAATACTATAAAGATGATGATGCAATGCAGATGCAAATTATCTGCAATTTGAGAACTGCCGATATTATCTCTCGCCAGCTCAGAAAGTAGTTTTCCAATCCCCAAAGTCTGGTATTAGATAATTTAAAGAATGTAATAAATATTGAAGCAAACAAATACTAAGGGTAGCTGAAATTAGGAAAGGTTGACCTTAATTATGTTTACTACTTGCGTTTATGTTTTAAACATGTCAAGTGGTCATGTACATATTGCCCTTTTTAAGATACATTGGTTTATAATTGTACTTATTGTGTCTACTAATTATTGTAGCAGCCGACATAACAGTACTACATTCTGACTCATATGATACATATACTACTTATGCGCCTTTAGTTATTTCTGAAAGGAGTAGGTATAATAATCATGTTTAATTAAATTTGGTTCACTTAACTAGCTGTGGTCATCAAACATCAGTAAGTTAAGCAGTCGCAATAATCAATATTCCCAGAAGAATACCATCAATAAATATCCAGTCTTTGCGTCATCAAATCATTCGGCCACGGCAATCGGCTGAATCATATGTTTAGTAAACAATGCGAAAATTTCACTTTTCGCGTGCGTTTAACCGCATTATAATGCATTATCGCTTGCCACGTGATTAGGGTTACCAGCGATACACATGATAAATTCGAATTTGTTGATTTGGGTTCCTTCGCTCCTCTCAGCGATGGGCCATTAAGGCATTTGCTACATAATTTGTGAAGTCGTCATATTTTAGCTTCTGTAGTAACTTTTATAAGTACCATCACTGTTTCTCCAGTGTGCCAGTATCTACAGAAGACTGTGTGGTAACTGAGGGTCTTTAAAAATCCTGTCAATTCATTCTAAAAATACTTTACAATGTACTTTTCTTATGTTCTACACGAATATGGCAACCCTGGGTGCAATAGAATGATTCATTAGTTGAGCAAGCATTGCGGTTGAGGTGGATTGTTCAACATGAAAGTGTCTATGAAGGTGAATAGTTACGCTGAGGTGGCATGAATAATATTCAAATTGATTTATTAGCAAAGTGTTTGTGGATTGTGTTGTGACACACAAAATCTACAAACGCTTTGCGTGTTAGTAGGTTTGCGGTTAAGCTGACTGAAACAGTAATTTAAACCTTTCATCATTCCACTCACTATTGCTTTGATCTTGCATCCACCCGTCCCTGCAAGTGTCAATATTTAACATTTATACCTTTAGGGATATTTTTTTCATCTACCGGCTCAACTTTGTCATACGCTACAACCTAGAGTTGTGATCGAGTAATGATGACAAGCATGAGGTGGATGCTAGTGAAGTAGCTACTGTATAGGACCTCATAGAACTGTCGTGAAACACATAATAAAAAACACAAGACACTTTGATGATAGCAGAAGTTGTCACTGGTAAAACGTAGCTGGAGAAAGAAAACAATTATAAGACGGGTGAACATAGAAATGATATCTTCATAAAAAATAAAAACGTACATTTGATTTTGGTAGGTGTTCAAAAGCCCTATCCCCAGTCCAGTCCATCTTTGCATATAAATAGACCTAACTCATCTTCCTAAACTGATGACAAAGTGGTATTGGCTGGCATCGATTTTGAATTTTACTGAATTCAATGCCTAAAACTGTCAATACTAACAAAATATTAGACTCATTATCTATTTTAAAAACCTTGCTTGTCTGCAAGAAGAAATCCAATAAATAACTACACGGCACCCAACTTATCACAAATTAATCTTTACAGAATACAATACAGAGATAATTATTCAAATTAATCATAATCACACCATATACGACAAAGCTTAATAAGAGGAACGGAATGATGGGCGAACGTTAAGTAACATTATTAAGCGTCATTTCAAGTTGAACCGTCGGTTCACGGTCATTGCCATTTAAAACTGTAGCGTCCAGCGTAACATAACCCTGGCGAGGTCAATTCTGTTTCATGGTTTCTTATTCGCGTATAGTATAAGGTAGTCATGGCCTATTTAATATATGAAATCTTATGTGATTCCTCTCACTATAATACTGATGGCGTTCACTTGGAAAGTAAACTCTCAACTCTAAGAGATCCCACTAAATACATGGCGAACGTGTTCTTACGAATGGCTGTGTAGATACTATTTTTGATCAGAAAACTGATACATGAACTTATGGTAATATTTCAGTGAGCCTGTTTGCGTGGATAAAAACAGGGGTACGGGAAGGCCAACCTATAATGGCGAGGCTTTCCGTGAAGAATTTATATCGGCGTTTTATTAATGTCATGGTGTGTAGGTTGTACAATTAAAATCCACAAATACTTTTTTTTACTGGTACGTATTAATAAATCGATCTCAACTTTGAGAAAAAAACAAAGACATGTCATTCTAGTAGTGAAAGAGCGCATTTGAAGTCGCTCTCATAAGCGACCAATCTATTTTCAATACCTTGCGATGAATACTTGACATTTACTAAGAACGTACAGCTTATCATAACCCAAGGCTGTCTAGATTAGAAAGGTAACAAGAGAAAAACTTTATGAAGTCAAACATCTATTCCCAGATCACAATAATCCTTTGGTTGTATTATGTCCAGCTAGAACGTTGCATTCAACTGCAGACAAACTACAACATAGGAGCACTAAGTACAGCTAGGTGAGGATAAAACTGCAAACCTTAATAGACCTAATAGTTTACGTCATAAGGTTGAACACAAACAATCCTGTGGCCACATTCTTAGTCCAAGGTTGATGCTCAACGACCTACGGTGTGTCGTGTTAAGTGAGCAAATAAAGTAGGTAGGTACACAAATTATTATTTGACTATTGTTAAAGCTTAGATAGAATACATTATAAATACAATAGAGTTATTTAAGGTGCCTGATACGAGGCAACGAGACCAGGATTTAGAAAAATGTAAGCAGTTTTATGTCCATTCTGTTAAGGTCATCTAGCTTGCTTTTGATTAGTTTGAGACTATCTAGATTATGGACGAAATTGTAGCAATCCAAATGTGGGGCAACTAGCACGTCGACAGCCAAACGAGAAATATTATTCATAGTTTTGTTTACAGCTGTTTGACATAAGACCCTCAAAACTGGAATGGAGCAAGTAGATTATTCATTTTTTTCATAGTAATGAGTCACACCGGAACGGTTGGCGACCTACGAAGGTCAAACGAAGCATTCAATACCGAACACCAAGTTAAAAAGCAATCAATTTAAAAAATATCAAAAGTAAAATCAATAATGTGAAATTCTAGACTCCTTTAACAACTGCTTTCGTTATTCGGCCGTGACAAAAACCCGTCTGATATTTATGTCTTCTGCATATCGATAACTGTAGCCTTGTTGTAACCCTTTCGCGATAAAATTAATTAATATGGTAAATAATAATTATATTATCCTTTACCCTTTTATTTTATCATTTCACTAAGTCTGAAGTAGATAGAAAATGCTAAAAAAAATAAGAATAACGTCACTTTTAGGGATAACTACTGACTGGGATATGGCAATTACGTCATTAGCTTGTTTTTATTGATTTACCGGTTTCCCTAGCTTGGGAAGATATTATTCATATGAACTGAGTAGGTCTGTTATTATTACTATAACTTATGTTATCAGTATTGCAGTTACAGACTTTAGTTTTGCCTTTAGAAAAGATGACTGCGATCAAATGTTGGGCCTCATAATACACAAACTACGTCATTCCTACTCAAAATTACACACTCTACGAACCACCAGAATGTGTCAAAGATTGGCAGACATGACTTTTCAACTACATCCCCAGCATCATACCAATTACATCGTCAATATAAAACATTTTTCACCTTTAGCATTATCGATGTAGTCTTCCAGTGGTAAAGGCATGAGCTGGTGCTATCCAAAACCTTTCCAAGCATACACTGCTAGTCAGTGTATGCTTGGAAAGGTTTTAGAGTCAGAATTATCATGATATTGCTTTTCGTTGGGGTTCTGTTGATTCACGCACAAGTAAAGTCCCTATACGTACTAGATGGAATGAGGATTTATCAATATCTTTGAGAGCAACACGCCTCTCCTCTCTAAATGCATGCAAAGTATAAAGATATTATTTATAAGAAACTCGATGATCGCATTCCTCAGCACTCCACCTTTGCTTTTGATGTAAGAGCTTCCCAGGATGGTAATGTAAACATGAGTGCATACGTCGATATCACAGCTAAGTGTGTTTATGTTAAGCGAAGTGCATTTCGACACGTACAAATATGTTCGTTAGGTTAAATTCAGATACTGAGGGGTTGTTGTGCAGAAAGGTGTGCGTTTGGTATGTTTATTGAATCCATTGAAGAGCATTTTGTTCATTGACTTCATGGAAGAGGATGTCTGCTTTTTAGCATTTACTAAAAGGTACACCACATTCAAACCGATCATGGCAACGATGGCAGTTGATATTAACTAGCACAAGATCGAGTTAAAATTTACCATGCTTAATGAAGTTATTGACAAAAGAAGGATGTTATTTGAAGCTTTATAGAAAATGTTACTGGTATTACCAAATAATACAAGTAATTGAAGGGTCACTTAGTCCTTAGAGTTATGAACACTGATTGATTAATTGACCTACTTGTGGAACGATAAAATGAGTCACGTTCGAATGTAGGGCTTGTTTATTGAAGTCTTAATGAGGTCTAACTAGCCTATTTACTTGGTTTGAGGTACCTATTATTACATACAAGATTGGGAAGCACAAACATTCTTCACTTGAGAATAAGAGAGCCTTAGTTAAATCTACGATTCCAAGGAATATTAATTTGGTATAAGACTAGACTAAGAGTGATTGTGTAAAACTTTTTCGAAAACCATTCGATTGTGAAGATGATCCTAGAAAATTTAAAAAAAAACTCTCGAATTCCAATGTATGTAAAGACCTACATAACATCTCTGAATAGGAGAAACAACCTGCTCTTGCAATCCGGCAAAACATAATTCCCATTGTCTAAGCGCTATTCCATTTGATTATTCAACATCATCGCTTGGTAGACGAAACATGTCAAGGCGATATTGTACGCGACTGGAATACTGAACCATGTGTTGGCAAAATTGCCCCTTGGGCCATGTTCGATGACGCATGCGCGACATTCGTGAAATTTTCTGTACTGTGTGACTGTCGCACCTAGACACCATTATACGCCGTTTTATATAACGTCTCAGGCGCGCTGTTTTATAAAACACCTAGACATTAAATAAAACAGCTACACAGACGTACGCTGCCTTGCAGTGCTTCGTGTTCATTAGTACCTACGCCTATCCATTTTTGCTTTGCAAACTATCTACTATGGTTAAATAATTAGTTGAATTTAGCAGTTTACGCAGACTTGTAGAATAAAACTGTAAGAAATTACATTTAATATGCCATCACCATTTGATTATCAGTTTATTGAGTTAGAATACTCAGGCCAAGTAGGATTTATTACTGGTTATTATTCGATTTTAAAGCTAAGCTACCCATGCGAATTCGAAACTAAACTCTCCCACTCCCACTGTCCCACTGTAGGGCATGGGCCTATCTTCAATGTGAAGGGGATTAGGCCAGCTTCACAACCCTGAACCAGAGCTATTTGGTGGACTATACACATCTTTCCAGGGGATCTCTTAGACATGCAGCATGCATTTTTTTTTATTTTTTATACATTATAGGCAAGTATTTGATCTCGATCTCACCTGATGGTAAGTGACGATGAGATCTACGATGGAGCATACTGGCCTAGGTAGGAAGGCGGCAGTAGATCGAGACGCTACATTCACTAGGCACATGCAGCGCAACTGATCTGACCCGCCATCCGCATACTCACAATGTTTTCCTTTACCATATAATCATGGTCGAGAATAAGATTCTAACATGAAATCCATAAATCCCAGGGGTTCGAGCTGTGGTTAGAACCTGGGATCCTTGTTACCGAGGTAAGCATCTTACCAACATGACTATCACTGCAATTACTTATTTGTATTTTCTCATTATCTGGCCAACATTAAGCTTGCCATACCTCTGTACCCGTATTCTTTTAAGTTAGCAGGTTTCTGAGACATTGTTAAACTAAATATGATTTGTCTAAACCAATGTAACATGATAACCTTGTGGTAATAGTATAGACACAGGGAAGGAATAATACAAGTAGTAGTAGTCAATATTTAAAGTCCATAATACAATGTCATAGACAAATATATAACTTCGATATCTAATTAAAAATTGATTAAGCCTATAGGTACACAGTTATCACTTGATGTACCATCTTATCTGCATTGTAGATAGTGTTTATATGCATAAGTATAATTACAACAGAATAATTATTTGCAACAGAATTTTGTGGGCTCTTTAATTCCCACTTGTCATAAAAACGTTAGAATGGCAACAATGTCTTAAATATTTAAGTAACGCCTCAGGTGAAGCAATAATATGGATCGAGTGTTACGAACAACATGTTAAAGCCAATTTGTGTAGAACATGCGGAGTCCACACAGTCCAAAATTTGTTGCTCTTAACACTTTTTATATAGTAATATTACACATTACTTATATTATTTCATTGTGTAGGAGTAAGACTCAAATATTAAGTACTGTTTCAGTATTGGTTTTAGTCTAATAGGTAACCTTCAGAGTATATTTAAAGTTTAGAAAGAATGTCAGAACATGATTTCTGAAACGCATACATGTGATATGATACTTTACTATTATGTGTTAAAGATATTGTTTTTTCCCTAATAGCACAATAAACTTATATTCGCTGAGACTGCAACAGTTTTTGAAAACTGCAGATGTCAGCATTGAATATGTCTTGTTACTAAGAAATACATTTATTTACTTATATTGATTTTATATCTAGGTTACCTACGGTTTGGACATAAATCGATAAAACTTATGAATAAGTAGCACCTTGAATTTGAAAATTCCAAAATGTATAAAAGCTTATTTTAATGATACATGCAACGGTCATACGCCGCCAGCGTTGACCACAACGACCCAGTTGGCGGACCACACGCGGCCTCATACAAAAAACACCATAAAAACGCAAACACTAGCATACTATCCATTTAACGATACACAGTATTGCAATACACAATGTTAGTAAGGGATGCCCCAAATTTACGAAACAATTCGAACCTACTCTTGCGATGTTAAAATAAAGAAATAGAGTTCAAAATACCTGTGCAAACTGCTCCCTGATCTCAACCCTCTCTTCCTCGGTCAATTTTGAATTATCTGCCATCATCACAGAATTTTGATCACAAAAACAAGGACCACATCTATTCTACAACGCCGCAGGTGATTTTTTATTCGGTATTTTCACTGTACACAAGTAAATTTTAGAAATATAAATGCAATATAAAATCACAGCACTATAGCAGCAGAGGGATACACGCTTTATTAGATTATCACAACGCGGTTTCGCTACACAACAACGTGAGGCGAGTGCAATAAAATTACAAAAACAGCACGTCAAGACAAACGTACACTGCGCGAAGGAATAGTCATTTCATTAGCCGGTTAGTTTAGTGATGTGCTCCAACATAATAGCTAATCGTTTGATATCGATTTATTAATTCGTCTGGTTTGAGTTTCATAAGCAGCATCGACATGTACATGTGATCGTACACATATCTACCCACCAACCAAAGCTTCAATAACTCTCCATAGCTTAGTTATATATAAAAAATGTATGACTTCTCACTATTACAGAGTAGTAAAATCAGCTGATTGAAATATGAAACGCGAGCAAGGGATGAACATTTTGTTCATTAAAAAGTCGAGATGGGATCGATTCTGTGCACTATTCGGTTCAATACTTGCAAAAACTAATGCAGCATGCATGCGCATCTTGAGTTAGATCCTGTTAACTTGCGGACATTCGCCAATAATGGCTAAATAATAATGTCGTTTAATAATATCAGCCCATTCACTACAAAACCAAAAGTAATGTAAATATCGTGTAGGTGTAGTGTTGTTAAATTTTTATTCAGGTTTTGTAGGAAATGGCTTCATACAGCTGCCTGCTTTAAATAAATATATGCTGTCAAACTACCAGATTCCGATAGCAAAACGATTAATCGAACAAATAACACCAGCAGCACTATTTGGCGTTGTTGTGGAAATTAATGTTACCAGCATGCAAATAAGATTAACTTAGTATGCTACCTAAATGAGGTTTGCTTCTTTGATTTGATTACGTGCCAGGTTTTATTCTTCATCAAATAATTTTACTAATATACTTTACATTACATACTTGAGCTTTTGGAACATAAATATATTATTATGCGGCTGCTATTTATATTAGTAGCGACATCTAGTATTTCGTAGCAGGAATCATCTAGTATGTGAATGGGAACAAAAATATTGAATAATTTAGTGAAGCGACATCTAGTGCTTTATTGTGTACTACTATAAACTTAAGTTAGTAGGTTAGGAATAATCTTGCACTTGACGTAGTTATCTTAGTTCTGCTACTCGACACTAGAGTACGCTATATGTTCTCACGTACTACCGAAATTTCACGATGGCTCTGGAATTTGAATGCATTTTCGAAGCAGGGGTGCAAATTTCTAGAACATTCCATATCAGGGATGTTCAACCTAAAGGAAATTCAAAAATTATTTTCCAAATCTGTCAAGTAAGAACCAAGTAAGAAGTCTTCACCTAAGTACTAAGTCAGTAAAGAGTTGATTTTTTTGTTTGTCTGTTAGAATGTTCTTATAAAGTATTAACCTATTGTACCTATGCAAAACTCATACGTAACCCTGACGTGAATGAAATTGGAATTCTCCAAATTGACATAAACTTTTTTACATTTATTTATACTCATACACAGACATACCAATGCATGACGGTCGACGTTTAAGCAAGGAAATGCGGTTATATTTACTGACCACTGGAAACTTAAGATTTTTATGACTTTATCTACTTATATTTTCATTTATTTACTTTTATATATTACACATTAGTAAAAAAAATATGTTGTTATCTTCATCTTAATTATAGTTTTATCTATATTTAAATGTTGTAATGAAATGAACAAATAAAATCCCATGATTTCCAAAAGCAAATATACTCGAAAAAATATTACCCTCTTTCTTTCACAGACGGGTAAAAAATATTAATTTTAATCAAATTCGCGTCCTCGATTTGAGCACCCCTGCATTCCCGAACCTTCCACACGCATCTAGTAGACGGCAGATGGCGCTACTGGTATTTAAGTGCGATGCGCGCGCCTCACTTCACATTTCAATTCAAACAATTGAGAGCGAAGCATTATCAGCAATAGAAATTTTCTCTGCGATTACCTTCGAATCCAGCATAAAGAAAATAAATCTACTACGCTACGAATCCAGTTTCTTGAAGAAGCTACAAGAGGAAATAAAGGAAGGATGTCGCTTATCCCGTTCTTGTTCGACGAGGTCAACTACCCACGACGCATTATTGACCAACATTTCGGCTTGGGCATCACTCCTGATGATCTCCTGTCGGTCGCCGGCCCGCTGGTCAGCAGGGAATACTACCGACCCTGGCGTCACCTCGCAGCGGCCGCAAGAGACGCCGGCTCCAGCATCAAGTCGGACAAAGACAAGTTCCAAGTGAATCTCGACGTGCAGCACTTCACTCCCGAAGAGATCAGTGTGAAGACGGCTGATGGATACATCATCATCGAGGGGAAGCACGAAGAGAAGAAAGATCACCATGGGTTCATCTCTCGTCAATTCACGAGGCGCTATGCGTTGCCTGAAGGCTGTACGCCGGAGGCTGTGGAGTCCAAGCTCTCTTCGGATGGTGTGTTGACTGTGACGGCTCCCAGGACGGTTCCCCAAGCCCTACAAGGTCTGCGCGAGGTGCCCATTGCTCAGACTGGACCGGTCCGTAAGGAGATCAAGGATCAGTCGAACGGTGACATGTAATGGCTGTGATCTCGAGGCGTTTCTCATTCCTTTAATTTTTGTAAGACTGATTTCGTTTAAGTTCAATAATATATTACTATAACTGTCTTAATTTTATTTGGACTGAACATCAAATCCTTCTTTGATTGCTCATGTCACGTAGGTAGTTTACCTGAGTTCATCATGGGCGATAAAGGAACCACTTCACCGTAGGGACTGTATAGGTACCCACTTATCTATAACATAATTGGGTATTTATATCCATTGACAATGTATGTACGTCGCAAGCTGTGGTCGCAAGACACGGAGGTAGGTACCTGCGATATTGATTGATTACTGTAGTTAAAGTATGCTTTCAGCAATATATTATCGCATTCTTTAACCGGACGGGTATTGTACGGTGTTCTTTTTCTTTACGAAATGAGATGCGAGGAAATAAAATCGATATGAATATGGCCTCAACCACAACTTGGTGGGTATTTTGCCAATGTCAAGTAATTAATTACAATAAAACACATTCAGAATCAGAATCAGAATATTTTTTATTCACGTATATAATTAAATACAGTAATTATACAGTACTTATGAATCGTCAAAAGTTACAAAATACTATGCTACTCCTTTACCACCCGTTCGGAATGCCGTTCCTATGGGGAAGAACGGCCAAGAAACTCCATGGTTGCTCTTTTTTTTAAACATAAATAAAATAATGGAACTAACATGATGATATGAAAATGGCGTATCCCGTGCACGGTGTTAGCACATAACATGCGCTAGCGCAACCACTTCGCAACTAGCACACGTTTACCCTACCATCGGACGGATCAGAGTGCTCACCCAACCATCACTATCAAACCATATTAGACTAAATTAAGTGACAATGAACCATGCTTGCACTTAATTAACTCGGTATTTGCATTTATGAATGATACGTAAATTACCTGCACGGCAAGCACGCCAGGGCCCCGAGTCTGCTAACACAATCGATTCATAATCGAACAGCAACCGCATAGTAACTGTCACTTTTGACAGATATTGTATGGGTAATTATAAAGAAAGTAATTATAAAATATAAGTTTATTATAAAAACTAAAATGTAATAGTGTTTTTATTTAATTAGGTACCTATAAAAGTATTTTTATTAACAAGTTGAATTTCATTGTTCTTATATAAGGCTAGGTACCTACTATAAAAAACTTTTTAACAAAATAAAAACCGTCTTCAAAAAACTAAAAAGCAAAAAATAATCTAATCTTGAAATCTACCTTGTTTAACTAAATCAAATATTTAACTAATCTGAAGTCGGTGCCAACCGAACAACTGCGTCAACTATTGCCGGTCCGCGCCAAAGACTACACCTACAAATTGGTCCGCGCATCTCGTTACTGAGTATACTTTTGTTATTCTTCGTCGGTTGTTTATTTGGCACCGACTTCAGATTAGTTAAATATTTGATTTAGTTAAACAAGGTAGATTTCAAGATTAGATTATTTTTTGCTTTTTAGTTTTTTGAAGACGGTTTTTATTTTGTTAAAAAGTTTTTTATTTTACACTTTTTAGTGGTATATTTACTATTTTTTGTCACTAAAAAGATTTTTAAATCAATCTTTTTACTGGATAATAGGTATACCAATTATAGCATCATCGCGAGATAAACATAGATTCAAAGAAATCAAGATAACACAATAATCCTCCTTTTCCTTTTTTTGAAGTCGGTTAAAAACACGTTTATTAGAGTCAAGCTAATTAATGAAATAAATGTGTAAACATAATAAATTTCAATTGTATATTATGTAAATGTCGAAAAATAAGGATTTACCAAATATTTAAAGCAGAACCTGCTAAGAAAACCGGTACATTTTAGAATAGCGGCGTAAATGGATAGCTATGTCGCTGTCCGTGGCGAAAATAGGAATTTACAATAATTCTACAAATCTCGTGATAGCCTAAATATTTTTCAAATTAAAAATAATTTATTGCTAAATTTGTGACGATACATGATAGTTTCACCATAATTTACCATTTTGTATGCAATATATAAAAAAACCTTAATCTAATAAGTAATAAGAGTAAATTAAATGTAATCAAGCAAACAAGCTGCCTACCTATTTAAGGGGGAAGCGCAAGGTCAGGGCGCGAAATTCAAAATGTCAATGGTTTTTATTTTTTTGCGAAAAATTTGGACAACTTTCCATGACATTTTCAATTTCGCGCCCTGACCTTGCGCTTCCACCTTAAGTTAACATTAAATTGAACATTAAATTTAGTTTTGGGCTCCTCGCTGGCAACCATCCTTTTCCCGAGATGAAATATGTTGTTCCGGATTAAAGCGACGATTCGTGAACGTATAAACAGTAGAAAAAAAATGCTAATCCCAGCCTCTGCTTCATAGAATGTCACTTAGTTTTTTTTTTTTTCAAAAAATATTAATGTGACGACTAAGTTAGATTTATGTATAGGTTCCTAGACTCGACCATGTTTATGACCACATGATGGTTATTAGTCCACAAAAAATACGCATTCCGGTGACATTCATCAACGTTCAATGGTATCGAGCTAGTTGTGTCGTAATTGGCCGATGGCGATGTTGTCTGCTTTGAATTACGACCGCGACATGATAAGAATATCCATTTTCAACTAGTTTCTGAGTTCAGTCAGAAATCTGTCATTTAACAGTGTAGTTCACCTCTGATATTTAAGTAAAATATGTTCTGTTTTGTGTAAATTAAGAGTTGATTTTAATTACAGCTGGTAGGCCTTTACGTGCATACGTACCTACTTATAGTGAAAGAAAAGTGATTTAGTTTTTATTCTTACGGTAGGTGAGTAAAAATTTCTATGTAAAGGACGATGCTCACAGAACTGAATACCCCCCCCCCCCCCCGTACTTAATTGCATCAATATCAATCTCGGCTTTTTATAGGCGGCCAGTATTTATTTTAGGATAACGATATTATTTAAAAACAAAAATTTACGTCTAGGGAATAATCCCCAAACTGCGTGTTCCAGTATTTTCCACGAACGCCGTCGCGCCAGTCATTAAAAGCAAATCAAAATCAACTGAAGTACGTTACTATAAATACGACTTTTTTTAGCTTAATCTCCTGGAGAAAATAAGGAACTTAGTTAAATTACATTACTTCTTTGTCTATTTTCAGTGTCTTTTTTATCAATCAATAAGACAGACGAAGCTATAAGAAAAACTAAGATACAATAACGGTAAAACGGCATTTATTTTTCTTAATATTTACTCTGTGGGATGGTTGATAGACCATCTTAAAGTTCGCCTACACTGTGTTTAACGTTTTTTTTATGTACAAGGAAAGAAAGATGGTCGTGTTCCTTCCTTTACGGCCTTCCTAATCCACTCAACGGTAGTTATTATGCCAATATTAAGTTATTAATAGCTGTTAATGTTTAACAAGCTAAATTAATTAATTAAAAAAAATAGACAATGGACGACGATTATGGACCATTGTTTGTTTTTTTAGTGTTTTAGCGTTAAAACTATTCAGTCTGTCGGTCGTATGACAGGTAATTTTCTCCAAAAATATTTGACATAGAATCTTCAAATTTGGTCAAGAATTAGTAGCCTACCGCCAAATATAATATACATATATACGCCTACTGCTACTCAGCCGAATTTGATTTCAAAGTATATTTTAAAACTAATAAATTTACATAGCGAATTAATTTCTTGAATAATAATCATAGTTCTTGTTAAAGTGGAACAATGTATTGAAGATACACATAGGTTACCTCATATAACATAATTTAAACATAAACCTATAAAAGGTGTCTGGTCGATTTATAATGGGTATTTGTTGAATTTGATATCGCTATTAAATACTTGACATTGGCAAACTTCGTGGGTGAGATCATATTCATATCCATTTTATTTCATCGCATTTCATATCGTACAGAAAGAAAAAGAAGGTATTGAAATAAAACTATTTTTTAAGGATTTTATCGCGTTTATTTTTGCTGTAAAGCAGCCGAAACGTCGGGAACTTAAAAACGAAAAATAAACGCGATACAATCCTTAAAAAATAGTTTTATTTCAATGTGTAGTATTCGCGTAAATATAAGAAATCAAAAAGAAAGTACCTACACGTAATATAATATTGTATTTTTTTGTCGTCAGATTTTACAAGCGGACTTTCAGATATAGGTACAGTTATTAAGGTGTTAAAGAGAATGTTTAATTGTGCCGAATAAAGATGACGATTATCAACTTGGTCCAACGTGTGACGAGATGGCCGTCGGCACAATCTATCTGCATTTACAGACAGGTAAATAATGTTGGCCGAAATGTGGACGACTAGCGTATTGAAAGACGTAGCGAGGTGGAGGACGAACGAGTCATGTTGTAGTTTTAGAGCGCGCAATGTATCGTAAACCACGCGATCACAACGTAACGCTCTGCGCAATAGCCGACGCATGCAAATAGCGAGTGCTCCCGAACGTTTCTAGTTTTTATTTACATTGCAGTTTTAGGTCTAAATTAGTAGTTATAATTGATAGAACTAGGCGATACTTGGTGGAAATCCATTGTTAAACAAATATGGGACGAGCAACCCGCCACTGACCCTCGGCTTGTCAACGTATCTAATTATAAATCAAACAATTTGATCGATAATTAATCGTAGCCCAGCCGTCCTGAGGATGCCCCGTTTAGAGGCGAAACAAACTTTTAACAAATTTTCGGATTCGCTTCGTTTCGCGGAGAATTGCATTTTATTTGGGGTCCCGTCACTCGTGATAGATAGTTTCTCGACTAACATCTTAGAGGAGTTCGGTGTTGCTGGCTTCTTTACTTATCGATCAACTTGTTTGGTTTATAATTGGAAAAGTTGACAAGCCGGGGTCAGTGGTGGGTCCCTCTACCCCCATTTGTTTAGTATATTTATGTCTAAGTGTGAACTATAATATGATTGTTTAACTGGTATGTTTTCCAGGCTTTAGCCACATTCGCTTCGAGTCTACTGTCATTGGCTGGCGGCATAACATTCGGATACACCGCAGTTTTGCTGCCACAACTCGAAAATGATGCGTCCTTTCCTTATGATAAGAATTATGACTCCTGGATAGGTAAGTTTTGATCGTAACTTGTCCTTAGCTTATTGATTTCTTATATTTACGCGAATACTACACATTGAAATAAAACTAATTCCTCCCTCCTCCTAAAGTCCTCCCGTGACCATGGTTGCGTAAAGCAGCCGAAACGTCGGGTGCGTAAAAAGCATAAAATAAACGCGATAAAATCCGTATTTTTTTTTTTATTACCTTAATGCAACTCATGGAACCATGCTCATGGAATTATAGACTACTACCGAATGGCATCAAAATAAGTTATGCGTATATACTAAGGCTAACCTTTTAAATACCGGCGTTATAGAATCTGTACGTCAAGTGCGAGATTATTTGTAAGCTATCCTATACTTAATAGTCTACCGTATTTTAGACATTTTGTATGGAGGATTGAAAGTTTTAAATACCGTCCGCTAGAGGCGCTTTTCAATTCTCCATACAAAATGTCTAAATACGGTAGACTATAAAGTATACAGTTAGCTTGCACTTGACGTGCAGAATAATGCCCAAGCTGCCGGTCCGCCATTTTGTCGCAAACGATATTTATAGATATAAAATAAGCGAAATAAATTTGAATTTAGAATGCGACTTCAAACATAATCGAGGCGTCGATCGCTATAATGTATTCTGCAATAAGTCTACAAACTTGTTTTCGTTGGTTGTATTATACCTATATTTGTTTTATATTTCGTCTTCTTCTTTTCGTGTCTGCAACTTTACACATTTAAATTCTACAAAACAGATATTGGTCAAATAGCAAAATAGTTTTTTTAGATGTTTTATACTGAAATTTATTTATCATATTTACGCGAATACTACACATTGAAATAAAACTATTTGTGTGGATTTTGAAACTTCGGGAACGTAAACACATAAAATAAACGTGATCAAATCCGAAAAAAGTTGTAGTTTTATTACAACAAGTCATATTGTTAACCGACTACTTGTTATACCTATTTTATATTCGCAGATCAACGAATTACCCGATTTACTGGTTTACTGATATTTTAACGCATCATTTTAGTGGAACCTTTATATATAATTAATAATGCCAAACCTAATACAGTACTGTGCTAATTTTAAGGAATAATAATTTAATTTTATTTATTCTTTGCTATATAAGTACTGCTTGTGTAACGCAAAGCAGGTTATTACATTAAACCCATAATTTAAGACAGTTTTTGTGTTTTGTTGTGATTTTCATCGCTTTACAGAGCATTTTTCTTTAATAAAATGCTTTATAATGCTATCGTAAAATTAAGAAATTCAGGGCTAATTGTATAGCCCCCTCATTTATTATCTATTTAATTTAATATATGCTGTCTTTTAATATCAAACTTCACTTTTTTCAGCCTCCATTTCACCCCTCGCCATGATGATGGGCTGTGTCTTCTCCGGAACCATGAGCGACGCCCTCGGCCGAAAGACTGGGATGCTGATCCTCATCTTCCCCTACAGCATCGGCTGGATCGTCATGGCCTTCGCAAACAACAACACCATTATTCTCCTTGGCAGATTCATTACAGGCATCTGTACCGGCGCTGTAAGACCCCTAACTATGGTCTACATAGGAGAACTGACCTCTCCTAAGTATAGGGCCATTACCCTGTTCTGCCCGTCAATGGCAATTCATGTTGGGAGTTTTATGAGCCATACGATCGGGAAATACATGTATTGGAAAAATAGCTGTTACATATTTATATTACCTAACATTGTTTGCGTTCTAATATTGTTATGCTTGAAAGAGAGTCCGCTGTGGTTGATAACTAAAGGTAAAAGTAAAGAAGGAATTGAATCTTTCAAATTCTTCAGAGGAGATGGCGAGGAATCTGAAAAGGAATTAGCATTGGTGTTAGATAAATTTGGGGAGAATGCTGAAAAGGCAACGTTCAAGGATACACTGGATATATTGTTCAGCAAACCATTCTTTATGTCTTTAATGACAATATTGGCGTTGTTTATTGCAGTTCAGTGGTGCGGTGTTAATACGCTATCGTTTTACGCTCAAATGATATTTGAGAAAACTTTCTCGGGTGATGTTGATGCGTTCATGTTAATGCTAGTTACCGACGGTATAAGAATGATTGCGGCCATGTTTGTATGTATATTTGCTAGACACCTCCCTCGTAAGGTTACCTTTTTGTGTTGCTCTTACGGGACTGCCCTTTTATTGATAGGCTTAGTTATATACCTATTTATGAAACCCGTAGGCTTAGTAGCTTTAGCGGTTGCTATTATAGTTATTTATATAGCCTTAGCGAGTGTTTTAACTTGTATATCCTGGTCGTTTGTAGCAGAAATATTCCCGGCTCGAGTCCGTGGATTCGGATCAGGGTTGAGTTCGTGTATGTCGTTTGCTTTGCTATTCGGGTCCGTGCAAGTGGCGCCAAGTATAATAGCATCGTTTGGAGAGGCAGTAATGTATGGTGTGTTCGCTATTGTTACATTTATATCAGCTATAATTTTAAGTTTCATATTACCGGAGACCAATGGTAAGAGTCTGCAGGAAATAGAAAATTCGTTGTATGATAAGAAGAAAGAAAATAAAAATGATGTACCGTTAGATCCTAAGCCTTCAGATCCAACACAAGCGTAGATGTTCATAGGTTAATTTAATCTCTATTTAATGTATTACATGAACTTAACTTTAAAATTAAAATATAAGTAGACATGGTTGTTATTTTGTGTCTCCTCGTCCCATTATTATGTGGTTGGGTGGGAAATATCTCAACATTATAAATCCACGACAAAACTCGCTCTCGACGCACAGTTTAGAGAGAATATTTTAAAAAAATGCCTATTTAAAAACCTCCACTAAGAGTTTAACAGACCCAGAACCAAAAATACTATAAAGTAGTACCTACTTATGTGACAAAACAAAAAAAAAGCAATACAGATAATCCTTCGCTTTAGTACTCAGGCACTGACTGTTACAAATGTGTGTTTTTAAGTATTTGATTAAGCAGCATTACATAAAGTGGTAACATGAAGAATGGCAGTTACTTTAGGTAAGTTATAGTAAGTAGCTTGTTATGTCAATTAAGAGCATAACTTACCTAAAGTTATGCCCTAAATTGACAACAACCTACCTCTATATTCACGTATGAATGAAGCAGCGGGTGTTGTTAAAAATAAATCTTTATTTATAAATCAATAGAGCATCTAAAATAATGCCAGTCTCACAAATACAATTAACAGTCTCTTTAAAGAATCACTGTTTCTCAACCTTTGCATCCTCCGTTACCGCTGTTCTGACGGGTCCTGTGTGAGTTATAGGTACAGCCCTTTCCCCCTTCAAAACGTCAGTCTTCCTTGGAGCCACAACCGTGAGCACACCATCAGAAGACAACCTAGACTCCACAGAGTCAGCATTACCGTCTTCTGGCAATTTGAACCTTCTGACAAACTGTCTAGATATAAAACCGTGTTCGTCCTGCTTCTCTTCATGTTTCCCTTCAATCACAATGCTTCCGTTTGTTATTTTAACTGTGATTTCATCTGGAGCGAAGTGCTGAACGTCTACGTTGATCTGCCATTTGTCTTTGTCAACCTTGATCGTGGAGCCAGCGTCTCTGGGCCACCAGGATTTGAAGCGAGTAGGCACTGGACTTGTGGCTGCCGTTAGCAGATCGTCAGGTGTTATCGTCAGGCCGAAATTCTGGTCCAGAAGTCGTCTGGGCCAGTTTGGCTCGTAGAAGTATGGCAATAGAGACATGTTTTGTGTGTTATCTTTACCGCGGTTGGTGCCAGTCTACGGGAGTGGCCGTGAATCCCGTTTATATATTATGTGCGTGAATCACTCTGGCAAGTGAGGTGTGTACGCATTTAGAACGTAACGAGAATTTTCGAGATGCATTCGATCTTTGACGTAAATAAGGCATTTTGGAAGAGTGTGTAATGTGTATAATATTTAAGATGATAAATTAATATCTTATCGTAGTTAATTAAAACAAATACGACGTCCTAGATGTGTGATAAGATAACGGAGTAACCCTTAATCGAATTCAGGCCATGTTGTAGCACTATAAAAGAAGTGAGTCCTCGTCAATGGTTAAATGGCCAGAGTTGAGATGGAACCTGGACCTTGCGGGTATGTATACCTTGCGGGCCCGGCAACCACTTAGCTCTGGACGTTTACGAACTTCACAACATGAGCGTTCAAAAGGAAAATTCAAAAGGAAGTTGTCCTCTTAAGTAAATGAATATATTTATAAGTTTGCTTGGTCTTCAGTACGATATTTAAATAATTACCTATATTTTAATGTAAAATAATAATTATTTATTAATTCAATAAATAATAAATAAATCTGGCGATATTTATTAAGCAATAGTCACTTTAGTCTCCTATCGTCAATTTTCGTCAAGCTACATATAAACTGCTGTAGGGGGTATAACATCATCATATATATGTGACATAGCTACTATCTTACGTGAAAAATAAAATGCTATTGGAAACTATAATCATAGATCGTATGCCTGAACGATCATATAAATAGGCCGTCCTTGATATATTATGATCTACCATCTTTCCAACCAGGAACCTACTAACAGTAGTCTTCTTAATCATGTAGATCTATAGTGTGATTTCATCCAAGTCGTGTTTAGTTTATATTAAAATTAACATTAACAAATTCATACGTTTATTTTTACGGCTTTTTGTTATTAGACTTTATTCCGTAAGCTTCGCAAGGATCTTTAGTCTTCACAGGCTCCACGTGTATCAGCATCTCATCTTTCTTCTGCGGCCCCACATCTGTTATAGGTATTAAGGTTTCACAAGGAAAATTAGCTTCAAGAATCTTCCTTGGAGCAGTTATGGTAAGTATTCCTTCAGGAGATAGTTCCGTTCTCATCGTTTTAGGACTACAACCGTCTGGCAACTTGAATTTTCTTACGAACTGTCTCATTATGCACCCGTTTTTGGTTTTTCTCTCTTGCTTACCCTCGACTACTACGTATTCGGGCAGTGCCTTCACGCGAATCTCGTCTTTATTGAACTGGTGTACGTCGATACTGACTTGGAATTTTTCCCTGCCTATTTTCACCGTCGGTCTTAACTTTCTCGTCTGTTTTACCAATGGGTTCATTATTGGTCTGATGTGCATTGTTGTGATTGGTCGTAGAATCATTTTTAATTATTGTAATGTCCAATCCAAAGTTTATGGCTACGTGTTTCTTCTTCTTTCTTTACGAAATGAGATGCGATGAAATAAAATGGATATGAATATGGCCTCATCCACAACTTAGGCTACGTGTTTAGAAATAAAATAAAACGTAAGTTGACAGTGGCTTTCCTGTTGAAGTTTTAAACTGTCTCGATGTTCACATTTGACTTCACTTTTTAAAACATTATGGCTTCCATCGTTTTTGTCGATGATTTTGTCAACAACAGAGTTTAATAAGACACTTGGCCGGTAGAATATCTATACTAATATTATAAATGTGAAAGTTTGGATGGATGGATGTATAGATGGATGGATGTTTGTTACTTTTTCACGCCCGAACGGCTGAACGGATCTGGATGAAATTTGGCAAAGAGATAGATTATAGTCTGGAATAGCACATAGGCTACTTTTTATCCCGGTAAAATGTATGGTTCCCGTGGGATAGATGTTTTAATTTTCATACTTTTTATCGCGGGTAACACCGCGGGCGCAGCTAGTAAGATATAAAAACAAAGCAGAATATATTTCGTCGTATTGAATGATTTCTTGATGTAAATAATGCATTAAAAAGAAAATATATTTGATAGTTATTCAGAAAAAATGCTACTGGAATTAGGTATAGATTTATCTGATAAAAAATCATCCCACTTCCGACATTGTAATAGCCTCCACGAACAGGACAACTTGGTACCCAATCTGTAGGTTCTCAACAAATTGATATGCTGCATGGGATCTTACAAATTGGGTGCCAAGTCGTGCCGGTAATAGAGGCATTTACGTGTACAGTCGCAAAGGTAGATCAGGAATAGGGTATTTGAAGAATTTGCCAATTCTATAAGTAGTGGGTATAGTTTGGAAGTATGTAGTTTAATTCTACCTCCAATTGTGCTCAAAACTATGAGGGCTTCTACACTTATCAATCAGAGCTGTAAAATAATAAATTGGCTATTGCTGTGTATTTCTTATCTTTAAGCTCAGTCTCTGTCTGTTGTATCAGACCGTAAGAACCCTTTTTAACATCGATGTTCTTAGGTTTGTTCAGATTCTAAATAAGTAGGTAAGGTATATAAAAAACAAAACATATTTGCATAAAAAGAAAATTTATTTTAAAACTTAATTCTACTTTACAAGTAAATAATCAGTCTCAAGACATAGTTTAGCAATGAATGAAATACTCCTTCCTCCCTATTTTGCCTTCTTCTCGGAACCTTCGCTCTGATCCTTGATCTCCTTGCGGACGGGGCCAGTCTGGGCGATGGGGACACTCCTCTCGCCTTTGACTGCTTCTGGCACCTTCCTCGGCGCCGTGATGGTCAGCACGCCGTCCGAAGACAGCTTCGACTCCACCGTCTCGGCAGTGGTGCCCTCTGGCAGCGCGTACCTCCTCACGAACTGCCTGCTGATGTAGCCGTGCTCGTCTTTCTTCTCCTCGTGCTTGCCCTCCACGACTATGTACCCGTCGGCGGTCTTCACCGAGATATCTTCAGGGGCGAAGTGCTGGACGTCCAAATTCACCTGGAATTTGTCTTTGTCTGTCTTGATGCTGGATCCCACGTCCCTCGCAGCCGTCGCCAGTTGCCTCCAGGGTCTGTAGTAATCTTCCGAGAGCAGAGGTGTAGCAACAGCGGTAAGCAGGTCGTCTGGTGTCAACGCCAATCCGAAGTCTTGATCCAAAAGGCGGCTGGGCCAGTAATTACGGGAACGAGGATGTTCGTAGCCGAAAACGAATGGTAGCAGAGACATTTTGAAGAAATTTCTTGCTTTGATTTCGTTGCGTGAGCTAGTTATCGCTTCGAGCGCTTGATTCAAATGCAATGCCAGCGTCGAAATGCCAACAGTATTTATACTTGTTCAACAGCGCCATCTCTTATCGAATAGAAGTTTCCAGTAATCACTGTATGGCTTCGGTTCGAGTCGATAATTTCTAGATAGCACACCATGGAGTGTGACTCACACATGTTTACGTTTCGCGCAACTGTTTGTCGGTTGCTTAGCAACTCTAGAAAATTCGCGCTCGGTCGATGAGGCTGTCTGACGTAGGTAATCTGCGAATTCTACGATGTTTGTAAACAAGGCATGCGAACAACTATATCAATAACTTTCGATGCGATTTGATCATTATGACGTGTATTATATTTACTTCAGTACCCGGATATCGCGAGTTTGGTTAGGTGCCTACATACTTACTACTTTAAGTTCCTACCTAGCCTAGATCCCAACTTACTAATAGATTAAGTACCTACCTAGCTGTATCCATTTTAATTTAATTATTTTATTACTAGGTCCTCTTCATTAGGTAGAATTTCCACCTAGAACCTACCAATATTTACCAAATAAATTCTACTGCGGTAGAATTTGTTTGATAAAATATTAGACCATATCCATAGAATTAATAAAATATGAGAGCATATCCATAAAATTAATTAAAACAGCTTAGGAGTAGCGTAAGTACTAAGGTAAAATTTTATAAAATGTTTTATGTTATTACCAATGGGCTCAAGCGGAGTACCTAATAATTATTATTTTTGTTTGCCAAGGTAAAACAAAATGCATTACAAAGCATTTGAAATAAATTTTACGTTATGTCATTGTATACGTATGTACAAAAACACTACGAATTTGGGTGTTATTTTATAAATAGTAGGTAGGCAAGAAGTATTTTTTTTAACTTTGCGGGCAGCTATTATCGTCTTGTCCATAACCTATCCAACGTCCATTGTATTGTATAGAACGTCATCGAAGCCACTAGAAATAGGGCGCGGGTTTGGCTCGACGCAGCAATGTTCTAGTCGGCTCCCGATGCGCGAAAGGACAGACCTAGCCTTGTGTGTGTGTTGCACGGCAGGGGCGATTAAGGTGTAGGCCCGCAAATGTTGTTTTATTAATTTTTGTTTTACGAAATACCAGGGTTGGGCGTATAAAAATCCAGATAGGAGCAATTAGTTACACAACCATAGGTAGGAATATAATATACTCATGGAAAGTAACATCTTGATAACACCCTCATTCGCGATAAATTAGTTTGAGTTTGAATTATAAATAGGTGCAATATACACAATATTGTGCCCATGAGGTTGTCGTATGAAACAGTTACTTAAAATTGAAATGCATATAACTTATAAATTAAGCAATTTAAGCAAAACGATAAAAGTTATACTATATTGAAATACTTTCCTTTCATATGGCATTGCGTTGGGATGTCTAATATATAAGGTTTAACAATCTATAATGTAAAATCTTTTAAGCGATCCATCGCTAGGCTATAAAGGTCACATTCCCGAAAAAAAAAATCAAAGTATTTGAAAATTTAAAAATAACACTACATTAGTAGTCCGCAATGAAATGGTACTTTTTCGCTTTCTCATAGAAAAAACAACGTACTCGTTAGCCCCTTAAAATATTTTGCACTATTTTTGTTACACCTCCAAGAACTCGACCTCAAACATCGGGTCATAGTGGCTGGCCCCACCAGACAAAGTTATTTAAGAATTATTTATACATTATTTGGCCCTGATTAATACTGTGGTGCCAAATAAATAATAACCTACAACTAACTATAATGCGTAAGTAACTAGCTTCTTATGAATATGTTGAATGTGAATACCTGACAGACATTGTCATAGCGACCCCACACACTTTGGCACCCCTGAACTCAACAGCTAACACTTGCTTCGAGTATTTTCTACGCGATACTAGATGGCGCTTCAACTAATATATAAATCCGACTGAGCTCCGATCGGCAGTTAGTTATCAAGCGAACAAACAAGTGAAGATACAAGCGATCTTAAGCGCTTTCTTGTAAAAGCCAACTATCTCAAGTATTACTTTTGGAGAGAATTGTAAAGAATAATTCATCAAGATGTCTCTGCTACCATATATCTTCGACGACTACGGATTCCGTCGTCCGCGTCGCCTTCTAGACCAGCACTTCGGCTTAGCGCTGACACCCGAGGACCTACTCTCCGTTGCCGCCGGACCGATGCTCACCCAAGAGTACTTCCGACCCTGGCGTCACCTAACAGCCGCAGCTAAAGACTTCGGATCATCAATCAAGGCAGACAAAGACAAATTCCAGGTGAATTTGGACGTCCAGAACTTCGCCCCTGAAGATATCTCCGTGAAGACCGCCGACGGGTACATAGTCGTGGAGGGCAAGCATGAGGAGAAGAAAGACGAGCACGGCTACATCAGCAGGCAGTTCGTGAGGAAGTACGCGCTGCCAGAGGGCACCACTGCCGAGACGGTCGAGTCGAAGCTGTCTTCTGACGGCGTGCTGACCATCACGGCGCCGAGGAAGGTGCCAGAAGCAGTCAAAGGCGAGAGGAGTGTGCCCATCGCCCAGACTGGCCCCGTCCGCAAGGAGATCAAGGATCAGAGCGAAGTGACCGAGCAGAAGCCAGAAAAATGAAGTTAGATTAAGTTGATGGGTACGTTTCTTGTATTCCAAAGATTGGCGTTGCCATATGTGAGACTGATTGTTTTTTTTTAATGTTCCTAATTTAAATCTTAAAATAAAGCTTATCTGTGGTTAAAAATGTTTTTTTTTTCAAAGGATTAAAAACTTCCTTGTGTAATCTTATCTAGATAGAAATCACATGGTAATGCCATTGATTAATGGTAATGGAAAATAATAATAAGATAGGTAAGAATATTATTTACTTGGTACGTTATTAAGCCGCATTCCTAGCGGCCTCTAGCGGACGATAGCTGAAGCATTTAATTCAAAGGAAACCACTTTCAAAATCTTTCGTGGATAAGTAAGTCGGTATAAGAAAAAAACTAAAATGAGATACCTACCTACTACCTGACTTGTGGTGAATGAAACCAACGGTTGTATGAATTGTTTTTATTTAGCTACAACAAAACGACTTAAGAACCGGGTCTCAACCGACACTGGTAAATAAAAGTTTAATGTACGACGTTATAATAATAGTGTACAAAACAATGTAATCATTTAGAAGCTCAGTTTACGCATATCACTACAGTGCTGTGTATTCACATATTTATTTTATTCATTAGTTTATACATTAATATCGGTTCGGGAACAAGAACTAGATTTTTTTCCATTTACGTTCTACCGTCAGACTAATACTCGTATGAACCAAACTTCGCTGATAGAATAATAATAATAATTCCAGTCATTTTAATGTCTCACATTTGGGATCGGGGCTCTCATCATTGCGAGGGGGATTAGGCCATAGTCCACCGGGTGGCCCAGGGCCGGTTGGCGGACTTCACACGCCTTACGTACGCAGGTGTGGCCCGGCCCGTAAGATATCAATGTTATTGGCCTAAGTCCAATTGGCGTCACCTACGTCCCACTTAGAAATTTTGCCACTGCAAATGGATTGTAACTTTCCATGAATTCGAATGTAAGATTGATAAATAGACGATAAGAATGACAGCTTTAGAACTAAGTGTTGTTTTGTTTTTTTCTGGGCCACTCCTGCGCCTAATGTCATTAAAAAAAATTGGTTTCTACATGATTAGTTCAACGACCCAATGGAGATAGAAGCAGCAATAATGAAAAAAAAATATTATCCCCGAAATTAAACTAAGATTATAATACAAATGACGAAATTTCGTTTCCGAACCGACATTAATTGTGTCTACAATCAAATTTCTATACATTGAGACTACGCAGATAATAGTCACCGTCACGGTTAAATTTAACTAACACACAAGTTAACAAGCGATCACATTCTAACATAATTGAACAACAACTTTTAAACGGACAGTTATAATGCTAGTAATAAAATAAATAAAGTTGATAACGTTATAATTTACAACGATAACTTGTTTTAAACAAAACAAGCTTTTCGTTATTTTCGCAAAAAACCGTTATTTTATTTAAACGTAACATTGTTGAGTGTTTATGCGTGCAGTTAGTACTTGGACAAAATTTGTTCCAACATTATTTTTTTTCCGTGTCATATTACTATTTATGTTCTATTATAATATATTTACATGGAAGGCATGTGCAGTAACAATTATTTGTTTTATTAAAATTTTCAGAAAATGACGTTACTATTAACAATAAAGAAATTTATTTAGCTACTTAGTTAGTACTTTTGTTTTTTTTTTGACCTGCTGCTAAAGTTTGATTAGCCGTTCCTACATTGTTCTCACATACCTATAACAATGTATTGCTCAAAAATGTAAAAGATCTATTTTAAAAAAGAGCAACCATGGAGTTTCTTGCCCGTTCTTCTCCATAGGAACGGCGTTCCGAACGGGTGGTAAAGCAGTACCATAATATTTTTGTAACTTGACGATTCATAAGTACTGTACAATAATGGTCTACGTGAATAAAAAATATTCTGATTCTGATTCTGATTCTATTATAAGTACAGAAATTTATTATAAAAGAATAACACTCATAATAATAATATTCAATGGCATCTACTTACAACAGAATATCAACATTGAAATTTTAGAAATATTTTTTTCTAATTGATTTTTTGTAAATTTTATTTTAAATATAATAACTACATCTTCTATACATTCTAAGCTACATATAGATGTACGCCATTTTTGCTTTGCAACATCTAATGCTAGAAATACAATAGGTACAAAATTGAGCTTTATTGATATGTATCGTTACATGCGTCTCACATTTTGTTAGTCACCTCCAAAGTTTGATTACATTAAATAAAATAAAATTGATAATTTAACACCACAATATGCATACATGTATATTGAAATCGGCGGGCCCGGTTTTCATTATGTTTTAGTAAGCGTGATACTACGTTGGTACGCTTAGTGTTTGAGACACAACGGCACTAAATAACATACAAAGGTCTTTAAGCTACATGTCACATAGCTTAACGGCCTGTCTTTATTTAACTCCTCTTTGACCATCGTTGAAACGAGAAAATTTCGAATCGAATGGAGTCGGATTCTTGTCGAAACGTTCTGTATCGACCCGCGGGTCTGAATTTTTACGATAAATGATTGTATTCCACCATAGATATTTGTACGCTGTAAAACAACGATAAACGACATTTTCGTATTTACACAACACATTAATACAATACACATATAAAATAAGTGATAAATCATTTTTGTTTAGGTTTAACAGTTTTTGAATATAGCCCGTACAGAACGACAGATATACGTTCCGGTACTCTATCCTACAAATGTAGTGATTGATTCGTCATGATGATGACGATTGACAAATTTAAACGACTATGGACTCATTGATATTGCTTTTTCTGTGACATAAGGCTACCATGGAAGGATTTACATTTTTTTTTACAACAACAGCGCTATTATGTAACTCTGTTTCAATCATTTCGTGTATTTCTTTCCACTAATTATTCGATAGGAATACATAAAATTATTGAAACAGGTTTGCACACAGAATTACAATACTGTTGGAAATCTATTTCAATAAGTTTATGTATTTCTATCGACTTATTACATGATAGAAATTGTACTCACAGTAGGTACGAAAAAGCGCATAGTTCAAAAGAAGCTTCGGCGTATTTCGGAACGTTCCGATCACTCCCGAGCGAGCAACCAATGGCGATGTGACATTCTCGCGCCAGTGGGCGCGTACATCTCCAAACAAACACGAAAATTAATCTTATTCTTCTTTTGAGCTTTGCACTGATTGTCTACAATTAAATAAAGTTTATACATAAGCTTCATAAAAAAAACATCGTTTGGTAAATAAACGGTTAATACTTTAGACAACAACGACAATGTCGTTGGCATAATGTTATAGCGTAACTATCAATTGTAGAAACGTTTGCTTACATTATTGTGACTAGAGGGGTCTGTTCAAGTAATTTCCTTTGTTTTAAAGCGTTATAACATCAGTATGTTTAATTGATAAGCATCATTCATTATATTATTACCTTTTATCTAATAGTTTTTAAACGACCAATTGACACAGCGTTATTTAGTGATAAGCTTAGGTAAGTAGGTGATGTTTATGAGTAAGTTAGGTATGTACAAAATCGTAATTGTGGTGTTGAAACTGTCGTGTGTACTTACGATTAAAAAATAACGGTTATAACTGAGTTATTAAAAAAACATCTTCAATGTGTTGTGTATTCCATATAAACTATATAGGTAAGTGAATATTCAATTTTGAAAAAAATAAATAATTTCAAATTTAGAACATTTTAAACGCAGCTGTCGTATTTATTTATACAACATTCTTTTTTTAAATGTGACGTTTCTATATTATAAAGGAAATATATTCATATTATTATTCATTGTTTTCGATAGGAACGATTAAGTATGAATAAATAAATAAATGAAACATGGTTGGTGTCATATGTACAACATATATCTGAACAGGCTTGAAAATGCATTTCATTACGTCACTATAATAATTAAAACATCTACGTCAAATTAAAGCTTCGTTATTTACCATTTCACATAACATAACATTGTGTTATGTGTTGGATAACCTAGGTGTTGTCTAACCAACATAGTTACATCAATTACGTGTGCCGGGACCAAGAGTTGGCAAGCTTAGCAACAGTATATACTCAAACCAATAAATGCGCTAAAATCCGTAGTTTTTTTTTATTTATATAGACATTATATAATGACATTGGCGATTACTAACGTAAGCCAGTATAGAATTGAGATATAAACTAGAAGTTGAAATAAATAACATTGTATAAAACAAAACAAACATTTCAAACAAACAATTGACTTGTTGCAATGTAAAACATTGCAACAAGTCAAATGTTTTGTTTGTTTGTTGCCAGAGTGTACAATATGCAACTGATTAATTCTTATTAAACTGAAGATGAAAGTGAATTAAAGAAAAGTATTTTTAATAACACAATTGGCTCAGATAAAGAAGCCCAAAGGTCCGAAAGCTGCCAACTCTTGGCCCAACCCGTAAATTCTAACGTGCAGTCACATTTATGGATTATAATACCTACTTACCGACACTAACATAATAGCGACTCTAGGTCAAACTACCAAAGTGATAAGGGAACGTAACACGAGTTTCGTGCCGCAAACATTTATGAGAAAACATCAGTTAATTAATACGTTATAAGAATACGTAAGTTTTGAGAAAGAAAAAAGAGGAATATTTCTCCCGATTGCTATATTTTGAATAAACTATTTCAACTGAAATCGTGAAATTATGATTTATTTTAAGGACTTCAGTGAAGATAATGACGGCAGTGCACCAACAAAACTCCATGAATATGAGGTAATTTCTCTTAACAATAAAGTTTTGTTAAATTTATTATTAGGGTAACATTGATTTCTTATATTTACGCGAATACTACACATTGAAATTTCCAGGACCTCAAGACATTGAGGATTTGCGTAGATCGGATCGCAATCAACAACTAAATATGAGGGAGTTCTAACTATGACACTAGGACGTCTAAAACCTTAGTCCTCCCGTGCCCTGTTTGGTGTAAAGCAGCCGAAAACGTCGGGAACGCAAAAAACATAAAATAAACGCGATAAAATTAGTTTTATTTTCATTATTAGGGTAATTTACGAAATCAAGAAAAAAGAGACAGTTGTTCAATGCCTGCAGCACGAAACCAAACCACACTATTCGAGATATAGAGCAAATATCTAACAGTGTAAAAGGCATACACTTATTTACAAAACCCAGCCTTTAAGATCGACCTACAAGCACCAGTTCTAAGTCGAAAATAAAACGAAATACATCTATGATATGTTTAGTTAATCATCTCAGTCTTCATACTACTTCTAGAGTTAGTCCTAAGCTAACGGATATTACAATCCCATAAGAAGAGGACGCGATATTTTCAAAAATGATATCACCAAAAAGCTTCATCGAATCATAATAAGTACATCCAATTTCGTAATACACATCTCTAGAAAAATATTTAAGTATAATTGCATCAGCAACGAGTTCTTTAAAATTATTATATATTGTAATACTCACAGCTTTAATGATATGTATCATTTTCTTATAATTATTTACATCTTTTACACTTACATCTATATTATCAACGGTGATATCTTTCATTTGTGCGTTACCTAAAGCGAGTGCATCGTGCTGATTCTCAATGTTATTTACAACAGCTACATTATATTCAATATATTCATCGTAACATTTCAAAATAGATACAAAATTGATATATTCATATGATATATATTTATCGAACGCAACAACATCTAATGTGTTACGAAATGAAAACTTTTCATTGATACTTAGCGTTCTATTCAATAAATTCGACAAACAATTGACAGCTCTTTCTAAGAACAAGATGGTGGTGATGAAGGACATAGTTTGCTTGATGTTGCAGAGAAGGGTGATGATGATAATGGTAATATAGAAGATACGGACAGGCCTGTGAGCGGCTATAGCGGAACTAGGGGGGGTGGGGTAGACAACGTCGACTTCGGCGATCTTGAAGATAGAGAGGAGAAGATGGGAGGATATATCTTCGTTTTGGGCATTGATCCGCGACTTTACAACCTTGAGTACGTCGATGCATTCCTCCTGAAAGAAACAATTTATTTTTTAAAACATAGCTTTTTCTTGCAGTACTGGGTGGGAATAATATCGATCCTTGATCCGACCGATCCTTCTTGGGTATTCTTTATTCTTCTTATTTCTTTCTTATTCTTCTATAAGGTAAGTTCTCCTACTTTTTTGGAAATTCTATGAACATTATTTTGATTACTGTCCCAGTTTATGCGTACACGTACAGAGTTAATATATTTTTTTAATAAGGGAAAACTTGAGTAGAAATAGCCATTATTACGTATTGGGACATCGCATCATAACTATCACACAGGTTTAGTTTCTATCGATTTATTTATTATCTAATGGTCCTAAAATAATCTAGATCAAGTACAGTTATAGTTTAAAATATTGCTAATGATTTCGATTTAATTCGGTTGTTAAACCTCATCCAGGCCCTTTTTCGCATTAGCCACTCTGGGCTAGGCAAGTGCCCAGGGTCCCGCGAACCATGGGGCCCAAGTTCCTGCCACATCACCTCCGATGACCAATAAATATATTTATTTACTCAAAATCAAACGATAATTATCGAAAAAGACCCATCCAAGCCATCCAAGAAGAAGAATTATCCAAGACCTCTAAAAGACTAAAGACGGTAGGTCTCTACTGGTTGTATCTCTACCTTCTCTCTGTCAAGTAGAGCTTCGCCCGCCTCCCGGAGCGTCTCCTGCTCTCTCTGCGGCACGCTGGCAGATATGATCACGTTTTCGTTGCTTATATTGAACAGGGTTAACGTGCAGTTGTTCTGGAAATAAATCATACACATTATAATTCATCGTGATCTGGCACAGACTAAGATTTTTTTTTTAGCAAATATGCAAAAAAAAACAAAAGTTAAAAAAACATGCTTCCCAAGTCATGTCAAACATTTCCCGGTGTAAAGTGTACTATAGATAGATACGCTGAACCCGAGTTCCATCAAAATTCGTCAAGAGATGTGCGAACAGAAAAACGGACACAATTCCAAAAATTACGGATTCGGCCTCTGTATATATATTCATCATCATCATACTCGTATAAATAAAATTGGAGTGTCTGTTTGTAATATTAAAATAACCGCTTTTTACTAAGTGCATTTGGATGTATACACGTTACCTATACCAAATTTTACCAAACAAATTTTTTTACAATTTTTGTCTGTCTGTCTGTCTGTCCGTCTGTCTGTCTGTCCGTCTGTCGGTCTGTCTGTCTGTCTGTCTGTCTGTCTGTTTGTTCCGGGTAATCTCTGAAATGGCTGGACCGATTTTGACGGGACTTTCACTGGCAGATAGCTGATGTAACAAGGAGTAACTTAGGCTACTTTTATTTTAGCAAAAAATATAGGATCTCACGAAAAAAAATTAAAACCAATGTTGCAGCGTTGCGCCTGGTTAAGTTTGATAGCAACAACCTGAAATGCGTCCCGCGGGCTCAGAACGCGCGAGCAGGCTGTTGCCAACGGTTGTGTCTTTGTTAAATACCACGCGAACGAAGTCGCGGGTAACAGCTAGTCTAAAAATAATATTTGCCGGCTGACGATATGTTTTCAAACCTAACCTATGTAGGTATATCTACATCATAGGTCAGCTATGGCGTTGAAGTTATAGTCCGGAGTTCAGGGCCGGAGTCAAACAATTTATTTTGTGTAGGCCTACGGAAACATTTCAAAGTTGAATTGAACGCGACCATAACTGAGAGATCCGGCAATAAACTCAGCGGACTGGATCCACTCACCCCCTCACTGTGCACAGTGTACAAGTACTGTTGCAGCAGCCTAACTGCATCTTCAGCGCCCAGCCCAGTGTGCGGTCGCAGCAGCGCCTCGTCCACTGCACTGAAGCCCAGGAGTAGGTACACACCTTCAGGGAGCTTGTATTCTCCTGTAATCAAAAAAAATTAAGGTTGGAAACTGCAAATGATTTTTGTTGTACCAAAGACGCATCGCAAACGCCATCTCGCGTGTAACAACAAACATTCATACGATAAATATTGTATTTAATGAGACCTGGCCCGCCACACATTCCCATCACTACTCTTACTCCTGTGATCCAGGATCCCACGTCCAATATTGGATCCACGTATACTATTGGTGTGTCTTATAAATCAATAAAGAACCATTTGCAAGTATTGGAACTCACTACCTGGATTCGGCCTCATACAGATGAAGGAGCCGGAGTAGCAGTAGCAACGTCCCCTGTAGGCCTGGTAGGCGGGCGCCGCGTGCGAGTAGTGAGCCAGGCGGGAGGAGCACGGGGCGCGGGGGACGCACGCCACCTTGCAAGACACCTGCAGCGAAGCCTCACACACGCACAGGTCCGTACACTCAGCCAGTTCTGCTGAACGGTACAGCTGGAAGACAGAACCAGAATTGGCTTCCCATCGTAAGAAGTCTACTACTGCTGACAGACATTTTGTCTACCCTTGTTAGGGCAGAACAACATTGTGTTGTCCAAGGGCTTGGTCTCTTGCGGTTTCGCAGGACCAGGAAGATTCTTTTAGTGTTTTGTAGGGCAAACTTAAACCAAGACTTTGGGTGGAACTGCCATTGCTATGGGTTCTTTGGGCTAACTGGTTTATTTTCTAAGTTCCATTTAGAAATTAAACCAGTTTGAGACTATTAGAATAAGAGGACTAGTTTCCACCATTTTAAGTTATATTTACCCGTCTCGTTTCGCCCATCTTGATGTACTGCGCCTGATCATCACTTTCTGGTTTCTTCACGACGCAATACTTCGCCGGCTCCAGGGTAGTCGTCGGCTTAGGGGTAGTAGTGGTAGTAGTAGTAGTAGTAGTGGTAGTCGTCGTAGTTGAAGTCGTAGTGGTAGCCACGGTGGTCGTTTCGGTGGTGGTTTCTACTACTGGCTCGGAGATTTGGGCGATCTCGTGGGGTAGCACGGTCTGTTCGGACATGGTCGTGATAGGGCTCAGCTCGTCTCGGGTCTCCTGAAAATAGAGGTTTGATGTCACCAAAATTATCTTGACGAGAGTGCAGCCTACCAAGCATGGCTAGAAAAAACTAAGAGGCCACTAAACACACACACACACACACACAATAGTTTTTCATAATTCAATGGGTTACCAAATACCATAAGAGTATGCAAATCATCTTTGTCGTATAGCGCTTGCCAAAGCGGTCGTGGTCGTGATGCAAGACATGGTAGGCAGGCCTTAACCAACCCACCGTTTAATACGTAGGGACTCACTATGCCATTTATGACTCTTTTCGGATGATGTGTTACTTATTGTACCTGGTCCAGAGCTCGACCCCCCTCCAAGTGGATTCCTGGCTACAGCCTTGATGCAAGACTCTGGCCACTTGGTGCATAGTTGGGTGACTTTCCGCGCAGTCTGGAAACTTCCACTTTGCATTGCACAACAATACCTTCTACGGTGAAATGTCCACACTAAAACATCTTCGAAGGATCTCAGTACGCGAGTTCGGACTTATTGATAGATGTTGCTTAACTCAGAGTTTTTGTGGTATAGTTTAGCATTATTGTTATACTACTACCATCGGCAAAATCCCCCTCAAATTGAGGGGAGGCCCGTGCCCAGTAAGTGGGACATTAAAAAGAGCTGGTATTATTATTATATTATATTATTAACGGCAAAATGTTTACAACTGCGTGCAACCCCTTAATCGAAAGATAGTTCTAGTCCAACTACTCACCTGAACGGGATCAATTTGGGAGGTACTATGCTGCGTGGTGTGTCTATGGTGGTGGGTGGTAGTGCGATGCACCACTGGCGGTTCTGGTGGCACGGTGATGTATCTGATGCCGTTGTCTACGGGCGTAGTGGTGAGCAGGGAGCCATACGTCTTCACGTGGTAGTCGCTTTGCGATTCCACTGGAAAAATCATGATTTACAATAGATCTGGGAAATTAGATATAGCTCAGGTAGTAGCGCGTACTATATTTTTTGTATATAAACTCTATTTGGGTCTTGAAATGGTTTTTTTTACAGGACCACACATGAATTATGTAATGCCACCTGTATGTGGCTTAAATGCGATAACGTTGGTAAAACTATGTCAAGGGAATCGCGAAGAAGGAACGGGCATTAGCTTGGCAGTCGCGGGAGGAGTGAGAACCAGGGGAAATCTGAAATATCTAGAAATTTATTTATCATCTACCTATGTCATAATATTTTAAAGTCGCTTGACACTGCGACAGATCCTCATAGCCACACGTAGGGATGTGCTAAGTTAATTAATTTAGACTAGACCACACTTCTGCTGAACGCTCACCGACGCAAGGATTAAGCCACAGCAGCCGCTGCCAGCCCAGGCAATCGTATAATTGCCCGAAGTCGGTACCGCGGCAGGCGCAGGCAGCTCGCAGTTGAGTGCCAAGTACGGCCACAACGGCAGCGCGGCAGGCGGCAGGAGAGCCTGCACATCCCTGGGTGACGGCGTCCACTGCACACCACTGCTCGTAGTTTTCAAGACGGATCCTGGGGGATTAGAATGGCATAATGACGCTTCTGACGGAAGTGTCCCCGTCTTGGGATTGACTGGGATCACCTCCAGTTATCCCAAGTAAAAGAGTTGCGTAGTTTGGGACTTTACGATTGGTGTGTTTGTCTGGCGATGTATTTTTGACAGATTTTAGTTAGGTACTATAATTAAGAAATCAATTCCGCACTTGAAAATAACTTACAATCGAATTCGTAGTGCTGTGACGTATACAAAATTGCGATTTGAAAGTAAACATTGCGAGATTATAGCTAGGCTATTGTAGAATACGTAAACGAGGGGACGTTCATCTGGGTACCTAGGTAAGTACCTATATAGTACTTTGGTCATTAACCGACCACTGCCGTCCTGTCGAATCAATCCGGGCGAAATGGGACGCCATTGTTTGCTTGCACTAGAAAACAACTAGGTTGTAACAACAGAGGTTTAACAGCTTAGGTAGACGGTGATTAAATTGGTTTTCTTGTGTCAATGTAGCTGTCGTTACGGGATATTGAAAATGAAGGTGTAGGGTTAATGACTTTGTATAGGTAGGTATAAGGTGTAAAATATTTTAAAAGGGCTAGGTTATAAAGATAACATTCCAAAAGAAATACATCAAATTATAAGGCAAATTTAAAGTAAAGTAAACAACACAGCCGAACACTCAAACTTGACTCAAAATTGACACTCTTTATAGAAAATTAAACATGACTCGCATATTTGAGTACTATACAGCGTTCCGCCTCACTATACTTATATATTGCGCAGAATTCGTTGGACCATTCAATCAAAATCTAACTTTGTTCGGTCTACTGGATTCCGGGGAGGTTGTGTATATTATTTACCAGACCTATAGTTCGTGCCGCAGCATCCCCGTCTCGGCTGATTCAATTTTATCTCGGCCACTCCATTTTGCTCCCAATTTAACCGGCTGGGGATAATGCATTTGTGAGAGTTTTGTGCACGGGATAACTCTAGCAGGGGTAGATTAATGTTTATACGCTCAAATGTTTTTAAACCTTAGACTTAATAAAAAAGCGTTGTTATTGTTAGGTACTAGGCATAATTAAATACCAACATAATATTATGAAATGGACTGTATTAAATAAAAATTACACGATTAAATTGCGCTGCCATCATGCATGGGCAGCACAGATAAAAACAATAAAAAGGCAGAAAATACACAAATGTCATTGCGACATTTATATGTGCGTTCAGTATCGTACAGTTATTAGTTCGAGTATCATAGATTTCAGATACATGGTGACGTGAAAACTTCGAAAATCATATTATGTTAATCATCCCAGGTTGGGGTGTTACTGGGATCGCCCCCAGTCCATAATATAAGTGTAGTTTAGTTTGGGACCGTACAGTCGATCCATTAATCGATACTACCGATAAATATATTTTTTTTCATCATCAAGCCATCTTAAAAGACCTTCAATAGATTAAAGACCGTCCGTAAGGAGTAGACCAACCTGCACTCAGGTTCTTCGCGGCAGGCGTGGGCGAGGATGTGGCAGGCGGGGAGCGGGGAGCCCACCGGTGGGCGCTGCGCACACGACGGATGCAGCCGCTCTTGGGCATTCATGCACGAGTCCTCGCGGTTGTCAGTTTTCCTGGAAGGTGTCGTGTGATTTAAATTGTATGTACTTACTTATATTTTTTGTGACCACCTGACCGATTTTTCGGTCACGGTGGCCACCTTCGACGAAGATTGGGAAACTACGTTGGTGATGTTATAGTGCACAAGTGTGTGCGCTTATGTAGCTAATCTATACATATAAATAAAATTGGAGTGTCTGTTTGTAATATTAAAATAACCGCTTCTTACTAAGTGCATTTGGATGTATACACGTTACCTATACCGAAACAACATTTTTTACAATTTTTGTCTGTCTGTCTGTCCGTCCGTCTGTCTGTCTGTCCGTCTGTCTGTCTGTCTGTCTGTCTGTCTGTTTGTTCCGGCTAATCTTTGAAATGGCTGGACCGATTTTGACGGGACTTTCACTGGCAGATAGCTGATGTAACAAGGAGTAACTTAGGCTACTTTTATTTTAGAAAAAAAAATAGGATCTCACGAAAAAAAATTAAAACATATGTTGCAGCGCAGCGCCTGATTAAGTTTGATAGCAACCTGCAATGCGTCCCGCGGGCTCAGAATGGGCGAGCAGGCTGTTGTCAACGGTTGTTTTTGTTAAATACCACGCGGACGAAGTCGCGGGCAACAGCTAGTCTATTATAAACATTTGAACCGATTGGGGTCGATTATTCATAATTGAATAGGCACATCACTATATTGAGCATGTTCAGTAAAAATTCAAAATTGAAGTCTTATATTTACGCGAATACTACACATTGAAATAAAACTATGGTCCTCCCGCGACCATGGTTGCTGTAAAGCAGCCGAAACGTCGTGAACGTAAAAACATAAAATAAACGCGATAAAATCTAAAAACATGCTTTATTTCAATGAAAAAATTACTTACTTGCATAGGCAAAAAGCGATCTCCGTATTCCAGTGCACAGCGGTCTTCCTGTAGAATCCTCGAAGCGCAGTCATGCAGCCTTCTCTGTCGCAGTCACTCGCATGACACTTCTGGAGCACCGGAGTGAGAGAGGTGACGCACTCGCTGTCCTTGATGCAGGCATCCAAGGCCACGTGGCAGGTGGACTGCAGGGCCACCTTCTCAACACCTGATCTACCGTTCTCTTTGCCAATCCTCTCTGTTGGTTGTTGCTATGTGTTAGTGTGTGTACGTCTGATGATGGTGATGATGTCATTGGTGTTAGTGTGAACGATGATTAAGATGTTGATTACGTGTTAATTATCTTATTAAGTTTGATAAATGTTAGTAGGATTATGCTGTTGTTGGTTATGTGTTGTTGGTTGGTTTAGATTTCAAATATATTTGTTTTGACGCGTGCTAAAATCATGACAGTTAGAGATATTTTAAGAGTGTTGGTGAAGTAGGTAACAATAAAGCTCCAATTATTTAAAAGAGTTTACATTTACAATGGCATTGAAAAGCACATTTCTTAATCTGAAAAATACTTTTGTATTGCGATTGTAAATTATATAAAACTTAGGTTTATTTCATTTACATCGCAATCAATACATAGAAATCATTTGTGGGTTGATTTCTAAGTATTCAAATAAGCTAGATTTCCTTTTTTTTCATGTTTTTTGTTTTTATTTTGACGATGTTTAGGTGTTCCACTCCAGGGCAAAGGCTCTTTTTTATCTTTTACAGGTAATTCATGTAAATTAAATCTTTTGCCATCGCAATTCTACTTATTTCGGAAGTTTACTCCAAAATACTAACGCGTGTTAGCTTTACAACAGCTATCAAATTACTCCTATTAATACGGGAAATAAGTTCGTGAATTATATTACTGTTATAGCGTTTTAGCTTACACAGCGGATTCGGTAAATTAGTTCCAGTTACATCAACGCTTGCTTTAATTAGTTTCCAGATTGTTATTCCTAATAGTAAAGTAGCTTTATGCGAGAATTAGTTCGTTCTAACAATATCATATATCATAAAATAAATAAATAGATAAGCACACAAAAAATAAAATAATAAATTATTTAATAAATAAACAGAAGGAAACATAATTTTAATATTCAAATGTGATTTAGAATACTCATGCTGAGTCGAATGTAATTTACAAATTGTGATAATATCTCAAATTGTGATTCGGTAAATGGGCTCAGTTGTGTGCGAATCAAAATTACATATCGTGAACACACGATGGATTGCCAATGAATTGATAATCTGAATGACAAAATCGTATACGTTTAAATACAAGCGATAATAATCTCAATAAATCGGGCATGCTTTCATATGAGTATAATTCGTCGTGAGGCAAAAACTGAACGATAATAATAATTGTGTCGAAGTTATAAATAGAATATATTATAATGGGAACATGCAGTGAATCGTGTATTTTATAATTAAACAGTAATTCTGTTAAATATCCTGCGAGCTTGCTCGACGAGGGCAATCTGCAAGCTATTCGGAGATTTTGGGTATCTAAGCGCTGTCACTGAATCACTCCCTTACAAACTAAATTCTCTACATTTTTTCGGATTGGGGAAGCACGGGGGCTCTAAAGCTACATCCTATCTAACGATCGTCTACGCAAAGCTTTACTTTGTGTTCTTTAGATCAACTGTCTTTATTATAATACTGTGGATAATTTACCCACAATTCATGGTAGTTTTACAGTGGCATTACAGAGCACTTTTCTTACAAAAAGTGCTATATTATGTCATTGTAAATAGCATAAAAACTTTCGATAAATTTGAGGGTCAAAGATTGATGTGCTCGAATTACTGGGACCAAATAATATAGGGGTAGACAATTGAAGTAATTACGTGGATGCGCTATAAGAATGCTATAAACCACTGTTAAGGGACCTATTCGACCATCTATTAATATACAGTTCTGAAGCTTAAGTGACTGTGAATTACGATGTCTATGGTTAGTATAATCTGTTTGTGTTTATTGATAAATTTTATACCACCTATGTCTAGTTACGTTAACTAACCTTTCTACTTGGGATATCATCTCTAATGCCCGGTCCACACGAGTCAAGATAGCGAGTTGTCACGTTGGCAAGTTGCGGCCGTACTTCGCAGATTGATTTCAAGTTATCTAATTTTTAGTTGCATGACTACTTGAATCGTGTGAACCGGACAAAATCAGTTAACATTTCAATTCACCATTTAATAAGTTTTGCTCCCTCAAAAATGGATTAGCACTGGTAAAATATAACAACTCAATTTTCATGTCAACATTCCTTTGAAAATTAAATCAGCAGATCAGACTTGCCATACAAAACAAATTGGCTGATAGTTTGCCTAATAAAAATGAAATCGGCCGATCTAATCCAACTGCCGATACAAATTAATACGCTGACCGGACTTCCTATACAAATTAAAGCAGCTGATAGAATGCCTGATACAAACTAAAACAGTTGACTGAGCTCCCCATACAAAATTAATCAGCTCATCTAACGCCTGATAACAATTTAATCAGCTAATACAATTGCTAATACAAATGAAATTAGTTAATAGACCTCCCGATACGAAATAAAACAGCTGATCTGCTGATCAGACTCTCTATATAAATTAGGCTAGCTGATCAGACGTCCCATACAAATGAAATTATCTGTTCGAGACATGTAGTTACACAGAATCTTTTTTGAGATTGTTTGTGATCCACAGACAATGTTATTTTGTTTTGGCCAGTATCTGGAAAATAATACTTGACGGTGTTTCAAAAATACGTAAGGTGAGGTTACATTGTATATGAAATACATATATGAAAGATTAGTTAACGTTTCCAAAGACCAACCATACGTACGGTTCTCATCAATGTATCCGGGCCCGTAGACGGTCTTGGTGGCATAGAGGGGATCTTCGCTCCCCCCCGGCTCATGGCTCCAGCGATGGAAATGGTGTCCGTGGGGGTGGTAGTGGGGGCTCGCGTAATGGTGGATGTGGGTCATGACTTTGTCCGGAGCGATCAGGTTCCCGTCTTGCGTTATCGACATGCCGCCGATCCATGACGTCACCACACTCCCGTTCCGATTCGCGGTCCGTCCGTCCGACATCAGCTTTACTGGAATTTCATCCATCGAACCGCTTAGCTGGTGTGAGCTGGCGATGCAGCCGTAGCGCGCCAATACTCCGAATCAAAAACCATAGATGATGGTAACATCAGAGGCGATCGCGCCGGCCAAACGGTCACATATCGATACAAGTCTCCCTACTTACGGTAAATTTAAAAAAAAACGACAATCCATACAATAAACAACGATAATATTCGCAAAACGTTACGACATTAACGGGCAGTAATTAAATATTTTCGATTGAGAAAATGTCCCGGTTAAGGAAATGAGTAGCGAAGCCTTCCCGGTTGGCAGTCCCGCTCGTACTGTCGAAAGCCAAGTCTATGCCGCGCAGTAACCATAGAGATCGTAGATAAATAGAAGATGCAGAAAGAGAACATGCAAGCATGCCCAAAGATTCCACGGTAGACTTTCAACGGGCTCGAAAAGGAACGAACGAAAGTCTAAAATGGATCAATGAATAAGAAAAGCAGATATAAAGGCATGCAGGCATAAAGTAGGAGCGGTACGAATAACAATTTAACAAAATAAAATACTCTAATCCCGCAATTACTTAAATTAATACTAGTTTACTTAATAAAATATTGCCGGCCGTAATTTAATTGAACCTCTTAGGCAAAATTTTGAAATTTAAATTTCTTATAACTGTGTTTTTAGGGAAGCTGAGATGGTTAATACTATAATCTTTGTATTTCTTGGTGTAGCTTGTTGTACACGAGAAGAAACAGCTAGAGTTTTAAATGAACGAGACTATCTGGATAGACGTTAACAGCTTATAGCTACGCTCCTACCTTACGAAGCGTAGTGCGAAGCGTGCAGTGCGAGAGGCGACGGAATCCGACATAGACACATAGAGTTAAAGACAGAAGATGAAGAGAGGGTGCGGCGGCGGCTCACCGTGGCGGGGCCGAGGGGGTCGCGGGGAGAGGAGAGCGGCGCGCAGGAGGCTCGCGGCGGCGGCGCGCGTCATCAGCCTCGTGCCGTTCTCGGTGAGCAGCAAGATGGTACCGTCGGGCGAAGCGTAGCGCGTGAGTGGCGGCGCGCGCGCACTCGGGCGGCGGGGCGCTTCGAACAGCGCCCGAACCGCCGGCGGGCAATCGCCCCACGCCGCCGCTGCCCCACAACCACGTTACCAACAACCATACTCCTGCATGCCCGTGCCCACCGGTCCTGCTCGCGAGCCGCTACGAACACCCTGAAGGGACCCGAATCCGTTCAGAGTACTCCAAGGACTAGGGTAGTGTTTGCCGACCCGAAAGACGATACCATGAAAGACCATCACTGAAGGCCGAAGGTGTAGAAAGCCAAGAGTTTAGGGTAACTGCGGGCATTTGTACGTTGTGTAAGGTCAGGAGTACACTAAAAATAAGCTCAGTGTCCAGTGAAACATAAATTTGGAACAGCCCGGTGTGGTAAAGTAGTGATCTAAGTCAATCCTAAGGCCTACGCATCTATTTGTGTCGAAATAAAAGAGGCACGTATATGAAAGTAATTGGAACATAAATAAAATACGTAAAACAACTAATAACACGTTGACGGCTATTCAAAAGTGAGTCTAGTACTCCTTAAAGCGTTCGATGGTGTGGTGTATCGATTTGTTTGATAATTATGTGTTGTTAATCCTGTTGGTTTTTTTAAGCATACGGTATCGTAGGAATAGGTTATTTATTAATTACATTTGTTGAAAACAAAACACCATTCTTGAAATCCAAATTTTTATTAATGGTGTCCCGCAAGGCTCGATGTTGGGTCTCAATTATCATTTTGATTTCATATTCGATTTGGGAAGTGTTGGTTAAGTTACGCGTGTACCTATGGGTTGCCATTTTAAACACTTAAAGCTATTGCTAGATTTAAGGTCGAGTCTCTGAGTGGAAAAGTCCCAAATAATAATAAAGGAGCTACAAAATTATAGCAGTCATGTATAAGTTCATCTTTATTTTTCTTCGTATGGTGTGTCAAATAGCTGCAAACGCCACTAACATAGAAGAAGAAAAAGAAGAAGGTGTAGACGGCCAAAAACTATTTTACGATCGTCGTGAAATTATAACCTAATAAATAGGATGTCGATTTTACAGGCTGCGTTGGACGTTGAAGCTTACTCAAACGACGTCTCTTGTAGGCTTCCTTTCCTGCACCATTATTTGACTTTTAATATATTGTTTTCTTATATTTACGCGAATACTAAACATTAAAATAAGCCGACTTGGGATCCAGTAATTAATATAATTACATCCATAACCAAGCGCATCATTGCAAGACCTCAAGACACTGTGAGCATGTCCTGCGTAGATCAGACCGCAAGCAACAACTAAATATGAGGGTAATCCAGTATAAACTATGACACATGGACGTCAAACACCTCAGTCCTCCCGTGACGATGGTTGCTGTAAAGCAGCCGAAACGTCGGGAACGTAAAAATATAAATTAAGCGCGATAAAATCTGTAAAATAAGTTTTATTTCAATTTTAATAATTACTTGAGTAGACATTGACTGAAAATCAGCGCTGGAGGACACTCCGTTCCACTTCAGTGCTTCATTGCTTTAGGCTCAGCATAAGCCTAATACCTTCTAGCGAAAGTCGCAATAAGATAAACATTATTATCCATTAATAGCGTTCATTTTAACATAAACAACCTTATATACTTTTATACGTAGATATGTGTATTCTTGTCTTTGGTGAACACATGCTTCTCATTCCATTGCTACATTTTATCTTTCATTGATTATGTAACCAGAATAATACCGACCTTAATAACAGAAACAATAGTAGCCAATTTTCTATTAACAGAAAACCTGAAACGAAACACGAGATGGACGGGTGCTAAAGGCATGGCGTGTCACATCCAGATTACCCGCGACACAACAACATAGTTTGAATGGTATATTCGTGGAACACCAACACGTCTACCCGGATATTTTCCCCGTCCCGGCCAACTGAGGGAAAGTAATTTGAACAGTTGTGTGTTCCCACGTTTTGAAAGGTCGGCACGTTAAATTTTAAACTTCGGACAAACAGACCGGGAGGTTGCTTTCATTCTCGATATAAACGTGGCCGTCTATATAAATTCAACACTGT
The DNA here is from genome assembly GCA_905404115.1 of Pheosia gnoma. Taxonomy (NCBI): domain Eukaryota; kingdom Metazoa; phylum Arthropoda; class Insecta; order Lepidoptera; family Notodontidae; genus Pheosia; species Pheosia gnoma. Next base: position 3,103,424 of record FR989917.1, on the reverse strand, counting down.
TTTTTATGAAAATAATGAGACCGTTTTGTCGTTTTAATATATCATTGCAATGTAATTGAAATTCGAATGCATACAAAAATGACGAACATTTTAAGTGTTTCTCCAAAGTATTAATTATTTTGTTGCGATTTTCCTCAATGCTCATTAAGTGAAACGGACTTTTTGATTGTTTACAAAGTTTGATGGTATTCTTCTTTCTACCATATTGATTTCTTACATTTACGCGAATACTACAAATTGAACTATTATTCATTGGATTTGAAACCGGGACCATCGGTGCAGAAAGCAAAGTCACTAATAACTGTATCGTCACGAATAAAGTATTATATACAGGGATCGCCCCAGTACATTGTACGGTACCAATAATACAAGCGCTGCTTAGTATGGGACCGTACGGTGTGTTCGTCTGGCGATATTATTATTCTAGTTTGTTATTGACCAGCCAAGAAATTTTCAGCCACAATCTCTCTTTGTCAATGCCCGGCTTTGCTTTTGTTACATGAACAGTATAATTTTATTTCAGTGGGTTGTTGGTTGTTACATAGTTACGTTAATATAACAATGTTAAACGTTCAGTTAATTTTCAACATGTCGCGGTAACTTAGGCGACTGGAATTGCTACTTATAATATGGATTTTGTTAAAGTTATACTTGTCTCTATACAGCGTGATTTAGAAACAGTATACTAACATTTGAACGTACGCTTCTTAAGCGCATTTGCTATTATTATGTGGAGTCACCATTTCAATGCTTCCAACAAAATGATTGATGACATCATTGTGATTTTGGCAAGCATTTTTTTAAAATTAACAAGTCTTAAGATTCTGATGAACCTCCCAAAAATTTTTAGGTCTACATTTAAATAAAATAATTGTCGAAAAAACCTTTATTTACATAATCTAGTATATAGGAATGGGGCAGCGGCGGAAGCCCGCGTCAAAGGAATGCGAAATCTTCAAAAGGCACTTTGGGGCAAGCCCCATCGGCCGCAGGGGGCGGGGGTTCTTTTGTTTCACGTTTTGGGGTGTCCTACTCCTTCCAAATTAGTATTCGATTGAAGTTATTGGCTTTTGACGTGGTCCTACGGTTACGTACGGCATTCAATACACTAGGTACTCCTTATTTAGATGTTCTAGTGCGTATGTAGACACACACACACATACACACAGGCCTACAGATAGGGGTTCGCATACAGACAGTTTCAGTGGTTGGTTTAAAAATTGAAATTTAAAAATTATTTATTTTACGTATTCGGAACTTTTCAGCAAAACTGAATACTTATAGGATTTTGCGTTACTTTTTTTATCTGATTTTGGCTGTATTCCCGCAGTCCCAAGCACGTTGAACACAAATTGGAACGGCATTACAAAGTATTTATTTTCTTAAGAATCGTAGTCATACAATCAAGAAATCCCTACAGAGTGACACAAGCCTTGAATCTGCGTTTCTTTATTTGTTAATTCTGTACTAGCTGTTGCCCGCGACTTCGTCCGCGTGGTATTTAACAAAGACAACCGTTGACAACAGCCTGCCCGCCCATTCTGAGCCCGCGGGACGCATTGCAGGTTGTTGCTATCAAACAATCAGGCGCTGCGCTGCAACATTGGTTTTTTTTTTTTCGTGATATCCTATTTTTTTTCTAAAATAAAAGTAGCCTAAGTTACTCCTTGTTACATCAGCTATCTGCCAGTGAAAGTCCCGTCAAAATGGGTCCAGCCATTTCAGAGATTAGCCGGAACAAACAGACAGACAGACAGACAGACAGACAGACGGACAGACAGACAGACAGACAGACAGACGGACAGACAGACAGACAGACAAAAATTTTAAAAAATGTTGTTTCGGTATAGGTAACGTGTATACATCCAAATGCACTTAGTAAAAAGCGGTTATTTTAATATTACAAACAGACACTCCAATTTTATTTATATGTATAGATAATTATGTGAAGTCGCAATTTCGATAGAGTCGATAAAAAAGCCCTTCCCAACAAAGTGACGATTGTGATTCATTAAAAATAGAAATTTCAGAATTCTTACTTCACGCAATGATTACAAATGCCCTAAAAACGCGCAGGTTCAATGGTTAGTATACCCTTTATAAATCACCCTGTATAGCATCATATCGAATCTACCTAAATCTGTGGCCTACGATCTGACCTCTAATTCTAACTTCCGAGATCCTATAGAGTCAACAAGAAAGTTTTTATTACAGGCCGATCGATTCGTTTACCTGACGACAGTTTGTCGAGGGCCCCGGGGGCCCTGGGCCCTTGTTTGTGGAGAGCGTTTGATCTTAGGAGTGGCCGGCCGAGACTGTAGCCAAATATAATATTGGTTGGTAGGAAACTTCTTTATGCGGAGTATTGATTTAAGAGGGACGAGTGGGGATGAAGAATTAGGGCCTATTCTAATACAATTTCAGATAATCTGACAAACTAAAATTGGTCACGGTCATGGTATAAGAAATTACTGAGTCTGAATAAGCTTTATTTGGCGGTGTTTATCAATCTAGATTGTTGTATATGTGAGCTAAGATATCTATATTTGGACCCGTGGAACTTGAACTCATAATCTTCAAACGGATAAGTGAGTGTAAACGTGATTAATAAAAAAGTATAGACACATTTAAAGTCAGAATCTGAATCTGAATATTTCTTTGGTCATGTAAACCATTAAGTAATACTTATAAATCGTCAGACTAGTTATAAAATGATAAGCCATAACTTCACCACCCGTTCGAAATGCCGTACCTATGGAGAAGAACGGGCTACAAAGTCCATGGGTTTTTTTTAAGATCTTTTATATTTTTGAGCAGTGCATTGTAATGGGTATGTGAGTAATTATAATATAGGAACGGCTAGGCAAGCTTGAGCAGCTGATCAAAAAATTACTAACTCTAAGTATATAATTACAAGTTAATGGCTACATGGTTCCCACATTTGCAAATTACTTTTGTAAATGATAATAAGTAGGGAGGCGAAAAAAAGAAACTGTAGCGACTACTTCAACCGCACCACAAGCTACGCAGATGGCACTGCAGACGCATTCAGAACAAAGACAATTGACGTCACAATCCTGAATCGCGCTATAAGAGTTTTCGGAGCAAGTAACATATATACAAGATCCCGACAATAACTGTCGGGGCATAGCGGCCGCCCCGCCAGGCATACCGCCCGCCTGGCTGGAAGATCTTCCCTTTACCGCTAAAAAACTAAATAGTCTGCTCCAACAAGGTCATTTATATTCCTGAGGAGGACCGAACCTAACCAAGCACTTTTATCCTTCAGATAAGCATCAACTGTGTAATATGCCTTCTGACATAGCGTACGTTTTATGTACGCTTTGAATTTATCAATTAAGTTATGACTACATTTTCATACGCCATTTTGAATTAATTATTCGGCTAAATTAGGAAAGCATATCGCCTTCGCTTGAAGCGTACACCTAACAAATGTTGTAATTGGTTTAATAATGATGAGCAGATATACTTTCGAAGTTTTATGTATTTAAACTAAAATTTACTCGCATTAAGCACAGGAATAATGGAGTCTAATAACGCATTTAAAGCACTCTTTAATAATTCAACGTTGAGAACTTTTCGTAATCAATATCTATGAATTGGACTGCTGACATTAGCGTAAGGAATTACACCTAAATGGATTTTAATTGTTGTTGCTTCCAATTTCTACAATTTTCCTTCTAAAGTTCTTTACACTAAATACTATTTTCCCGTTACACGTATAACCGTTGCGTGGGCAGTAATTAGAATAATTTGACATTTAAAAGTCAATAACTTATGAAAACATTTTTAATATTATAACGTTGGCCTACTTTATGTGCGTTGGTGGAAACCTTTGGTGAAGACAAAGTTTATTCAACCGTAAAATGTTATTTTAACATTTTGTTCTTCTGTTTTTACTATAAAGGTCTGACAACTAACAATTTGGTCTAGTTTGAGCGTAGGCTGCTTACCACCAGTAGAGTTGTCACCTGGTTTGCACCACCCAGGGTCACGTGTAGGGTATCTCGAGGGTACTTAATTCTCCTACGGACGAAGGTGACTCGACCCCAAAATCGTCTCTATTCGATTGTTAAGTACCCATAATACAAGCGTTGTTTAGTTTGGCACCAAGTGTATGGTGAAACTTTTTTGTTGGCTTAATCATTACAACTGCGATGGATGTTTAAGCAAGAAAACAAAAACAACTCATATAATTTTGGTCACGAACCATGAGACAAATTAGTACCACATATAGGCATTGTCCTTTTCATATATAATCCCTATTTCTCAGTGTTGTACCCCTGTATGGACATTGTCCTTTTCTTATAGAAATGTATAATACTTATTTCGCAACGTAATACTATTACATTTGTACACATTTATCTACTCGTCCTTTCGTTCTTTTCCGGGAATCCTCGTGTTTCCCTCGGGAAGCCGGTGGAAAAGTGTAAGACATGAATTACGCTCCCCTATTTATATTTGTTTGTTAAATCCTACTAATCCTTAATCCGTCGCTTCGTGTTACAATCCGAACTTGCTGGGCTGTGGTACAAGTAAGAGCGAGAGCTTGATATAAGAAAATATTTAAAGTGCACTTATTCATGGTGTGCGCGGTGGCGCGAAAGAGATTGCTGAATTTTCACGTTGCGTTAATGAATAGGGTCGGAGACAGTGCGTGCGTGCGCGCTTAGATTGACGCGCGGAATTTAATCATTGTTATTTTTAAGAATACAACAATATCAATAAAAACATCTTACCAAACTGGAAAATGAATAATTACCTAGCTAATGAGGGATAAATCATTTCAAAATATCTTTAGTTCAAGTTTCATAGGTCCAAATATCAAACTATTAGATCGCACAAATACTGATATATGAAGAGGAAGCAGCAACTTCTAATGTAATCATAATGTCATCGAGGAAAAAAAATATGCTGACACTGTCCAACTTATACACGCAATCTGTGGTGTGAGAGGGATGGAAGTGCTTACGTTACCGAAACGGTGCATCAAAAGGATTGCGCTCATAAACATTTTAAAGATCAGTAGCCTCTTAAGTCTTTAATTTATCTATCAGAATCTGTTTCTGGAGATCTAAGAGATCTCCGTTGGGACCAAATACCACCGGCGAAATGTCGGTGCACCAATGCATCTCTGCGCACCCTTTCTGGGATACAGGCGTGATGAAATATCCTTGAAGCCTTTAAAGCAAACTTATTGGGTACAGACGGCATAAGAAGTATTCTTATACCACACCCCAGGAATAAATCTCGATGATACCAACCATGGGAGTTTTTCTTGCAAATCGGGCTCAAGTAACTGGCTTTGAGGAGATTACATTTTTGCATCTCAATTTTGAGATCCCGATGGCGGCTCATCCGCTCTTTCAGATACTATCAATCTGCAAGGGTAGTGGAGAAAATAGTTTTAAAATTAATTAACAGTTAAACATGCAAGGCAGTAAGAAAGTCTTACACGAAATAAAAACCAGAATTCCGCAAAATACCATAGAGCGAATCCAAATAAGAGATGTTGTAATAAGATTTTCCTACAACACGATGCGTGACACAGCGCGGGATGAGAGAGACGTTGGATCCTGCTAACATCTATATTTTCCAGCTAATAGTAAATAGCAAAATCTAAACGATTTATCATGTCGAGATTACTACGTGGTTTAGCTAGACTATGCAAAATGTCTCTAGTGCCACTGATAGTATAGGATGAGTATGATATAGTGACATCGAGGTAAAATAAAAACGGACATGTGAACGCTTGCGTGCTTTTCAAAAGTCTGACCAAGGCCACGCCCACCGTGATGACGTCAGGACCTAGTTAGGAATCACTGCAAGTTCCTTATCGTACCTCCATTTGTAATAGCTTTATGGTAAGTACTCGTCTCTCTAAAATAATTGAAGGTACAAATATAAAAAAAAATACAACCGAATTGAGAACCTCCTCCGTTTTGAAGTCGGTAAAAAAATAGGATTACTTACATACGTAAAACAATGACGTGTTAGTTGCGCCATTAGCTCAAGAACGGGCGTGCAGATTTTTATGATCTTTGATTTTTTAATATTGTTCCGCCCAGAATAGCAGAATAACTATTCAAACATGGAAAAAATGCACAATTAAGACAATTTATGTTCTCATAGGTACATTTGATTCTAAGGCGTTACGAAGTTCGCCGGGACAGCTAGTAAATATATGAATCTAGCACTTGATGGGTAGGTACTGTCCTGTCTAACCCATAAAACATCTTGCTTGTTGAACACACATAGACTCCATGCCTATAAAGAATATCAAACACTCCCCGAGAAATATAAATCACTTGATTTTACGAGTAAATATTTTTCTTCAAATATTCTGACGACAATAAATTGTTTACATGTCGCACTATATCCACATAACAGTCGCAAAGACTCCATACAACCAGATTCCTGCCGGGTTCCCTTTAAAAAATGGCAGCCACTAGTGTTTATTATTTCCAAGTAATAAGCCCACATTACAAACCCTTTTAACAAATATAGCTTAGTCACTGGTATGTAATACCTTCATGTGTAAGTACATATTCGAGAATAAGTTCCAATAATGAATCTTTGAGGAGAAGTCACGATCAATTTATCGAATTAAAGAGCTTAGAAGAGATTGAAAGTTGACGCGGCCGGTGAAGGGATGATCGCGGAATTACCGCGGGATTAGGCCCTCCGCCTCGAGATCCGGGCCCTCGCAATAAGAACTCTCCCGGGATTGTAAGAAATGAATCAAACGTTCACCGGTATATTGAATTCAAAGATTATGTTATTGAAGACAAGATAGTTGATTGTTAATTATTTTTTCGTAAATGGAATCTATCATTTCTATAAAATGTGTTAAGAATAAAAGTGTATTAAACATTTTGAGAAAGTATCTATAAGTATTTTATTTTGTGGAGAATTAGCCTTGAAATAAAACTAATTTTACGGATTTTATCGTGTTTATTTTATGTTATTTACGTTCCTGACGTTTCGGCTGCTTTACAGCAACCATGGTCACGGGAGGACTCAGGTGTTAGACGTCCTAGTGTCATACTTTGAATTGGGATACTCTCATATTTAGTTGTTGTTTGCGGTCCAATCTATGCAGAAAGTGATCAAGGACTTGATAACTTTCCGTGAAAGTTAACAGTGCTGTAAAGCAGCCAAAACTTCGGGAACGTAAAAAACATAAAATAAACACGATACAATCCGTAAAATTAGTTTTATTTCGATTCATACACCTGTCACATCTACGACCCACAGTCTTTGATAAATCCAGTCTCAAATACAAGAGTATATATATCTAATAATTCGTTACTCAGTTCCATTATATTAGCTGAGTGAGTGGCTATCGACTGATTCACGTATAATAGACTCGTACCTCCCCTAGCTGTAGGGGGGGGGGGGGGGGCGACTTAATGGAAATAGTTTTGGGCTCCAAAAGGGTTTCCTGCTGAGCCGGGTGGCTACAGATGTTAAGATATGAAAATTTGTGTATTCGAGGTAAGTTAATCAATGTACCTGTTAAGTCAATTGAAGATGTTGATTTAATGATAGTTTATAACGTAACTGTACTGCTCCAGGTGGTTGCGGGTTCGCTTCCCGCGTTGGCAAATTTCGGAAATGACCTTTTCGTAGTTCCCTCGTCTGGATGTTACTGGGATTGCGCGCAGTTCATGGTATGGTACCATCATAGAAGCGTTGCTTAGACTGGTCGCGTGATTCTAAGCACACAAGTCTCTGTTTATATGGAGTGGAATTAATTCCCACTAACCTAACCATTTCGGCATTGTTATGCAGATCTATATATTATAATAATATCGCCAGACGAACACATCAGCTGTACGGTCCCAAACTAAGCAACGCTTGAACTTTGCGTACCGTACAATAGACCGCGGGCGATCCCAGTATATAATACTTGTATAGATATTAAACATTCATGACTCGGGTATGAGCATTCGCGCTCATCACACAACGTTTGTCCCTACCAACCTACCAACGTTTTGAACGCGGTACCCTCAGCGCACGCAGAAAGTAGAATCATAATACCAAAAAGTATGTGTCTATTCCTTTCCAATGATTTTTGTTTTGTTTGACATGTCCAATAAATGTTCCTTTTCCTTTTTTCTTTTCGTTGTATCCCTTTTAAGTTCGCTCGCAATTCGATGCTCACGTTGAGTCTCACAAATACTTTGTTGATGTAAATGTTAATTGAAATAAATATTCTATTCTATTCTATAGTCTTAAACTTGTTATGAAATGCCTAGTTATAAATGATGGTCTAAATATTCTATTTGACATGCCGACGACATTACTTAGTTTTATGCGATTTTAAACCTCAAAGAAATGAAAGTAAAGGTTAATTACATGTAAAGGTAGTTTTCCACTCAGAGCCCCCGAAACAGCGCGTTAGCGACATAAAGGTGCGTACTCACCGACACACGGGTTGTGGTTCACAACGGCGAAGATGCGGTCGCAACGTTTCTTCATGTGCGTATTGGGGCAGATGCAGCCGAAGAGTGGGGAGAGCCGAAGACCAGCCCAGGCCTCGCGGCAGGCTTCCCTGCGATCAAAATGTGAGGTAAATCAGGGGAAGAAGTAAATAGGTCAATGGACTGCTCTTGTAACCAAGATATTCTGGGTTCAATCCCCACACTGGCCATTAGACTATTAACGTGAGCCCATTATAACACAAGCTTTAGATAAGTTGGACGGGCTAATAAGTAGTACTTAAGTGTTTACCGCACATCTAGTGATCTTTATTAATAACTAGCTTCTACCCGCGGTGCTTCGATGAAAATATAGCCAATACCAGTCAGAGATAATTTAGCTAGCTATTAGTGAATTAATTATCAGAATCGGTTCATTAGATCCGGAGATTACCCCCTAAATCCAAACGCACAAACTAACAGACCAGCTGCTAAAGTCTGCCTAGCCGTTCCTACATTGTTCTCACATACCCATAACAATGTGCCGCTCAAAAATGTAACGGATCAGCTACTAAATGTATAATTGTGGCGCTTGATGGGTAGGTACTGTCATGTCTAACCCATAAAATATCTTGCTTGTTGAACACATGTCTATAAAGAATATCGGACACTCCCTTAAAAATATAAATAGCTTGATTTTACGAGTAGTACTTAATTTTTCTTCAAATATTCTTATTTATATATTACTGCTGCGCCCCGCGGTGTTACCCGCGATTAAAAAGAAACTATCTCACGGGAACCATACATTTTACCGGGATAAAACGTAGCTTATGTATGTATTCCAGACTATAATCTGTCTCTGTGCCAAATTTCATCCAGATCCGTTCAGCCGTTCTGGCGCGATTGAGTAAGAAACATCCATCCATGCATCCAAACTTTCACATTTATAATATTAGTGGGATTTCAATGCTTATTTATCTTTTCGTAAACTAGAAGTGTACTTTTATAGCTGAGCATCAAAAACAACATTTATTACTGTCGCCTTTCATTTTAAAACAGTCCGCACATTTTATAGTGTACACACGTTTCATAATAAATGAGGGAAGAGTGACGTCACGGCCGCCATATTAACGTTTATTTTATAAATTCATAGAGGTATAAGCTAAATGAAGCTGTTACGAGCGATCGATCCAGCTTGTTAATTTTAAATGGAGCTTATAGATGGTACCTGTACAGCATAGTTATTATTTTTGTTGTAACTAACGTTTTCCCACGGCTCTGCCTGCGCAATCATCGAAAGTACTCTCTAGCTCGCCCCTCTCATTGGTCAATAGCGATCCAATCGTGAAATAATAATATAAAATAATAATACCAGCCCTTTTTAATGTCCCACTGCTGGGCACGGGCCTCCCCTCAATTCGAGAGGGATTAGGCCATAGTCCAGCACGCTGGCCCAGTGCAGGTTGGCGGACTTCACACACCTTTCGAGGGGTTCTCTCAGATATGTAGGTTTCCTCACGATGTTTTACTTCACCGTGCCAATCGTGAAAACACAGTTGAAATTGGTCGGCTCTTGCCGTGATATTCAAACAAACAGACACATCACAAGGATTACGAAAACATCTTTCACACAATTGAGAGACATCCGAACAGCCTATTACATAACTTTTTAAAAATCATAAATTAATTTTTTTGGCATACCCTTGTTACAGTTATATACAGGCTGATTCAGAAAGACAATACCATTGAAACTAAGCTTCTTTAGCTCATTTGTATTCAGTTTGTAAAGTCACAATTTTGATATGTCAATTATTCAAAGTGCAAAATTGCTCGCATAAAATCATAATTGTCATTGCGTTGGGACAAAATTATTTTTCTAGTACCCCCCCCCCCCCCCGCACCTGCTTATGAAGTATTTTTACCAACCTGTCCTCCATCTTGCATTCTCCGTCGCGGGCTTTGCAAGCGTTCTTGAAGCGATCGAAGAGTACGGAGCAGGCTTTCTCGTTGTGGCAGACGCTCAGAGCGTAGGTGCAAGTCGGCAGAGTCTCCACGGGGTACGGGTCCTTTTCTATGAAATTAAAAATTCACCAATTTAGGAGGACATTTGAAGATTGAGGATTTAGAAGGGAAGCTTCTCATCTTTACCAACGGCCTGTATATAGAGGGTTGTACGAGCCATAGCTAAAGTCTTCATACCTTATATCTGATGTGAGCTAAAGAACTTGTATCTATTCTTGAGTTGTATCGGAAAATACAACCAAACACACCATGAATATTCTCAGCTATACTATTATTTCCAACTTCAGTCTGGAAGCAGACTTCGTACTTTGATATAATTTTACCCTAGTTAAAAGTTTCGGCGCAAAATTATCACGGTAGGCTATCAGTTCGGGGTATAACTTTAATTAGAACTTTGGGTTACTACTGGTCTGGCTTGTTAAAAGAGGATGTTTGCTATATGGATTGAAGATCCGGGGGCTTAGTTCAAGTTGTGACTGTATCAATCAAATACCGATCGGGACGAATCTATGCAAGTATATATCGCAGCAACTTAAAATAATACCATCACTTGTTTTGTATTTATATACGTTCAAAACTTAAACTAAGTTCCCAGAATGATATCACGTTTCAGCTTACTATATCACATCTTGTTATATCACATCTTGTCAGACATGATATCACAAATGCGCAACATAAAGTGTTCACAAAAAATGGTAGTCGAAACTCTATCATCCACTTGAAAATGGAAGTAGAGAAGGAGGGTTACAGAAGTCTATCAAGTCCAAAAGACTTGGTTAAACTGCGTCTACCATTATTTTAACTGTCCTATTAAATGCAGATTGAATTCGGAAGAGAAGTAACCACAGCGGCCAATAATGACTTCTATTTAAATACATGAAATGTCCCAAGGAAAGTTAATTGATGTTGCGCCAAGAATTTTAATTAGGAAGAAGAGTGCTCGAAAAAAAGTTATTAAAGATATGGTTCTCGAGCCCAGTCTCCCAGTACCTATATCATTCCTTACATAGTTATGAAAAGTACATGACTCGGGTACATACATTCGTGGTCAACACACAAACTTGGTCCCTACCAGAATTCGAGACGGGTACCCTGGGTAAGAAAGCAGGGTCACTACCTACTCCCCCATTTGAGTTGTAAACCGCTAAAGTAACCAGAGGACAGCATGTATAGCAGTGATAGCCAAGTTGGTAGAACGCTTGCCTCGGTAACAAGGATTTCTGGATTTCATGTGAGAATCTCATTTTCACCCATGATTATCCCTTGCTAAACGGTGAAAGAAAACATCGTGAGTCCCCTCAATCTCGAAAGATGTGTTTAGTCCGCCAACCCGCACTGGGCCAGCGTGGTGGACTATGGCCTAACCCTCTCGCATTGAGGGGAGGCCTGTGCCCAGCAGTGGGACATTAAAAAGAGCTGGTATTGTTTATATATTACTATAACCAGGGGACTAAGGATGGGTCCCTTCTTACCCTTCTTCATGACAAACACGCAGGGATGATCGAACAAGAAGTCTCGGAACGAATTGCATTCGGGATCCACGTTCGGCTCACGACAGAGACACGTCGGCTTGAAGAACGGGAAAGCTTGCAGAGTCCTCAGAGCAGCCTGGCATTTCGTCACGGTCACCGTTGAGCAAGCCACTGGAACAAATGAGATGTGTTATCGATTTAATGACACAATAGTTCGAGTTAAGGTTGAATTTTCTATATCGGTCGATTTTGGATAGCACTCCTCGAGGATGATTTTGGAGTCTTTCCCGTCGAATTTAAGTCTGCAATAAATTTGGTTAACGATCTGCGCGGTTATTTTAAATCATCCGTAATGGATCTTGGAAACATCGGTGATGAATTTTATCGGTGATGTGTTTTTGATTATATAAAATAGTCTTCTGACAACTAGTCCGTGGTCGGAAGGGACATCAACATTGGGTAGTTTTCGAATCAGTTTTCCACATCAGAAAAATTACTCCCTGAGTGAATATAAGCCAAGGAAGAGGTTCCTTGGCTTATATTTTATACTAGCTGTTGCCCGCGACTTCGTCCGCGTGGTATTTAACAAAGACAACCGTTGACAACAGCCTGCTCGCCCATTCTGAGCCCGCGGGACGCATTGCAGGTTGTTGCTATCAAACTTAATCAGGCGCTGCGCTGCAACATTGGTTTTAATTTTTTTTCGTGACATCCTAATTTTTTTTCTAAAATAAAATTAACCTAAGTTACTCCTTGTTACATCAGCTATCTGCCAGTGAAAGTCCCGTCAAAATCGGTCCAGCCATTTCAGAGATTAGCCGGAACAAACAGACAGACAGACAGACAGACAGACAGACGGACAGACAGACAGACAGACAAAAATTTAAAAAAATGTTGTTTCGGTATAGGTAACGTGTATACATCCAAATGCACTTAGTAAAAAGCGGTTATTTTAATATTACAAACAGACACTCCAATTTTATTTATATGTATAGGTATCGAAATCAGAATCAGAATATTTGTTATTCATGTACACCATTAAGCACTGTACTTGTGAATCGTCACAGTTGTTACAAAATGCTAGGCTACAACATTACCATCCGTTCGGAATGCCGTTCCTATGGGCAAGAATATATTTACACTAGGTGGTAAATTCACGACTTATTTGACAAATGGTCTACACAATTTATATCAAATACATTTGAAAAACAGCCCCTATTCAAAATGTACACGTAGACGCACAATCTCCTTTGAGTCTCATTCTGAACAAGATATAATCAACCGTCCAAAATATTGACACATTTTTGGTCGGTCAAGTCATTACCAAGTATTCAATTTGATGCCTAGATCAATGAAGAAAATCTAATTCTATAAGGTCCGAGGGCTAACTCAGTGTCACGCCCTAACAAGCTCCTGCAAAAAGTACCTTCAAAGCAAAAAGCATATCCTCGATTATCCGATGAATTAGGGTGGTTTTTGTGTCGATAAGTCATTAGGGCGGAGCCCAATGATTGTATTAGACTTTTTCCTTTATATGCCGAAGCCCTTCAAGTTTGCTGATAGAATATATTTGGGCTCAGTGAATCAGACATATTGGACGATAGAGGTAAGCTTTATTTATTTATTTTGATTTTATTAATTTAATACAAATCGCCAGAACTGATTTATTTTAATCAATTATGATACCTTAACATAATCTAATGACATACATAGTATAAATTTCATTCTTTAAGTCTAGTTGTACGCGACCAAAGCCAAGGGTAAAAGCTAAATTACAATAAAATGAGAACAGATGGACATGGCGAAATCAAAAGGTGGACTACGCAGCACTAAAATGATGTATAGAATTTTAAGCGTCATATTTCAGTAAGGCTGTGTGCACACCGAGCCATTACATCTTGACGAGGGTCGACACGGCTCGCGTTTATCGACGATGAACGTTTAAAAATTCCGCAGCAGAAGGCGGGCACATAATTTGCCACTTGCTCCGTTCAACTAGTGAATTATTACCATAATTTTTCATTCTCAAAATTGCGCTCTTATAATTCCGTTTGCGTCAATTTTCGCTCGTGCAGACTGAGCGTTAAGACAGATAAATTGCTCGGTATTTTTCTTGCAATTAGTATTATTTAATGTCTTACTATTTTGAACAATCTAGAAAAAATATAGGTGGACTTATTATAGTACATAAATTGTGGTATTTTTTTTTAAATAAAAAGGATGTTTTACTTTTTTAGAACCACAGGCGGCACCATAGCCGCGATCCTAAAGTTTATTATTACTAGTTACCAATTAATTTACCCTCACCATCCTCGGGAACGTGTTATTAAGTACCGTGGTTGCCCCGAGGCATGCCGTTGCAATAGCAATCCAATTACATTGTCACACAACGAAGAGGGCTCACGTGGTAAAAACACCGATGGAAAAGGAAAGACTAGGAGGGATCTAAATGGATGGATGTTTGTTACTCAATCACGCCAGAACGGCTGAACGGATCTGGATGAAATTTGCCGCAGAGATAGATTATAGTCTGAAATAGCATATAGGCTACTTTTTATCCCGGTAAAATGTATGGTTCCCGTACGATAGATTTGTTTTAATCTTTCATAGAAAAGGACAGAGGAAAAGGACTTTTTTTTAATTGCGGATAACACCGCGGGGCGCAGCAAGTTATTCATATTGATAATAAAAACACCTTCGTTTGTTAAAAGAAAACATTTTAGTTGTTTGTACCACGCGGTCGCACAAACTATGTTGTACGCCACATTACTAAATACAATCCCGAACAATGCAACCGTCGACTCACTCCGCCATAATGTCCGCCATTGTGCACTCCGTGACGGAGTCCGCCATGCCCCGAGTTGATTAATGGCGGCGAATGGCGGATTAACTTCGCTTTGTGCCGTTTGTTTCAGATGATTCGGGGAAACGATTTTTCGGCGTGTAAGTAATTGTATTTGTTTTGAACTTAGATATGGGTCTTTATAAGTTTATTTCTTTGGTATAAGTATAACCACAAAACAACATGAATTATTTACAACTAGCAACTATTTACCCTACATAAAATAAAATAAAATAAAATTAAGATAAAAAATAAAATAAAAATTAGGCATGTTTCAGAATGGAGTGTAGCTTTCCAGATCCCCACCACCATTGGCCGGCAGGGTGCCCAGAACGCTGGCAGCATTGCCACGTTGAATGGCAATGCTGATGTGTTGGCCAAAATATGTGCCAGCGTTCTGGTCTCCAGATTTAGAACTTTGATTTCGAACTTTAATGGAAAGGAAATAGGACCACGTAGAATTTCTGTCACTTCAAAATGAAGAGTTCTATGGATTAGCTTGGTTGGACAAGGCTGGCATAGCGATTCAATTTCCGGATCGTGCTAAGTTATATTGGTAATTTGGCTTTTCTGGCTATCACGTTGTAAGTCCGCCTGATAAATAGCAAGACTAAACTCGACCCTATTAAATGGTCCATAAGTACAAGTAAATGTGGGTGTATAACACCTCTGCCTACCCCTAAAACGAGGTGTTGCTATGGCCAAAGTGTGTCAAGCTGTGTACCCAAAGGTTAATAAGCCCCTGACCAAGAAACACCCTCACTCACATGCGGCCCCCACAAAGAATTCCCGAAAAACGATCACTCACCGGTTCGGTTACACGAAAATACATATAATTCACACAATTCACACACCTAAAGCCGGGTGCCTACTAGCGAAGCCGCGTCATTGCGACGCACAATAAACCCGCGGTGACAAGGGACCGCCCTCTGACATCGCGCCGTTTTGTCAACGCTAATGCGTTGAAAATTCACACCGGAGCTATTAGGATTGGTGTAGATGAGGGTAGGTAACTTAGTTTTTTTTTTCTCAAACTTGTCAGTTCGATAATTAAGGGGGTGCGGTCAAAATTCTTGCCACCTTTCCGCGCGGAAAGGCTTGATTAATTAGCAGTCTGTGTTCTTCTGTTTAGCGTAATAAATTTGAGGTAATTAGCGTAATCGAATTGAGGTATTGCATACGATGTCGTACGACACGTACGGGGATACGATACGCCACTACAATAACACATATGCAAAGGCAAACCTTTAAGGAGAGCACATACGATTCATTACTTTTATAATATTCTTAAAATGAAATATTATTTCAATTCGGTTATCAATTTCAGTGTCCTCAATGCGGTTTCTATTGTAGTGTAGTCGAACCTTAATACTGTATTGCCAACAATACCTTATGCCTTCGCTATACAGACTAAAGAATTCGTCTTAATTACCACAATCGAACCTCGACTCATCATTGTCAAGTGCAAATTGAACCCGCAGTAATTTATTTGAAATAGATGAATGGGAGAAGTTTTTAAGATTTAGAATCGATCTACAAAGGATCTTTTGAGGGTAATGTGTCTACTTAATTTTGTAATGTAGTGTAAAGAAATGCTTGTCTTGGTAATGACCATCAGTACGTCAAGTGCGAGTTTATTTGCAAGCTAACCGTATACTTTATAGTCTACCGTATTTAGACATTTTGTATGGAAAATTGAATGTTTTAAATATCGTGCACTAGAGGCGCTCTATAATTCTCCATACAAAATGTCTATATACGGTTGACTATAAAGTATACAGTTAGCTCGCACTTGACGTGCAGGCCAGAAGACTTAATAGAATATATACATTGTGTTTACTCTGTACGATAAGCCAAGAGTCGACTGGCTTAAGATCAGATCACTAGACTATACGGTAATCAAATTGAAAGGGAAAAGAACTGTATCACACTGTAGTGTGTTAGCCAAGAAGAATCTTTGTGTATATGTGTTTGTAAGATCCATTTGGAGCTACATTCACAGACGTCCTGGGCCACAAGTCTGCTTACACAATCGATTCATAATTGATCAGCAATCGCATAGTAACTGTCACTTTTGACAGATATTGTATGGGATATCTGTCAAAAGTGACAGTTGCTTTTCGATTATGAATCGATTGTGTTAGCAGACTTGGGGCCCTGGTTTAATGATGGACATGGCGACATGGAATTGATACTAACTTTGCCAACGCAACTATTTCTTCTCTGTACTGAACTTCACAATTTTTTATGAGTAGCTTATAGGATAAAGATATCCTAGAACGACATGATAGTATTAATACGTACAGGATATAAAATATTTTCGTTCTAAGATAATCAAAATAAACCACAGCCACCATAATCTGTACATAATAAAATCTAATTGTTTTGTAACAACCCTTATCCTATGAAAATCCTAATCCTATTGTTAAGGTTCCCATTGTATTCGGTATCAAGGTTGCGTGATCCGTATCGCGGTGTTGCAAGGTTCTGGTCAACATTTATCCGGGATAAACCGCATGGACTGGTAAAGGTAGGCAAATTGCGTCAACATCTGGATACTCGAAGACGGTCGCTGACGCCGTGGCAGACGGTGGCAAAGTTAGTCCAACGATTTGAGCCCCCTTACAGTGAAAACGTGGCCACGGGAAACATAAGCCAGGGTCCTGAGGAGACGGCCTTTGCACAGCATTGGGACATACTGCTACTTGAGCAACTTCAAGCTATGTTGACTACTATAGGTGTCTGTCGTATCATCAGTACTCTTCTTGAGGATACAAAGCTCGAAGGTAAAAGGGGCACTTGGAGCATTCAAGTAACCGCATAATTTCCTCCGAGAATATCATGGTTGTTTTATGGTATAGGTGGCTAAACCCACAGCTCTCAAAGATGTGAATCGGAGCAGACTAATTCAGCTGTGATAGGATTCGTAATGTCAGAAGTCGTTTACTAGCAAGCCACGTACGTTAACGCAATTTACTAATTGCCGATAAATAATTAAGCCACCACTAAATTATTGGTGTGGCAAGGATGTGTAATGTCGATGATACTGGATCTTTAGGATTGTTTTCGCATGGCAATACAAAGCTTTCATAGTTTGGTATAACCTTATTGGAGCGTTGAAATAAAACTAATTTTACGAATTTTATCGCGTTTTCATTATGATCTTTACGTTTACGACGTTTCGGCTGCTTAACAGGAACCATGGTCACGGGAGGACTGAGGTAGTTGACGTCCTAGTGTCATAGTTTGAACCGGGGGTACCCTCATATTTAGTTGTTGCTTGCGGTCCGATCTACGCAGAAAGTGCTCACAGTGTTTTGAGGTCTTGCAATGGTGCGCTTGGTTTTGGATTTAATGATGTCCTTATTGGATCGATCAAAAGAAAATACTATAGATATAATAGATAGAAGACAGTACTCAATGCCCTACTGATCCAAGTAATGTCCTCCACACAGTTTCATGGAGAATAACTAAAGTTGGTTACACTACATGTAAGGGTTAGGGATGAATTTAAACACATTTTGTGGTAGCATTCCTCGTATGCACCAATTTGATTCGCACCTGATTTATTATTTTCTATTCCACTTAGTGCATAAAATGAATTTAGGGCTTTATAAAAATACTGAATAAAACTAAGATACGATATATTACAATAGATGATACAGGAGATTATACAGGATGATTTAGAAATAGTATTAACCTTTGACCCTACACTTCTTAAGTGCATTTGTAATCATTATGTATAGTCAGAATTTAAAAAAAAATAATTAAAAGAATAACATTCAAATAGTATTCCCCCTCTGAATCACTTGTATTGATCTATAAATTATTTGAAAAGTATATTTTCCAATTGATAATTTACTAACTTTAATTACTCAATCAAGAAATATCACCTATCATGATGGTATACTTCTGAGAAAAGTTTTAGTAATTATACTGTTAGTGTGTCTATTCTTAAATAAATAAATAAGAAATAATGATGTATGCGCTTTACTATCTCCTTCTGTAACGGAATCCTATTCCTTTTGCAGTATAAGTTGATTGTATTATCGATATCTTTATTAGATATCGTACCTTTCCTAATACCTAAAGACTCTAGATGCCATAAATGTGTAGGGTACTGGTGCGAATCTAGTTGGTGCGCTCGGTGGAATGGTCCATTTTGTTCAAAAGCTACCCTTTTTCCGGTAAGTACGCTGGTATAGTGAAAGGGCTCGCAGCCTTGGAGAAGTTGTTATGTAATATTAACCAGGAGCATATTATGTGAAGACACGGTACCACAACATACAAACGTGTGTCTCGGCAATCTTCGTCAATGTTCGGCTATACGAATGTTATATTAACTGTATTACAGCTAATAGGCGTAGCTTACGCCGCATTTCGTGTATACCTTACATTGCCGGTACATAAGATTTAGTGGCACCCCACTCAAAGGCGGTGATGGCGGACCAAGGGGAGGTACATACGATTTAGTGACCCTGCTTTCTGTACTGAGAGTGCCGGGTTCGAATCGTGGTAGGGGAAAACATTTTGTGATCAGCACTAATGTTCGTACCCGAGTCATGAATATTTTAATATCTATATACCTAAGTTTTATATATCTACTGGGGTAGCCCCCAGTCCATTGTGCGGTAACCATAAAATATAATTACTTAGTATGGGACCGTACAGTTAGTGTGTTCCTCTGGCGATATTATTACCCACCCTTTTGACCTTCAAAGGCATCTCCAGGAAGACACACTCCAAACTTAAAACACTGCAATCAGCATTCATCGCCACCATCTTGGAGTACGGATAAGCTTGAAGGGTCCTCAGGTGCTGGAGTGGCTCTACAGGATACTGGGACCTGCTTATGTTTAAGTACAAGATTGTAGGTAGATTTTTTACGCGAATGTAATTTTATTCTTCTAAAATTGGTGGGCTGCTAGTTTGGTACGTGATTTAAATACTAGGTGACTGATCCTGTACTCGGGAGCAATATAATTTGGTTGCTGAAATCTACACAGCACTTCTGCCCACTCTACGGAGAATATGGCCTTGATGGTATTTATTTAACACAAGTTGTCCCAGCACACTTGTCTTGTCAAAGTGTGGTAAAGTTCTAGCTTAGCATTTTGTAACTACTTTGACGACCGGTGGATGCGATTGGCGGAGGACCGTGATGTGTGCAAATCATTGGGAGAGGCCTATGTCCAGCAGTGGACGTCTTTCGGCTGTGTGCTGCCAGTGATGACATATACACATTCTTAACACTCAACAATGATTTCACGAAACTCTGACCCTAAGTTAACTAAAAAAAAATATCCAAAATGTAATATCAATAGCTTCATAGTTTTTCCATAGCAGGACCACGGTGACAATTAAAATGCCACTGTCATTCCGTAAACACGTTCAATTATCAAGAGTTGTGAAGACACGCCATTTTCATATCATCATGTCACATCCATTATTTTATTTATAATGTGTATCTATTGATTGTTTTATTGCTATTAATTACTTGACATTGGCAAAATACCCGCTAAGTTGTGGGTGAGGCTATTTGCATATCCATTTTATTTCATCGCATTTCATTTCGTAAAGAAAGAAGAAGAATAAGAGTTGTGAAGACACGCCATTTTCATATCATCATGTCTCATCCATTATTTTATTTATAATGTGTATTTATTGATTGTTTTATTGCTATTAATTACTTGACATTGGCAAAATACCCGCTAAGTAGTGGGTGAGGCCATTTAAGAAAGAAGAAGAAGAAGAGTTGTGAATCGATCGCGCCAAGTTTGGAAAGTGAAGTAGTTATCGCGCCAGTGACCTCCTTCCATTGTTGCGCCCCCCTCACACTACATATCGACGTGTATCGAGTGGTGTGACCATGATTCTGTTCATTATAAAGACAGCTACGCAGTGTCTCCAACCCTCTTAGTCAAAATTACGGTGTTGCCTGGTCTCAAAATACGGTAGATGGTGGAAAATTACGGCAGACCAGTGTTTGCAGCTAAAATACCCTGCTCTTCCAAACTGAAGCAGCAGAATAACCTTTTTTTTTTTTTTTTTTTTACGTTACGCATCCCAATGCAATGTTGCCGTAATATTTTGATAAATCAAGTGTTGTCATTATAGAAATATGGACACGGACGAAATTACGGTAGATTTTGACATGTCTACGGTAGGTGTTAGACCTAGAGAAATTACGCTAGATCTACCGTAATTACGGGACATGGCGGCGGCCTCTTTGACAATGTGCCAATTGGTGAGAGAAAAAGTTACAATCACGAACTCTCGGACATATAGTTTAAGCCTCAATGTTATTGCCGACGATATAGCACCGCGTGAAAACATTATACAATTTCTTTATTATTATTCTTTCTTTGTTATTTTTTCTTTCTTTATTATTATTTAACGCTAATGCAATTTATAGGCTTATTGCTTATTGAGCAACTTTATGTCTTACTATTTCATTCAAACAGTAGATATATTATTATTTGTTTACAACTAAAATTATACAATAATGAATGCATCATAATACTAACTACGTTATTCTATAGCCCACGGTATTTCCGTGGCCCTATTATTCTATGTAATTTATTTTAGATTCTTAAGTATTATTATAATAAAACACTGGTTTTATTTACATGCTCACAGTTTAAGGATTCTTCTATCATTTATTTTGCTTTAAGTTTGCGTTTCATCAGTATTTACCAGTATACTTTCTTAATTGAAACTACCAATCTAGGTCACGTAAATTAGCCATCGCGTCCTCATTGTTCGGGACGTGTCCTAGACCGGTCGGACATGTGGTCACACTACAGAACTCACCTCACACGTGAATATCGGTCACCCTTTTGTTACCAACACTTGTTATTAATATATATTTTTTGACGTATTGTCCCTGGCTTCCAAGAAAGTGTTTTGGGATCTTATAAATCATGGTGCTTGAGTTTCGTGGTCGATATTAAGGGCGAGGGTCGAGGAAGGATTATGTTTGAAATATGACTTCGTTGGTATTAATATTTGAATTTTCTTAATATTTCCGTTAATGGAAAGTCTTGGTCGAGGAGCAATATAGCAGGTTCCTGAAAGTCGCTGATTTTTTTTAAATATATTTTCTACTGTTACGCAGTGAACTTCGTACCTCCTGAGAATCGAATGTATGAGAAAATGAATTATCTTTATTATTGTTATTCGTGGCGAAGACAAATTAAAAAAATCGAAGATCATAAAATTCGGCCCACCCGTTCTTGACTTATGAATGGTGTAACTAACATGACTTTGTTTTATATATTTTGACAGAAGTTACATACGAAGGATTTTATTTCAGCTTTTAAATTATGATTTGCGCTGAAATATTCTGCGTCTACTACATGCAAACCGCCCCGGATCAGGAGAGAGTGTAATTCGTGATTATTGCTTGCTATACCCAACAAACAAGTTTTGACTTTATTTTTAGGTTTATAAAGTTGGTTATCATAAGGGCAAATAAGTAGCCACTATAATATGTAAGTCGCTGTATATTTATCTTCGGGTGTAGCACTCACCTTCACTCAACCTGAATACCCTAAAAGTCCCATTAAAATATTACAAAGAGTACTTAAATTAAAAGAAAATAATACAAATTCGTATTACCCCATACCTTATAATAAGTCGCCTCGACCTTCTAGTACATAGTGAGAACACACGAAAATAATAAATAATTTATTACTTATAGTCTTAGGACACGAAACTTGTACGTACTTACAAAAGTTTAAACGTTCAAGGGCAGCTCTACTGTATAAGCAAATATATTTACAACTAGCTGTTACCCGCGACTTCGTCCGCGTGGTATTTAACGAAAAAGTTTTTCTAAAATAAAAGTAGCCTAAGTTACTCCTTGTTACATCAGCTATCTGCCAGTGAAAGTCCCGTCAAAATCGGTCCAGCCATTTCAAAGATTAGCCGGAACAAACAGACAGACAGACAGACAGATAGACAGACAAAAATTGTAAATAAAAATGTTTTGGTTATTTGTATGTATATATACCTAAAGATGAGTGACAACAACGCAACAGCGGTACACAAATGACTGAAGTAATTCTGATACATAACCTTAAAAACATTTTTGTATTCCGTAAGGCTTGCAAAAGCCAGGGCCTTAGAATTCACTTGGGGGGGGGGGGGCTGGGGCTCTGGACCAAAGACAATAACCGACAACACCACAGAGACCACAGAGAGAATAAATAACGTTGGATCAGCCAAGGCATTTTGGCGGGGTTTGTAGCCCCAAACCTTCCCTCTGCCTATGACCCTGGGCAGAGCTCTATTATTGGTGGATGCCAGTTCCTTCTCGACGACTTCCTGTACCTACTCTACCGTCTCCTAAAGTCATTGTACTACAATTACAAAAGTTTATATTGTTTTTTTTTTTATTACATTATAGGCAAGTATTTGATCTCAATCTCACCTGATGGTAAGTGACGATGAGATCTACGATGGAGCATACTTGCCTAGGTAGGTTTAGCTTTCGCTACGACCTCGCCCTTGAGGCGTTGCAAAGTCGAAGCTATTATCTGTGAACATATCAAAAACTGTTAAAAGCTTTTAAATTCTAATCGTAAGTATGTAGTTTGGAAGTCACGTATATTAAGAAAAAAAAGTTTAAAAGAACTCTTAAGGTTAAGTGCGTTAGATGTGAAAGGTTCTTATGCGTTAGTAACTTTAAGATCCTTTGCCTTTCTTTTAGTTTTCGTTTTCACATTCTTATTATTAGAGCTATATAAGTGCTGTATAAGTCATCAGTATAATATTGATAAGAACATTTCGTCCATTTGCAATAGTATTATAGGTACCAAATACAACCCAGTTTTGCACTCTTAAACCATTCTATGTAATATTGATTTCTTATATTTACGTGAATACTACACATTAAAATAAAACTATTTTTTCAGATTTTATCGCGTTTATTTTATGTTCCCGACGTTTCGGCTGCTTTACAGCAACCATGGTCACGGGAGGACTGAGGTGCTTGACGTCCTAGTGTCATAGTTTGAACTGGGGTACCCTCATAATTATCGATCAACGCGAAACGTCGGGAACGTAAAAACATAAAATAAACGCGATAAAATAGTTTTATTCCTGTTCGTGCAGATGATTTCAGTAAAAATAAAGGTTTTTTCTTGTCTTCGTTTTTAATATTTTAATCATATTATCATATTTAATGCAGCAAGTGAATGAAGTAATCAGTTAGGGAAGTGACGTAATGTAACAATGACATAAGAAACCACAGAGAAAATAAAATAAAAATTAACATATAATGCCAGTTGCGATGACATGCCGGCCGCCTTGGAAGTGCCAGCTTCCGAAATGATGTCAGGTCGATGTGGTCGGGGTCTCATTAAACAGCAGCTGGTGGAATGGGCAGAGGGCAAATTTTCGAGAACGCCCGCTGGATAGGTCCCGCTGAAGTGTGAAGAGTCGCCACCCGCGTTACGCCGTCTCGTCCGACGAACACTTGTAAAACTCTGCCCAAGCGCCATCTCATGGGCGGCAGGCCATCTTCCTTGATGAGTACAAGTGTGTGTAAAGCTATGTCTTGACTATCCGTCTTCCATTTGGAACGGATTTGTAATTCGGATACATATTCCTTTGTCCATCTTGTCCAGAAATGTTGCCTTATTTGCTCTATCCTCTTGAAGCGGGTAAGCCGGTTGATGGGCGTTGCCTTCACATCCGCGACAGCTGGTGAGGTGAGTGGCCGGCCGATGAGAAAATGAGCTGGTGTCAACGGACAAAGATCATGGGGGTCTGTGGAAAGAGGCGATATAGGACGGGAGTTCAGGACGGCTTCGATCTGTGTCAAGACCGTGCTGAACTCCTCGTATGTTAAGTTTGCAGTTCCTACAACACGCCTGAGATGATGTTTACAAGATTTGACTCCAGCTTCCCACAAGCCTCCAAAATGTGGTGAATAAGGCGGAATGAATTTAAATTCAATACTATCATTTGAAAGAGTATCAATTATCTGTTGTGAATTTGAAGTAAACATTATAGAAAGCTCTTTCATTGCCCCTACAAAATTTTTACCATTATCTGAATATATCTGCAGCGGTTTGCCGCGGCGAGAGATGAATCTTTTGAGTGCTAGCAAGTAATCTTCCGATGATAGAGTGCCAACAAGCTCCAAATGGATAGCACGCGTTGCAAAGCACACAAACAGGCAAATGTAGCATTTTTGAAGCTTAGCGCCCCTACCTTTACGGCTTAGAACGAGCAGTGGACCAGCATAGTCCACACCACACCGAATAAAAGCAAACCCAGGTTCTAACCGTGAAGCAGGTAAATTACCCATAATAGGTGTCAATGTTATGCCCTTTATACGTGTACATTGTACACATGCGTGTACAACTTGTCGTGCTAGGCTTCTGCCACCCAGCGGCCACCAATTCTCACGCAAAGTGGACAAAAGCAACTGGGGCCCAGCATGAAGAAGGGTTTTATGTTGTTGCTGGAACAGAAGCAATGTGAAGTAATGTTTACTAGATAAGAGTATGGGATGACGTTTGTCATACTCAAAGTTAGGCGAATTACTTAAGCGTCCACCGACTCTTATAATGTCATTCTCATCTAGAAATATATTAAGTCTAGAAATAGCGCCCTTTTTTGGTAAGGGTAAGTTAAGTTTTAATTTAGAATATTCATTGGGAAACGTTTCAACTTGTACAAGACGGGTCAATAGTTGCAGTGAAGCTGTCAATTCTGCTACTGATAATGGTCCCGTATTGCGGGCTTGGGTTTGAGTGCGTGCGTTGCGAATAAACCTCAACACATAAGCAGTTGCCCGCTTCATACGGTCAAATGATGAAAACCTATTGAACTGTACAATATATTGTGTGATACCACAAACCATGCTCGTGGTCTGTGGTTTAACTTCTGGCAAATCTAGTGGAACTGACTCACAGGTGTTAGGCGAATTTTGAGGGAACAGAGTGAAGTCCGAATTCTGTAAAAATGCTGGACCAGTCCACCATAAATCACATGTACTGAGTACGTCCAGACTACAACCGCGTGATACTAGGTCAGCTGGATTATTTTTACCGTCGATGTGCGACCATACTACATTACTCGTAAGTTCATTGATTTCGACGACCCTATTCTGGACGAATGTTTTTAATGCTTGCGGTGACATCCGAAGCCATCCGAGAACGATGGTCGAATCCGTCCAAAGGTAAGTTTTATGAATGTTTAAGCGTAATGAGTCTGTTATCTTCCTATAAAGACGTGCACCAAGTAGAGCTCCGCACAGTTCGAGCCTAGGTATGCTTACAGGCTTGAGAGGTGCGACTTTACTCTTTGCGCATAATAATTTAGTAGTTACCTGTGTACTATCAGAATAGGTATGCACATAGGCACAGGTTCCGTATGCACTTTGTGAGGCGTCTGTGAATATGTGCAGTTCTACATACTGCGTGTGTGGACCTATGACATGACGTGGAATGCGCAGATCAGGTAGGTACCGCAGATTATTTATGAATCTGTTCCATGCAACTATGACGTCATTGGGAACTGGATCGTCCCAGCCGATTTTGCACAACCATAGTTTTTGCATTATGTTTTTTGCAACTATTATTGTTGGGGCTAAAATACCTAAGGGATCATAAATTTGAGAAATTATAGATAGCATTATGCGTTTAGTTAGTTGGTTATTATGAGGACTATCAATCTTAGTAGTAAAATGGAGGTCATCACTTTTATTATACCAACCTAACCCTAATGTTTTATTTTGGCAATGATCTCCTAATGATAATTTTTTAGATATGTCATGGACATTGATATCCGTATTAAAAAGCCACTTTCGTAAAGGAAAGCATGCTGATTTTAATGTATTTGTTAAGTTTTCACAGATTTGCAATAAAGTAGTTAGGTTATCATTGCCAAATATGACGTCATCAACAAAACTGTCATCTCTTAACACTCTAGCCACTAATTCATCATTACATTCTGACGCGACTTGTTTTAAGCATCTAAGACTTAAAAAGGGTGCTGACGCGGTTCCATACGTCACGGTATTGAGACGATATACACCTATTGAGTCAGTCGGGTTGTCCCGCCATAATATAAGTTGTAAAGAGCGTTGGTCAGCCTGTACTAAAATTTGCCGATACATTTTCTCCACATCGGCACAAGCTACGTATTTATATTGCCTAAAGCGAAGTAATATGGAGAAAATATCATTTTGTAGAGGCGGCCCAATATATTGGATGTGGTTCAACGACTTGCCGGTAGATGTCGCTGCGCTCGCATCAAATACTGTGCGTAATTTTGTCGTGGAACTATTTTCGTTTATGACACCATGATGCGGTAAAAAATAGTGTGGGGTCCCGTACGTACTTATGCGACTCATGTGTCCGAGACTCTCGTACTCATGCATAAAATTAACATATAATTTTTTAAAGTCTGGTTGCCGTTCGAATTTACGTTCAAGCGATAGTAAGCGCCGCTCAGCTGTTTTGTAGCTGTTGCCGAGCACCTCGGCAGGCTCTTTTAGTGGTATACGTACTGAAAATCTACCATTTTCGGTACGTTTGGTAGTGTTCATAAAAATATTCTCACATTCCTGTTCCTCTGTAGAAAGAATATTTTTTACATTCGGGATCTCTTCAAGCTCCCAGAATTGTTTTAATTGCGTATCTAACGTTTGCGAATAATTGCATTGAACTTGATTTATGCGCAAGCTCTTATTATTATTATGTAAAGGTCCGGACATAACCCACCCAAACTTGGTGTTCTGAAGGTATGGCCCGTTAGACAACCTAATTCTACCATCATTTAATAAATCCCAAAATTTATCCGCACCGATCAGTATATCGATATCCGCCGGTGAGTAAAATGTGGGGTCAGCTAATGGGATGTTGTCTGGAATGTGCATGTTATTTGTGTTTATAGTAAATGTAGGTAATGTATTTGTAATGCGTGGTAAAACTAAACAATCTATAGTTGTAGAGAAGTTATTTATCTTTGATCGTATACCTACTTTGCATAGTTGTGTAGACTGTGAGAGGTTATGTCCTACTCCAGTAACTCGATATGTGGACTGTAACATTGGAACGTTTAATATATCACATAAAGCTTTTGTTATAAAGCAGTGCTGACTGCCATTATCCAGGAGTACACGCACTGTATGATAATCATTACTACTGTCAGCAATGTCAACTAAAGCTGTGGACAGCAAAACAGCAGGAAGTAATGACTGTGTTTGTTCGACAACTTGTGAGTTGTTATGATGGGTTGTGGAATGTAATGTGGTCGACACAGATGGCGTGGCAATAGCAGGCTGCAATTGTGTTGCCCCACCTGCTTCTGATGCGCTTTCCTTGCCACTCTCAACATGAAGTAAACTATTATGTTTTTTATTACAAAGTCGACACGGTCCAAAGTAACACTCAGTAACCGCATGACCTACCCGTAAGCAATTGTTACACAATTTCTTCTTATTAACTACTTGCAACCTATCTTGTATAGATAAATTAAGGAAATTTGAACACGAATATATTGAATGGTTGGCACCACACATTGTACATATGCGAGTACGCTTAACACCTGTGTTGCTCCCATTGTTATTTGTATGAGTAGCAACATAACTTTGTATCACTTGCTTGTTTTGACAAGGTTTATTGTCATGTGTGGTCTTGTTGGTATTTACCTTTATCATTTCCAACATATCTGCCCTATCTTTAAGAAACTTAAGTAAATCATCTAGTTTAAGACCAGACTTGGACTTGGACAGTGAAGTTGAATTAATTGTACTTTTAAAATGCTCCCACTCTCGTTCAGTTGATTGATCCAATTTGGAAACAATCATGAATATAATTAAGGTATCCCACGAATCTGTCGGTTCGCCTAATGTTTGAAGCGCACGTAGGTTCCTCAAGACCGTGTCTATCAGTTTTCTAATCAGCGGAGCAGATTCTTTATTAAGAGAAGAAATAGTAAACAATGACTTCACATGGTTGTGCACCAACAACCTATTATTATTAAAGCGATTCTCTAACAAATCCCACGCATGAGAATAATTACTGGGTGTGAATTCAAGAGCACTTATGACCTGTGATGCGTTCCCTGTCAAAGAGGATTTTAGATAATGAAACTTTTGTATTGAGTTTAAGTCATCCCGATCATGGATCATTGTCACATAAGAATTCTTGAACTCTAACCAACAATCATATGAGCCGTCAAAGGTAGGTATCTTTATGTCTGGCAATCGAACACCACTGTGGAAGTTATTATTAGGTTTGGAACTGGTTGACACATCTTTCACCAACATAAGTTTGGCAGAGGCTAAGGTTTTGTAAAACTGATCCTCAAAAGATTCTCTCTCCTCTATCTGTTTTAACATATCCTCATCATCATCCACCTCATCTTCAATTCTACTTTGAATGTCATGAAAGTTATCTATCAGGTTTGCACAACTATCAATTCGTAAAGTTAATTCCATACTTTGTTGTTCATTTAATGGCATCTTAAACTTTTTTACAAATTTATCGAATAATGTTAACCTTCCTTTAATGACCCCTCTCTTCTTAATTAGTTCAGAAAATTTAGATTCACTCATTTTGGTAGACTTATGGAAAAACAAGAGTACTCACATATATTCGGGGTAATTTTATGCAAATTGTACCAAATCACGTCAAAATGGCGGCTGTTCACTAAGGCGTAGTAGGCTTGCAACTGAAATCACAACACGATATTAACACAAACCGAATTGTAGGATGGGATACTGGGTAGGAAGCTCAGACCTGGCCACTTCTTCGTGTCTTGTCGCTGCGGCTGCGCTTATTACCGTCCCGATGCAATAATGCGGCTTCTTCGGCTTGGGTTTGCTTGATCGATTAAATTGTTGATTTTGCTGGCTCGATGGCTGCTATGTGGCTCGGAGGAACATGTTCGTGCAGATGATTTCAGTAAAAATAAAGGTTTTTTCTTGTCTTCGTTTTTAATATTTTAATCATATTATCATATTTAATGCAGCAAGTGAATGAAGTAATCAGTTAGGGAAGTGACGTAATGTAACAATGACATAAGAAACCACAGAGAAAATAAAATAAAAATTAACATATAATGCCAGTTGCGATGACAATTCCATTATATGTAAGTTTTTTTTTAAATAGAACGGTATCGAGTACGTACTGTCAGCGTTCCACAGTATATACTGTAGTCTGTTTGACGGTACAGCCTTGATGAGCCGCGATTCATAATCCTTTTCTTTATCTAGATGCGTTTATAATATCTATGTGAATGAAATGATGTTTGTTGGTAAGGCTATCACTTGAGAACGGCTGAATCGATTTGGCTAATTCCTCTTTGTAAATGTTCGTAAGAATCCGAATCAGGTTTGCAGGTAAAGAAAAAATTAAAACGTTATCCGAAAAATTGGTAAATTCGGGAAACTGCAAATGTTTTTTTTTGCCAGGACAACATCTTTCGGGACAGCTAGTTATAAATAAGTATTTAAGAGTCAATAATAGTACACTTCCCAATTGGAGTGGTGAACGCAAATTGTAGTAATGTAATAAACCTTACATCACCAATAATCTTTATGAAAAATAAACAGTGTAAAAAAGTGGTTCTTTCAGAATTAGTAGTTACTTTACTAAAAAGAAATGTGAGTTATTATACTCATAAATAAATAATTTAATGTGTCTCTCAAAAGGAGCACTTATTCTCATAACTTATTACTACTGAGGGCCAAATCCGCTCAGATATTCTATTGATCTGGCCCGAGCATTGACAGATATATTTTATTCATTATTGTAAAAAATATTCGGTGCTTTGGTTTATTATTATTTGTGGTGTCCTGTGAAAAAAGGAGGTTCTCAAGGATCTCAAGGATATTAAGGTAGCCGAACGTTCGCCTTAGAAATTAGGGGCACGTAATAATAAAAATAATACTAGCCCTTTTTAATGTCCCACTGCTAGGCACGGGCCTCCCCTCAATTTGAGGGGGATTAGGCTATAGTCGACCATGCTGGCCCAGTGCGGGTTGGCCCGTGGTCAACAGGGGAACATTAAAAGGGCTGGTATAATTATTATTGGCAGAATACGTACTATTGCATCCAACGGTAGTTTTACTTTTAATAGCCTTACCCATCGGTGATAGCATTAATCAAACATTGTGGAAACCGAGAAGTAAGCTCGTGTTTTTGTGTGTACACATTGATGTAGGTATAATTCCTTATGATCTTTCTTTTAGTATGATTTCTACACATCTGTTGTACGAGGAACGAGCTCATTTGTCATCCGAGTGATTATTTGATGACGTATAACTTATGGAGGCTGGCTTCTGATATTTTATTCCGTCGCGGCACAGGACCAGACACGGTGAAAGATCAAAATATCAGGCGGGAGCCTGTCACACTGTACCGTCATAATGCGAATGAATATGCGAACATAGCAGTGAGAATGGCAAGGATCGATTTATAGAATGTCAAGGATCGATTTCTAGAATGTCAAGGATTGATTTCTAGAATGTCAAGGATCGATTTCTAGAATGTCAAGGATCGATTTCTAGAGTGTCAAGGATTGATTTCTAGAGTGTCAAGAATTGATTTCTAGAATGTCAAGGATCCATTTCTAGAATGTCAAGGATTGATTTCTAGAATGTCAAGGCTCGATTTCTAGAGTGTCAAGGATTGATTTCTAGAATGTCAAGGATCGATTTCTAGAATGTCAAGGATTGATTTCTAGAATGTCAAGGATCGATTTCTAGAATGTCAAGGATCGATTTCTAGAATGTCAAGGCTCGTTTTCGAGAATGTCAAGAATCGATTTCTAGAATGTCAAAGATCGATTTCTAGAACGTCAAGGATCGATTTCTATAATGTCGCAAATATTGTTAAATGTTACTATTTGGTGTGATCCTGGTTACCCGCTAGATTGGTCTCTGATGCCAGACGATAAACCGTGTAAAGTCACCCTAATCAGAGAAGGCAAAAAGTGAATATCAACACAATCTGAGAAAAGGTAGCAAAGTTAGGCAGAAGAAGGCTAGCTAGCGTATTAAATTATTTATAGTGGACATTTAAACAGCTGTATCCAGACCGACCGCGTAACCTTGTGAGGCTGGCTTGGGCACATGCCTCGCGCAGGCTTACAGCAAGACAAATGACAGATGACAGCCCTTGCCCGAGGCAAATGCTTGCGCAGCCTCACCTGAGCGCTATACACCCAATTGTAAAAGACACAGAGCAGACACACACAGAGCAACTTGTTATTCGTGTGGTGAGAGACTGGTAGCTATTAAAAAAAACTTTTTAAGGTAGCCATCGGTGTGACATACGTCTCATCGGTTAGTAGAAGATGCTGTGGTTCAAGCCGCTCGTATGTTCTCATACATAATAGCGGGCCCTTAACAAAAGATTCTGCGATTCAGATCTCTTTCAACAAGTAAGCCTCGCTAAAAGTTTGCGCATTGTTAGATAAAATGTCTGAGTTTCTCGACTCAATGTTTACTTTATAATTAATGGAAGTAAAAGGTACAGATAATGTATTTTAATATTTTTTTATTAAATTAACGACTACTATCAGATTATTTTATGACCCCTATTATTATCCGATACGGCATTTTGACACCGAATCTATTGTCAAAAATCTTGTCTTAACTAATTTTATAAAACTTAATTAGGTAGTGCTATCTCGCTCATACTCGGCAATAAGTTATAACCTACCTTTTAGGATTAGGTACCTAATACCTAATAATTCAAAATCAAAATGATGTGCACTAATTAGTGCCTTAATAATGTCACTAAGCAGTTCTGGCCATCAGTTAAACATTAAGAGCTTTTGGAACAGAACTATATTAATATAGCCAAGTGTTTTCGCGGCAATTTTAATGCTTTAATTAAGGCGTATATTGACATTAACATTACCGCTATCGTTAACGCAGATATGGCCGTACCATTAGACGAACTGGAGACTTGGAAGGCTTAAATGCAAGTGGTCGAACAGCTTCGTGCGCCAGGCATGTCATGCACGAGTTGTCAGCGACGTAAAACACAGATGCCAGCGTTCGCCGGGCTCGCTAGGCTGGGCGGTTGGTCTGGATCCGGTCAATGATGATAAATATCGCTAGACGGCCTGATTAGCGCAGTGGTAGTGACTCTGTTTTCTGCGCCGAGGGTCCCGGGTTCGAATCCTGGTAGGGACACAAGCTTTGTGTGATGAGCACGAATGTTTGTACCCGAGTCATGGATGTTTAATATGTATATAAGTATTATATACTGAGTTCGCCCTCAGTCCATTGTACGGTACCCATAACACAAGCTTTAAGCTTAAAGTGGGACTGTATAGTTTGTGGGTTCGTATGGCGATTTAAAATAAAAAAAATATAATATGCCGTCTACTTACCAAGTTCAGAGCCACAGACGCGCGGTATTATCTCCAAGATGGCGGAGCAGGAAGCGTCCTCGAAGCATAGCTGCCGCGCCAGCAAGCAGTTCAGGATGGCCATCGTACCCTTTATGCCAGGCCCTGAGGAAAAGAGATAGACATTATTAGATATAGTATACGGCAGAGTGAGATGGTCATAATTACGGGACTCACGGGACTTACATTTGCCTATGAAAAATAGCAATTTAAACCGTTCTACTTAGTTCTACTTAGTTAATATACAGTTTCCATTTGAACATAGCGGAGTAACTATCGTTATTTAGGTAATCGGGGCTATTTGGAATAGTCAAAACAAAAATTGCACCCGAATTAATGAATAGATGTATTTTTATTTTATTTTAAATTGACAAGGTCCACTGTAATCTGTAATCAACTAAAATATCCTCAGGTCATACGAAAAATACTCGGTCTGCTGCCCACAAATAGAATATCAGGAGTTCGGAATTGGAGATATAAATATCGTAATTGAGGCAATTGGGGCAACTTGGAAGCGTTTCAAAATAGCCCCAGCCGACGTGCGACGAAACGGTCCAGATTTGGTATAGAATTGGGATGAATGCAGCTTTAACGCTGACTATGTTTTCCCCGCGACTTCGTTTGCATAGCACATCGATTTAGGCCCTAAATACCTAGTAGAAGTGTGCTGATGTATGCACACACCGCATTTAGATTTTGCGTTATATGAAAACTATTGGCACAAAACTTTTTTTTATAAATAAACGCAGTCTTTTTTAAATTTGCAAATAAGATATTGATACCTTGATGTACAGACACATATTTATTTTTATATTATGTAAATATTCAACTCTATACAGGGTATAAAGGGCTTCGTAACAAAAACTGATACCATAGATTCAACTCATGATCCTTGAGCCCACATAGCTGGAATTTTTCGTCGATCTTGTAATGAATTAAAAGCATTTTCAGTAGTATTTTTAAATTGATTTAGTAAGAAATTATTACAGAAGCCCATCTCCAAAATCAATAATTAAAAAAACCTTAATTACAAATTTAGACCTAAAACTGCAATGTAAATTAAAACTCACTACGTTCGAGCGCGCTAGTTTCTCGCACGAGTCCGGTATCGCGCGAAGCGTTGTGCTGTAATCGCGGTTTTACGATACATTGCGCGTTCAAAAATTACAACACAATATTATAACTGTCTATAAATTTGGGGGGTATACTTCAGTTAATATCTACACAATTACAAGTAACAACAAACCGCAATATCAAATAGACTTAAAGTTTAAATTCAGGACGTTCAGGACTCTCTTTTCCATTGGCCACTCGGAGCGTGTGCCCGGGGCCCCCCCGCGCTTCATGAGGCCCCCTAAGGCTACTTTGAACCAAATATATTTATTACCAAATATCCGAAAATCTAACGATAATTACTGACTATTAATACTTACCTGTCAAATTTTTTGATACTCTAAGGTAAAATAACAATTCAAAGCCATAAACTTAGAAGAATTTATTCACGATTTTGCCTGTTGTTACTAAAAATTGTCTTCTGTCAGTCATAGGGGCCCCATTATCCTAAAGTGCCCAGGGCCTCCCATAGTTTAAAGACGGACCTGCTTACGTAGTATATGTGCATCGCGACAACTCAGTATTTGCGTTTGCATACTAAAAATAAAAATGTCCTTTCCAGTATTAATGTTTTAATACCGTATCTCGTTGCGGGAACTGCGGCCGCTGGTAGCGACATCTATCGCCGCTGAACTATGAAAATATAGAAATTGCTTGTGTATTTTAATATGTTAAATGGGCTATGGTACTTTTAACAGACTTATCCAAATATGAAAAAAAACATTTTTTTGTCAGAAAAAGCAACTGCATTTTTCCTTTAGGTTTTTTGTCTTTGTTCTTCAAAGACAATCAGGTGTAAAATGTATGTAGGTATGTAAAGTTTTCATTGTGAGTTATAAATGTTGTAACCATCACTTTGTTTTATATATAACAATTTGTATAAGGTTAGTTCAGTAATAAATGACAAGAATGTTATGGCTAATGTTATGGATCACCCATTGTCCTTGGTATGCTGTATTTTATTTATATTTCAAATAATAAACAAATATTTTCATCCAGACCATGATATGTATTTATCATGATATAAAAATACATACAAAATATAAAATAACATGCAAATCTTAAAACGCAATAGTCTAGTCTCCTTCGTCGCCACCTTCTTCCTCCTCGTCAAACTCGCCCTCCTCCTCAGCAGTGGCATCCTGGTACTGCTGGTACTCTGATACCAGGTCGTTCATGTTGCTCTCTGCCTCGGTAAACTCCATCTCATCCATGCCCTCACCAGTGTACCAGTGCAAGAACGCCTTACGTCTGAACATGGCAGTGAACTGCTCAGAAATGCGCTTGAACAACTCCTGGATGGCTGTGGAATTGCCAATGAATGTGGCAGACATCTTCAAACCTCGTGGTGGAATGTCGCAGACAGCCGTCTTCACATTGTTAGGGATCCATTCCACAAAGTACGAAGAATTCTTATTTTGGATGTTCATCATCTGCTCGTCCACTTCCTTCATTGACATGCGGCCTCTGAAGACGGCAGCTACTGTTAGGTATCTTCCGTGACGAGGGTCGCAGGCTGCCATCATGTTCTTAGCGTCAAACATCTGCTGTGTCAATTCTGGGACTGTGAGGGCTCGGTACTGCTGACTGCCTCTAGACGTCAACGGAGCAAATCCCGGAATGAAGAAATGCAAACGAGGGAACGGAACCATGTTGACAGCCAGTTTCCTCAAGTCCGCATTCAGCTGACCAGGAAAGCGAAGACAGGTGGTAACTCCAGACATCGTCGCAGACACCAAATGGTTCAGATCGCCATACGTCGGGGTTGTTAGCTTGAGGGTGCGGAAGCAAATGTCATAAAGGGCTTCATTGTCAATGCAGTACGATTCATCAGTGTTTTCCACCAGCTGATGGACAGACAAGGTTGCATTGTACGGCTCCACTACAGTATCCGACACCTTGGGAGATGGCACAACACTAAAGGTATTCATAATACGGTCAGGATACTCCTCACGAATCTTCGAAATCAGCAGCGTTCCAAGACCAGCTCCTGTGCCGCCGCCCAGCGAATGCGTCAACTGAAAGCCTTGTAGACAGTCACATCCTTCAGCTTCTTTTCTTACAACGTCCAAGACCGAGTCAACCAATTCTGCACCTTCTGTGTAATGTCCTTTAGCCCAGTTATTACCTGCGCCGGACTGACCAAACACGAAGTTGTCGGGCCGGAAGATCTGCCCAAAGGGGCCTGAGCGCACAGAGTCCATGGTGCCAGGCTCGAGGTCGACCAGGATTGCTCGGGGGACGTACTTGCCGCCCGTGGCCTCATTGTAGTACACGTTGATGCGTTCTAGCTGAAGATCGGAGTCGCCGTGGTATGTGCCCGTTGGGTCAATGCCGTGCTCGTCAGAAATGACTTCCCAAAACTGTAAAAGAACGTGATTATCAGTGGCGGTTTGTCAGATTTCTTAATTTGTATATCGGGTTTTTGGGGAAGATTTTAATCGTCAGGTAGCCCCTAGAGCACATCAGGAGATGCATAAGCAGTTTGGGTCAAAGTACAAGAATCTTTTACCTTAGCACCGATTTGATTGCCGCACTGGCCAGCTTGTATATGCACTATTTCCCTCATATTTCTTTCTAATTATTATATCTTACGTCAAACAACTTTATTAATTCAAAACAGACCGACCGTATCAACAATTTCGCGACCTACTAAACGACAGACGTAAAACAAATGCACCAAAAGAAGATTTCGAACAAGTTTTTTGAATATTTAAAATACAGTGTCAGTTGTGCACAATATTTTATTTTAAAACAAAATTGTGTATGTTTGTAAGGAGTATAAATGGCAAACAAATCCAAAACTCTTCCATCATTGCCCTCCATGCCTGGATTATTAGAAGGTATTGTTCGTCATACGGCTTGTGACTTGGATCCGAGCTTGGCTACGAATTTGGGACAGTATGGGGTAATGTTAATCCATATGAGATTTGTGGAAACTATCTTAGGAACGTTTAAGTCCTTTTTGGTCAAAACAATTTAGGCGTGGTCATTTTTTTCGTCAATAATGTTCCGTAAAAAATATTAAAATTTATTTTTAAGTTAGGATAAGAGCGAAGCTCACGAACCTTGAAACATTTTACCTAAATAATTAAGCAAATTTTACTAGTAAAAATGTAATTAAATAATACCTATATATATATAAGTTGTATACCATAAACTTACAAAGCACTGCTTTTAAACGTCGTGGGTCGTGGCTAGCTTGCTCGGGCCTCAACAGCAAGCAAGCAACTTCTAAGCCATAAATGAATTTGTTTTCGTTGTGAACTGACGTGCGATCAGATATAACAATTATTTACACAGAAACACCATTTGTTTTCGACTCACACGCTTTGAAGAAATTACATTTACCCTTTGAAAATGATTGACCGATATAGTCACAAACACACGCAAATGCTCCATCTATTTCATTTGCATGTTAGGCTATTAATAGAAGATACTGCACATTACTCCGGCTGAATATTTGATGGAACGCGAATAGGATAGTTGAATGTTATTGACCTCAGTTTATACCATCAGCGAATGTGGGTGTACTACAGTGCACCTCTGCCTACCCAATCCAGGATCACAGACATCATGGTGTTTATTGTTTCCTTATTTAAATAAATAAAAAAAAAATATTCCTTTAACTAGCTGTTACCCGCGACTTCGTCCGCGAGGTACCTATTTAACAAAAATGTTTTTCTAAAATAAAAGTAGTCTAAGTTACTCCTTGTTACATCAGCTATCTGCCAGTGAAAGTCTCGTCAAAATCGGTCCAGCCATTTCGGAGATTTGCCGAAACAAACACACAGACAGACCGACAGACAAAAATTGTAAAAAATGTTGTTTTCGTATATGTACCATGTATATTGTATACATCCAAATGGACTTAGTAAAAAGCGGTTATTTTAATATTATTAACAGATACTCTAATTTTATTTATTTGTTTAGATGGAATGTATGGAAACGAATAACACATTCTAAATTTATTCGAATATTCCCGTAATTATCCGACACGAGTCATACGCTTCGCGTGCACGAGATTCAGCTTTGTCAGTCGGAGGCTCGCTTATTAATGCGTACCAATTTCAGGGGCATACAGTTTTGTGATGCTGTTTATAAACGGGTTCATTTGGTTGCCTCCGTTTGAATCGAATCGTAATTATTTAGTTTATTGGTTTACAAAATAGCAATGTATCTAGTTAATGATAGAGGGCAATAAGTTTTGCTTGCACGGCAACTGAAATATCTTTGAAGTACGATATCGATTTTTTATATTTACGAATATTACGTGCGAATATTGCACATTTACTCGTAAATATTGTTTCGTTTCGTATCGCAGTTACAGAATAGGGAAACTTGCCCCTCAATCAATATTAAGAAGTTTATCTGTGACAGTTAGATATGACTTCGGTCCAAATATGATGCCTTCGCTCTGCTTACCCTTATCTTACCTTTGAATTGAGGAAACTATGTTAAGACGACATCCGAAATTTACACAACCGAACGAACGAATCTTACATAAGCAGGGGTCCGTTTTCCATACAATTTCAACCCGTATAATGTGTTATTTTTCAGTAAATTAGCCGTCTGAAAGTAAGACAGGCCTCTGAATACTGTATGAGGGTGTAGGCCCTGCTAAAACCTACGTCTCATCTCCCCGCGATATGTATGTAGAGCCGTTAATATACC
Organism: Pheosia gnoma; assembly: GCA_905404115.1. NCBI lineage: Eukaryota > Metazoa > Arthropoda > Insecta > Lepidoptera > Notodontidae > Pheosia > Pheosia gnoma. The sequence goes on along the minus strand of FR989917.1, from coordinate 3,064,470 downwards.
ACCAACTTTAATGGTTAAGTCATGTTTCTTGAACATTATGTTTTTTTTCTGTTGCGTAAAATGTATTAGTTTTTAAATTGAAAATGGAACGATTTATGTGAGTATAGAGTAGTTACTTTTGTTTTCTTAATTTTTAATTCAGACTCTAAAGACGTTGAGGACAAAGTTTTTTTTTATTATTCATAGGTTAGTTACCTTTTAGAGGCGCAAATCTAGAATAGGTTTAACAACGATTTTAAAGCAAATCATAATACTAGGCCTTTTAATGTGCCACTGTTGGGTACGGGCCTCCCATCAATGCGAGGAGGATTAGGCCATAGTCCACTACGCTGGCCCAGTGCAGGTGGGCGGACTTCACACGTCTTTCGAATGATTATTTCAGACGTGTAGGTTTCCTCACGATGTTTTCCTTCGCCGTTCTGCAAGTGATAATCATAGTTGAAAATGAGCTTCGCACATGAAATCCAGTAATCTCAGTGGTGCGAGCAGGTCATTGAACCTTGAAGCAAAACAAAAAAAATAAAATTGTGGTAGCCAAAATACCTGCATGGATAACTCAAAAGCTGAATACTATTATTGACTATAATTAGCAACGGGCAATTAAGCAACAGGGATAATTAACACCTCCATACATTTCCTCAATTACTCGAAAGGACAATTCCAGGCTGAAAGTGAAAAGCTCATTTGATGTGTGTGCTAACGTGTTTCATCTCACTCACACGTGTGATATCGCACGTTTCTATCTCGCTCACTCCGCGATGTTTTACGGGCCGCATTTTAACGAATTACGTAGCCCAGTGGGAATCCTTTAGTTCAATCTAAAGTGTAACTTTTAATAACCCTACGAGGGATCCCCTATTAACTTTTGGGGGTTTGTTATGTTATGCCCCTTAATTTGTTGCTCCACAGATGATGTTAATCAAATTGTGGCAATTATAACTTATATTGTGATTGTTTGTTATGTTCCAACAATTTGCTCACAAAAAAAATCAACTTTGATTATGATAAGAACAGTACAAACATATTTTTGAATGATTACAAATGCGTTATAGAAGTGCGGGTTCAAAACGCTGTTTAAGGTTTAAAAAAAAAATGTATAATATTTAAAAAAAAAAAAAATTATAATATTTTAAGGGGTAGTAGTGATAACGATCGCGTGTATGTATAAAATACTTATGTGTGTATACAGTGTTTGATTTTTCTGTGAGAAAGCGAGACAGTACCGTTTCATCGCGGACTTAGTATGCAGTGTTATTTTTAAATTTGCTAATTATATTTTTTTTCGGGAATGCGATCTTTTCAGCCTACAGATGGACCCCTTAAAATATTTTACACTAGAATTGTATATATATTTATATATATATATATATATATAAACTCTACAACGTGACGAAATAAAATCCATTTGAATTTACAAAGCGTTTACAAAGCGAATGCACTCAAATTAGATGCCTGTTGATTGTGCCCCCGCCCTTATCAGATCAATCCCGCTAATGTGTCCCACCAAAAAGACCGACACACTCGCTCGAGTGGTATTGTATCATTATATTTGGTGACGAAATATGAATTCATCCATTTGGAGTTTTCTTAAAAGGATTTTGTTAGATCAACTTGTATTATTTGATTACTTTTGCAGTAATAGTCGAGTTGTGAGAACGCTCGCTTTATAAATTAAGTGTCGGTTCAAACCCCAGCCCGCACATTTTAGGATTTTTAATGTAGCGTCTCTTATCTACTGCCGCCTTCCTACCTAGGCAAGTATGCTCCATCGTAGATCTCATCGTCACTTACCATCAGGTGAGATCGAGATCAAATACTTGCCTATAATGTAATAAAAAAAAATAAAAATTGGATATCATGCGTGAATGTTTATAGCTCCCGTTACGATGAAGTAAACTATCGTAAGCATGCCTGCACGTCTTTCGAAAGCCGTGTGAAGTCCGCCAGCCCGTACAGAGTCTGCGTGGTAGACTATGGTCCAAATTCTTCTCGCAGTGAAGGGGAGTACGCCCAGCATAATGTCTTGCTCCCTATTTGTAGCTTTTGATGACATACCAACAAAGATTGGTGGTCTCACCTCCTCACTCTTTACCCTTTGAAATATAGCTTAGTGTTCAGAAATAAGAGATGTTAACTTAGCCCACTCATAAGCCTGTGTAAATCGTAAAAGCACACGAACCCGGCACGCCATTGAAACATTAACGATTGCTTATCGATACGGCTATGAACAATTACTGTTATCAATCAGTGCCAGCCGCGATGTTTTGATTCAATCATTATAATGTGTTTGATAAGGAAATGGGCTTTGATGATTCCGACAACTTGTTGTTAAGTGGTACGATGACGCGATTGGTGCGGTAGGTAGTGATCCTGCTTTCTGTACCAAGGGTCCCGTTCGCTACCAAGGGATCGCTGCCGGTCCATTGTGCGGTACCAATGATGCGTTGCTTATTTTGGGATCGTACAGTTTATGTGGCATTATTATATAACTGGCTATCGCAGCGAACTTCGTACCGCCTCAGAATCACATGTATGAGAAAATGAATTATGTTTATTATTATTTCTTCAGTGATTTTTACCCATGTTTTAATACTTATTCTGCTACTGGGGCGGATACAAATTTAAAAAATCAAAGATCATAATAATCGGTGCACCCGTTCTTGAGTTACACCATTTATACAAATCGACTTATTACTGGATCCCAAGTCGGTGGTAGCACCCAGATATTTTCCCTATTTAAATTAGGATGTTTTTTTTTTAATTTCACACATTGAAATAAAATAAGTTTTATTTTAATGTGTGGTATTCGCACAGATTTAAGAAATCAATATACCCTTATTATACTTGGTATTATAAAAAGGTAGCTATTTAATTACATCAAAATTCACTCTAGGCTCCAATTACCTGCAATGAAGTTGTTTAAAAGGTCTTTATACAACTGTCCGCCGCAAAACATTTGCGGTATCCGTTACTCAGCTTCAATTTATAGAGCCAAAAGTTGTACGCTTCGCCTGTTTCCAATTGCGGAGATATTACAAGCTTTAAGCCTGGTTATATGTTCCTTTATGTATGCATGTATTTAATTCCAGCCCTTTTTTAATGTTCCACTGCTGGGCACCGGCCTCCCCTCAATGTGAGGGGGGATTAGGCTATAGTCCACCACGCTGGCCCAGTGCGGGTTGGCGGACTTCACACATCTTTCGAGGGGTTCTCTCAGACATGCAGGTTTCCTCACGATGTTTTCCTTCACCGTTTAGCAAGTGATAATCATGGTTGAAAATGAGATTCGCACATGAAATCCCAGAGGTGCGAGCCGGGGTTTGAACCTGCAATCCTCGTTACCGAGGCAAGCGTTCTACCAACTTGGCTATCACTGCTTTTTTGTATGCATGTACTATTGAGGAATAGTAACGTGGGCTCACTCGCTTTTGTAGGAAATGTTGTTAGATCGATCTAAGCTCTATCTGCCAGCCGCTCTATCATCTAAGCTTTAGAAAAAGAAAGAAGAACCTCAAGAAGACGAATAATCTCATAGGCACTGGATTAGATCTGTTGTCGAAATCATTGGTCTTGCAAGAATACAATACCAAGACCAACACTACTGACTGGCCAGTGGTCACAATTTGAAAACCTCCGACGCGTGACTTAGAAAATAACAAATTGGAATTGGAAAATTGAATCAAAAATGTTTTGTTTTTGTAAGCCAACAGAGCATTTTACTATTAATTATAGGTTCAGATTTCTTTAATTTTAACAAAAACATAAAAGTGCGTTTATTACAAATCCTACCACAAATCCACTCCAAATTAAACACTATTTAGATGTAACCTCCATTAATGTAAAAAAAGACATGGTTTCGGACCTTAGACAATGTTTAGCAATGCAAGCGCTAAGATTTATTTTGCTTCTTTATACAACCGTAAATAACCGACTCCCAAATACTGCATATCCAATAAAAATGGTACTGGAATTGATTTATACCTTGGGGAGAATAAAAAATCCTCCTTTGAAATTTATCCATCTGGGTACGATGCTATAAACAAAGGCTGGATGCCTTAGATAGGTGTTCTGTACGTAGGGGTTTGAAAAGGGCTCAATACTATGCATCGTTACATAAAACTATTCCAACTCATAAAAAGGTGTCATATCCTATAACAATAAAGACAAAATGAGCACAGGATTCCCACAAATAATACCATCCACTATAGAAACACCTGCGTATAGAGTGAAATGTTGATAGCATCCTGGATTACATTAGCGATGCTGAGATGGGAACCTTTTTTTTTTATACGCATTTGGTTCCGCCCAATTTTCCTTCAGGGGTAATTCATTTGGGCAACGATTTCGAATTGTCAATCAGTTTATTTTGCAATAGGCAATGGACTGTTGTGAGTTATGGTATACTAAAACTGCTGCAGCTAGAACTCGTACTCGCTCTTTCCCTGGAAAGATAAATTTTGGTGCATTTTATAGTTTGCGGAATCTAGTCTAGAATAGAATTTCAACTGTGGGTCACTGTGTGATCCAAGTTAGTAGATTATTTTCTAGAAAATGTACATAGAAAATTGAACATTAGTTTGAAGTTGTTACTTAATATTATTTATTTTCCGATTATTAACCGATATAGGTCAATAATAATTAAATTTATATATTTGTAAGATAGGGTGGGCCCAAGTCTCGAATGAATAATAATTGAATGACAATGGTATTATAATTACATTATTAATTGTCAAAAATGACAATTAAGATACTAGACTATGAGTGTGTGTTAGGTTAGTTACATCAAAAGTCATCACCAAACTTAGACGAAGAAATAATACAGAAAGAGTGTCGCAAACAATATATTTAAGCACAAAAAACCAAGCCGAATTGTGTAGTACACGCGAATTACGCCTTTATGTACACGCGACACAAATCGACTTAGCTTTCTGTACTTAAATATGTTGTTGGCGACACTCCGACTATATAATTTCTTCGTCTGAGACACCAAATAAAATAAGTACGTCACGTCAAAACTACGTGAATAGTTTACGCTTCTCGCTTCACGTTAATAACTTGTGCCAAACTGTACCAACCGTCCAGCTTCCTGGCTGTAGGTTTCGAGCCAAATTACAGCACCTATATAGGTATAGCGAGGCACCAAACTAGACAGCGACCTACTTGCGATTGTTGGCGACAACTTGCTTACGTCACTGCCAGAATACGTATACGATTTGATTTTGACGTTTATAAGTTAGGTCTTGAGGGACGCCATTTACATTTCATCATGTCACATCCATTATTTTATTTATAATGTGTATTTATTGAATGTGTTATTGCTATTAATTACTTGACATTGGCAAAATACCCGCTAAGTTGTGGGTGAGGCCATATTCATATCCATTTTATTTCATCGCATCTCATTTCGTAAAGAAAGAAGAAGAAGATTGTATTTTGACGTTTATAAGTTAGTTCTTATGATATTTATACACAGATACACAACATATTAAAATCGTTTCTTTCAGAATTATTGAAATACGAATATCCCAAAGGTGCGAACCGAGGTCTGAACCTGCGATCGTTGTTTCCATAGCGAGCAGACAAGAACTTCATACGATCCTGAAACACGGTATGAGAGTTTTTGGAGCACGCAACATATATACGACAGTAACTGCAATGCCCTGTCGGGATCTTGTATATATGTTGCGTGCTCCGAAAACTCTCATACCGTGTTTCAGGATCGTATAAAGAATCCTCATGTTTGTTCTGAATGTCATCTGCAACGCCATCTGTGTGTCTAGATTGAAGCGGTCGCTACAACGCAATAAATTAAACAGTCCTCAAATTTGAGTTGTGTTGGAAGGTACAGCATTATGTCTGATGCCTTATGTAGCATAGTTTATGACACTAGAGTACATGAGAAATCCCTTTATCTAACAGTAGATGCAATACATAGAGTGTATGCTCAAATATTTACATAGAGCGGAGGCATTTACATCAGGTCCGGTGATTGTGAACTATTTACCTTATCGTTCGGGTTCACTGGCTTTTGTCTGATTCGAGGGGGTAAGGAGAGGGGGGACGAATCGAAGATTTAATGTACTCTCCTACAAGGTAGAGATAACGTTTTGACGGCGTAATTTTTATAGTTTAAATGTTGACTTACGAAAGATCTGGAAATAAAACTAATTTTACGAATTTCATCGCGTTTATTTTATGTTTTTATGTTCTTTGAAAATAATAATTCAGCAGGTTTCTTGGACAACGTCTATGGCGTCATAGGCATCGGCAGAAATATTAGATCAGCATGCAAATTACATCAGTTCATCGAGATACTCGTCTTTAAGGCAGTCCCACCCACTAGCTGGGTGCAGGACAGACGATAATTATAATACCAGCCCTTTATAATGTCCCACTGCTGGGCACGGGTTTCCCCTCAATGCGAGGGGGATTAGGCCATAGTCAACCACGCTGGCCTAGTGCGGGTTGGCGGACTTCACACATCTTTTGAGGGGTTCTCTCAGACATGCAGGTTTACTCACGATGTTTTCCTTCACCGTTTAGCAAGTGATAATCGTGGTTGAAAATGAGATTCGCACATGAAATCCAGAAATCCCAGAGGTGCGAGCCGGGGTTTGAACCTGCGATCCTCGTTACCGAGGCAAGCGTTCTACCAACTTGGCTATCACTGCTTTCAGACGATAATTGCTTCGTGTAAATATGTCAGAAATATCAAGGTACACAGGAAGCCGATATGAATACAAAAACATTTTTTTTGCCTAAAAATTCACTTGCGAATAGTCAGAATCTTACCACCTGTTCAGAATGTTAGTTCCACTGAGAGGAGGTGGGCCAATAAAGGGAAAAATCCTAGGACGAAGACGTAGGGACTTAGATGCGATACAAATATATAGTTGTACCATTATACTTACTTCGCGGTGCTATATAGCATCGTATAGCTATGTAAGTTACGATCTGAGTTGTTGCCGCATCGCTATTTCGGAGCCCGCAACGAATTTAATCAGAAGAAATATGAGAGAGCTAGATCATGGATACGACGTGATAATACAATTATTGCAGGTTGTGATGTAATTAAAAACGTATTTATAGTAAGTGTTCATTTTATAATGACTTAAAGCTGACAGGATCTTGAGGGGGAATCGGGACATGAAGAGGGGATTTTTTTTTATTACATTATAGGCAAGTATTTGATCTCGATCTCACCTGATACTTTGGAAACATGTTACGAAAATTTTGTCAATGAATTGTCTTTGGGCTGGTTCATACTGTTGTATTAACAGATGGCGCTGCAGACGGACATTCAGAACAAATGACAATTTTCCATACAATCCTGAAACACGCTATGAGAGTTTTCGGATTGTATGGTGAATTGACATTTCGTTAGTCCGTCAGCAGTGCCATCTGTAAATCTTGTGGCGAGATTAAAGAGGTCGCAACACTGTTAACACATTTGCATCATAACTAAAGTTCATATAATAATGATATACAAATGAGATTGTGTTGCGGCGAGTGATGGCAGCGACTCGATTGCTTTTCAATTGCTACCTCATGCATATTGCATTCCGTTTGCTTTTCAATTGCTACTGTTGCGTTAAGGGATAGTGCTGGTCAACGTCGCTGTATGTTTTTAAGACATTTGGCTTAGGCACTAGTCTTATACGTAGCCTTACAATAAAGTATGCTTGTCTCACTCGCACCAAAAGTTTAATAAATAAGAATTAAAGTTATAGCATGATATCCCAACTGTCCCCCACTATCATGATTCAGCATGATTTCCCCGGGATTCACTATGGGTCAAATCTCGGTATCTTCGTTGACCGCTGTTAGATGCTGGTGTGAATGGAAGCGCAGATATAAGGCTTAGTATGCCCTTTCTGAGTCATTCTGTATATAAGCACAAGTATAGATTATTTGTGTCATTAAATTCCATCCTTTACATTATTGATAGATGTGAATGTAGAGCTGAAATTAACTAAAGCTAGGTAGGTTTCATACTACGGTACAGACAAACAAATGACACGACCATCAACCAATTTATAGGGATATAACTTTCGTACGCGTATATACCTTTAAAAACCAACCCGATATTCAATTAAAATAGGATTCCCTAACCCTAAAAGAAAGGCCCGGGGAAATTAATTAAATTACACGAACCCAAACAGATGGCTAGTAAAATTGATTCTGGGTACGAACGATACAAAATTGTACTGGAAGGGACTTCATAGGACATGCCCATGGAACTGCCGCTTTACCATGAACTATTAATGCAACAGCAGTGATAGCCAAGTTAATAATAATAATAATAATTGGATAAAAGCTGATTATGGCAGGTGTCCGCAACCCTTTCAATAGCCCTATCTCATGTCCATCCAAACCTCAATCCATAGACTCAATTATCATGCCATATTCCTGCAATAGTTCCTCCGCCTGCTGAGGTCAATTCGCTGTTTATGCTATCATTTTCAGCAATTGACCCCAGCAGGTGGCTAACATAACATTAAAATTCTCAATAAGGGCCTCTACGTGTTGGACCCATGTATCCACGCAAGCTTTCCAAAAATCCGGGTATAGCCCGTGTAAAGAGAGATACATAAATAATAATAATGTTTATTAATCAAAAACAGATTTACAGGTATCTATGTATACATACATTGCGGTTACAATTTAATAATAATAATTTTTAAATACCTGTCAGTTATTGACAAAAACTTCCTGCATTAGGTCAGGCCTGTCTCGCAGGCAGTTGGTAGAACGCTTGCCTTGGTAACGAGGATCGCAGGTTCAAACCCCGGCTTGCACCTCTGGGATTTCTGGATTTCATGTGCGAATCTCATTTTCAAACACAATTATCACATGCTAAACGGTGAAGGAAAACATCATGAGGAAAGTTGTGTGAAGTCCACCAACCCGCACGGGGCCAGGGTGGTGGACTATGGCCTAATCCCCCTTGCATTGAGGGGAGGCCCGTGCCCAACAGTGGGACATAAAAAGGGCTGGTATTATATATATATTAATGCAATCTAAAATAATACCCCAGTTGAATCTACAACGCAACGCTTCTAATTTGAGTTCATTCCAGTAATTTTACATCAATGACTAAACACAGATAACATTAACCAGACGGCCAATAATTTGTTGGGGTACATTTAGGTAACGCCAATAGCCGCGTTCGGACCGACCGCGCAAACTCGCAAGGCTGCGACGCCGACGGCACGAGGCGAGCGCGGGCTGGCACCAAGGCAAATAAATAAATATATCTCGCTGGACGAACACACCAACTGTACGGCCCCAAACTGAGCAACGCTTTTATTACCGAGTACCGTACAATGGACTGGGGGCGATCCCAGTATATAATACTTGTATGGATATTAAATATCCATGGCTCATTATACAAATATTCCCCTACTGGGATTCGAACCTGGGAGCATCGGTACAGAAAGCAAGGTCACTACGCACCACCAACTGTGCTAATTGGGTCGTTACATTACTGATGACAGCGCTTGAACGATCCAAATGCAGGCAGCGCTGCCTCGCCTGAGCACTGCTCGTGCCCAAGGCAGACACGCTAGGCTGCGCGGTTGGTCTGTACACGGCCTTTGAGGATTTTTATGACCAATTCCACTGTATGAAAACCTTTTTTAAAGTGATAATGGACATTTCTAATTAATTTTTAATCCTGGCCCTTTTTAGCGGGGTACAACGGCCAACGGAAGTGGATTAACACGGGTGTGCTTATTCTAAATTAGCTTTGTTGCAACTTTGCATGCGGGGTGTACGTTCAGTGTAAAATGTAATGCTCACCCACAGAGTTTGTGTGTTAAAAATAGTGGAATTTACTTAAAATATGTTACATTAAGAGCCTATACAAAAAACTAAATTGTCATACGAGGCACGATAAATCTAATCTAATCTAATCTATCATCATCAGCCGATAGACGTCCACTGCTGGACATAGGCCTCCCCCAACGACTTCCTCACATCACGGTCCTCCGCCACTCGCATCCACCGGCTTCCTGCGACGCGTGTAATATCATCGCACGATAAATAATAAAAATAATAACAGTGCCCCACTGTTGGGCACGGGTCTCCCACTAATGCTAGGGGTCACCACGCTGGCCCATTGCGGGTCTGCGGACTTACGTCTGTGGAGGAGTTCTCTTAGACATGCAGGTTTCCTCACGACGTTTTCCTTCATCATTTAGCTAGCTATGGTCATGGTCACCTGCAATCATCGTTACCGAGGCGAACCTCTACCAACATGGCTATCGCTGCTTTTTACGTTAAATAATATAATTCCAGAATCGATCTACATTACACGCGGTGCCATTTTAATTGATCACTTGTTGAAAATGCATAGAAAAGTTAAATGGTGCTAATCGAATTGTTGCTCGCATCGTTAAAACTTTGTTGTTGGATTGTTGATTTATTTTTGTTTTTTTTTCTCGAGTCGTTGCGTAAGTTATTTCCAATTCATAGATTCGATTATGGGCAAATATAATTTTAAATTGTATATAAGGCTAAACAATAATAGTGTAAAATATTTTAAGCGGTCCATTGGTATGCTATAGAGGTCACATTCTCGAAAAAAATATTTGATAATTTTTAATATAACACTACAAACTAAGTGTTCGGTGAAACTGTACGGGCTTGCTTTCTCACAGAAAAATCAAACACTGTACACACACTGTACACTGTAACACCCTAGTTCAAACTATGACACCAGGACGTCAATCACCTCAGTCCTCCCGTGACCATGGTTGCTGCAAAGCAGCCGAAACGTCGCGAACGTAAAAAACATAAAATAAACGCGATAAAATCCGTAAAATTAGATTCATTTCATCTGGCTTATTTTATCAGAATCTGTAAAAAACCTGAAGTATTTTAATTCAAACCGATTCTGTACTTAACTATTACGTATTAATAAGAAAAATATTTCTACTTTCAACCACTCCAATCAGGTCTCCAATTCGTCTATACCATCCAATACCTGAAAATCCATTTCGATTCGCGTTTCAGCGGTTTCAGGGACCGTAACGGTGTCTAAGAGATAAAATAGTGACAGATAAACATTATCTGTTTAACAAGAGTGGTTGACTGGACCATAAATTAGGATTCGCATCTGTTGGGCTGGAGACGAACTTCTCATTCACACACTCTGGTAACATACCGCATGTTTTTTAGGTCGAAAATATTATCGCGATGATACAAAACACTGTCGGTGGCTCTTATCGTCTTATGTAACAGCCTTTTGGGGGGGGGGGGGGGCTAAAGAAAGACCAGTCACCACCTGCCAATTTGCCGTGTATGCAGTTTCAGCAGTTGACTCCAGCAGATGGCTAACATAACATTAAATTTTTCAAGTGCAAGCCACCTAAAGCTATGTTTAGTAGACTTAAAATAATGCTATTGGTGCGGTTTAAAATGTTGCGCTTTGAGGAATGCTCCATACCGTACCCGTATTACATTTCGCTCACTCTACAATTTGTATAAATAGGAATGACAGTGACCGCATGATTCCTCGATAACGTAACGATTACATAACGAGCTCCTGTTAATGGCACACCGAGCAACTAGGGTGCTCCATGCTCGCGTGTCGATACATATGGCTTTAAAATATCGTACCGTACCCACTCAATAGGCCCATACAATAAATCATTAAAAACTGCAATATTACCATACAAATGGCCGCCACTGTAATATTTATTTCTCCTTAATTTTTACGTATTACTTGCCCATTAAAGTTTCTGTCATACTTCTTACCGCATTGCGGTCGCGTGGTTTTATAAACGATAATAGCCCCTATTGCCTTCTCGATAGAGTCGTGGGGAATAGTAAAATGTGGGTATAAGTTCTCACAAAAAACAAAAAAGGTCGTGGCACGCACGATTCCGTGACGCAGTCGAAGTATTGGGTTAGGGTTGCCAATACGCAAATCTAACTTGAGTGGATTTACTCAATGGTTACAATAAGTGATATTAACTTATATGATACTAGTTGACCCGGCAAACGTTGTATTGCCATATAAAATAAATTGAGATATAAACTACCCCATCTTTCAAGTCAGATAAAACTGCACACAGTCTGCAAAATATTATTAAAATCGGTTTAGTAGTTTAGGAGTTCATAGCGGACAAACACCGTGATGGGCTTGGGGTTCTATTCTTTATGTGTTACTGATAATGTTAGTATATGTGCTTAGCTAGATCATTATTAACGTAAATATTTAGGTGTCTTAATAATCTTCCTGCTTGTTAACTTAGTTTATTTATTTCGTATAGGCCTACGGCACATACAAATTCATGTTATTTTTATTTTCTTGCGACCTCAACTGAGAAGATAATTCCTATTTCGACTGAAACACTGATCCTATAAAGTGCTTGCTTTATCCATTTACTCAGCGTTCAGTCATATTAAGTGCCTATTAAAAACTAATATTAACTTTTATCACCATTACACATCACCTTCAGCTAGCCAACCTAAATAACTTTGACCTATAATGTAAGCAAGTGTACCTAAAAATAATTATTAACACCGAAAATATTGAATTATACAACCATTTCTATTACGTTCTTACGTTCCGTGCTATCGCGTCTGACGATCGGTAGTTGAGTGGCAGCCCTGATTTGACGACATGTTCAGTAATCATTGATCAAAAAATACAAAAATAATTTAATCCCGTTACTTGAAGTATTTACTCGATTTTTGTAAAGGTATTATTTTTGTCACATTGGTGTCGCAAGCAAGACCTGTCATGACGTCCTAGGTTTATTGCCAGGTTGTGTAATGTGCATATTTGGATTTTCTGTAAAAATATATTTAGAAGTATCAGCCCATAGAGTGCTCGCTTGTCGGGGTAAATGGCAAAAGACTCGCACACTATAACAGTTGGGACTTAATTCCACCGGTAAAGAAATTAGTGTATTTCTGCATACCCGTTCAAGGAATACGAGCATAAAAAAATGTGTTCCATATTCTAAACTATTGTTAAAGCTAACCCAAAAATATTGCCATGCCTACAAGATGTAGCGAAGCGCTATAGACGTGATGATAGCAAACTCTATCTGAAATCATTTAAGACCGATCTTAGCTTACGAATAATCTCGCACTTGACGTACTGTATTACACTCATCTATACATATAAATAAAATTGGAGTGTCTGTTTGTAATATTAAAATAACCGCTTTTTACTAAGTGCATTTAGATGTATACACGTTACCTATACCGAAACAACATTTTTTACAATTTTTGTCTGTCTGTCTGCCTGTCTCTCTGTTTGTTCCGGCTAATCTCTGAAATGGCTGGACCGATTTTGACGAGACTTTCACTGGCAGATAGCTGATGTAACAAGGAGTAACTTAGGCTACTTTTATTTTAGAAAAAAAAATAGGATCTCACGAAAAAAAATTAAAACCAATGTTGCAGCGCAGCGCCTGATTAAGTTTGATAGCAACAACCTGCAATGTGTCCCGCGGGCTCAGAATGGGCGAGCAGGCTGTTGTCAACGGTTGTCTTTGTTAAATACCACGCGGACGAAGTCGCGGGCAACAGCTAGTGTTTAAATAAATCTAATTATCCTGTGTTATCTTGTGTTACGGGAAACATCAAACAAACTAAGGAAAATATGTTGCAGTTTTTCACAGAATTTAATGTAACAGTAATGTTGGGGTTGTAAACCACTCTACCTATTAAGAAACGCGTGGCTAAATTGGAGGGACTAGTATTCGTGTTAATAATGCATACAGCCGGTATTATGAGAGGATATGCTTTGAAACCATGTAGAGTGCCTTTAAGTGGACGTGTCGTCTAAAGCTTGTTTTGAACAGAGTAGAGATAAATAGAGCACTTATAAACCTATGGAGATTGAGTTGAAGAACAAGAGATTCTGAATGGAATTAGGCCCGCCACCCAGTCCCACCATTGTTACTTCTGTTTGCCAGGAACCACGGCGATGACAAAAGAAGACGGCAAGGTTTGACCCTCGGTAAGTCCCGGGCAAAGCTTGGAACCCGCAATGAAATGAATCCAAAGAGAAATAGAAGTGATTGGCAAGAAAAATAGTATGACAATCGAAAGGATGAGGAGATAAATAGTTAGCTACAGCTGGGAGAATATGAACTATCATTATCGTCCCAGACGGTACAGCTCCTGGCGAGGGCAATTTAACCACGACGGGACTGTTCTAATCATATTCCTTAGATGATCCTGGGCAAATTATTATTTATTCTATTTGTAATAATAATATGCCTCTCTGAATAATATAAACAAACAAAATAACAGGTTGTATCAAATGTATAAGGCATAACACCCTCTCCGGCACGTAGGGCGGCCTAATGTCTTAATTGAAGGAGATCGAAGGGCTCGCAGCGGCTCGCACAAGCTCGAGGGCCTGAGGTGCATTTAGCAAGGGCTTAGTGTCGATGCTGCAAGATATTGAAGGAAAGGGAAGGAAATCGAAGGGTGGATTGACAAAGTAATTATGGTATCTACAAAAATAAATTGAAGGCAAATTGTGCGGTAACTTTGTGAGATTACAAATGGGATAGCGAATTTTAAGATTATTACAAACAATGGCTACCTATTTATATTATGGAATAGAACACTATTAAGGCTATACAATTTATATCATTGAGAAAAGTAGAAACAAATTATGACATTAAACAATAATTAACAAACGGTATATATTATAAGATTTTGACTTTTGACATGATGCTTTTTTAACTTCATAATTTCTAAGTATTGAAGATGAAAATAGTTATGATTATTCGTTACAAACTAATCATCACAGAATTCACTTTTACAATCACTTAGATGCATATCGAAAAATATTACTTTATAATTTAACTACAGCGGCTTCTTTAGACAAAGCCATCAAAGTATAGTCGGCACAATCAAAGCTACAAGTTAAACTTGAGAGTCAGCTGAACAGAGAGCACTGTTGAAGGTCCCTTCACTCACATCAAAGAACTGAGTTAACACATGTTTGAATTAGAATTAGGTAAATTACACCCGACTTGTGTACACGCACGCTCTTGAATTTAGGGCTACACTACACACCATCACGCCCGAATCCCATTAGGGGTAGGCAGAAATGCACGGCAGAACATCCACATTTAGCTGATGGTATTTGGTCCCAATCCAAAAAGGAGCCAGCCTATTGCTATTATATCTGGTACTATGAGCCTGCGTAGATCGGACCGCAAACAACAACTAAATATGAGGGTACCCCAGTACACACTATGACACTAGGACGTCAACCACCTCAGTCCTCCCGTGACCATGGTTGCCGTAAAGCAGCAAAAAACGTCGGGAACGTAATAATATAAAATAAACGCGACAAAAAACGAAAAAAATATTTTATTCTTCATTGCTGCTTATAAATGGCATGCCACACAAGAACGCTCATGTGAACACGCCTTTGAAAATGTTATTCTACTATTGCAAGCACAGTAGCAAGTTACGTAGTTCGTCGTACATGTGCAAAGGACTTAGAAGCAATTAAGAAAACAAAGTAGTTGTTGCCAGTTGTTGGTTAGTTTCTGTACGCCCCAGTTAACAGCTTCCTATTTGACACGTCTTCACCACTTGAATTATCTATGTATGGGTGCTTCAGAGATTGCGATTATTTAGACATCTATACTATACTTACTTACTTACTAATATTATAAATGTGAAAGTTTGGATGGATGTTTGTTACTCAATCACGCCAGAACGGCTGAACGGATCTGGATGAAATTTGGCACAGAGATAGATAGATTATAGTCTGGAACAGCACATAGGCTTTTTATCCCGTTAAAATGTATGGTTCCTGTGGGATAGATTTGTTTTAATTTCACATAGAGCATAGAATCGACATGATTTTTTGGATAGGTAGTTGTAGTTTAGGGGTCAGAAAGTGCACCTCTGCTTACTTCTTCAGGGATATCAGGCGTAATGGTGTATTATTATTATATAACAGACATCATTCCCAACCAATGCACGTACTCGTAGTATATCGCAGAGTACTCTATCAGTAGAGCTCAGAATACTATTTTATAGCTCTCGCACTAACTTCGACTCTACCAATAGCCGCCCCAACATACCAAGCGTTTGGAATATATCCAAAACGGAGTAACAGTATCGCCGCGCTACTGACCCAGTGACGTCAGCCGTGGGCGCGGGAACACCGCCAATCGTGATCAATGCTTGCCAATTAAAAAAGAACGCTTTCGCAATGGATTCTCGGCTTCAATTCGTATGATATGATATGAGGCTTGTTTAAAAGTTCAAACCCTAGCTATTACTTTTAATATTTACGAATTTCAAGTGAAAATATCATTTTCACTAATGATTATCAATTGCTGAAAACAAAACATCGTGAGGAAACCTGCACTTCAAAAGACATGTGAACTTCGCAAACCAGGGAAAATGACGAAGGATAAATTAAAAAAAAGAGCAACCATGGAGTTTCCTATCCGTTCTTCTCCATAGGAACGGCATTCCGAACGGGTGGTAAAGTAGTAGCATAGTATTTTGTAAGCTTTGACGATTCATAAGTACTGTACTCAATGGTCTACGTGAATAAAAAATATTCTGATTCCGAAAATTAACCTGGCCGGAATAGTGCCCGCAATCGTTGTTGTGAGCCGAGGCCTACACAAACTTGTAAACTATGATGTCACCTGTATCAGTCCAAAGCGATGTTTACAAACGCAACCTCTTTCCTGAAAAGCGAATAACCCCATGAATATTTGATGGCGCGTGATTGTGCGCTGCTGGGATGACCTAGGTCGCGGTGACGATGACGTCACTCGGCGCAGCGCGCTATTTTATGAACCACCTAAGGTGACGGAAATAGTCAAGCATCTTTGGGTAAGGTCGGCCTTGCCTTGGGAGATGGTTTTGTTTAACAATGTTGCTTAACGTTTTATTTGTATGGTCAAAATTAGGTCAGACATGTATAGTTATTTTATAAAGCATCCTAATCCTTCCATTTATAGTATCCTTTGTATATTCCCTAAGCTAGGTACACATGTGCCCAGGGCCTTAAACGGGCTACCCTCGGGGTCGAGGACGACTGAGGTGTGGGCCCCGGACGTCCGGTGACGATGACGACTCCTGAGGAGGACGGCGGCGGGCGTGGCTCCCCGCCGCCGTGCGCAGCGAGAGCGCAGGGGGAGCAAACATCTGCTCCCCGAGACGGGCCCCCATGAGGGGGCGAGGCACAAAAGGGGCACCGGTGCGTTCCGTTTGGAGATCCCGGAGCCCCTCCAACATGTGTCGAAGGCGGCCACCGGGGGGGTTTTAGTGGGTAAGAATCCTACATAACCCGGCCCTCTCCCACACAAGGGCCGGGTATCTTTCGAAGATTTCCCCCCCGTCAACAAAAATAAAAAAGGTACATATGTGGTTGATACTAATTATGCAAGAAGATTTTTGCCTGT
This sequence comes from Pheosia gnoma, assembly GCA_905404115.1. Lineage (NCBI taxonomy): Eukaryota > Metazoa > Arthropoda > Insecta > Lepidoptera > Notodontidae > Pheosia > Pheosia gnoma. The sequence continues at coordinate 3,047,050 of FR989917.1, read as the reverse complement.
CAGTGTCAATGCAGCCACTACTGAGTGTATAACCGAAAGGGTCAGCAACAAAGTTTGTATAACTATAGTAGTATCCACTACTACAGTTATAAACATGTGTTTGCACTTTGTTATGCCATTCAGATGTTAATTTTCTACAACATAAACATAGGTTAACACTTGCCACCAAAAACTATAAGGCTAAGAGTCACTACAGAATAGTAAATTCCGGACAACTATTCACATTAGCGGCGTCTCTTCATCCTCTTTGCGGACAAATCTGAGAAGTTCTTCGCTACATCCCCTTTCTTCCGTTACAGATGCATGTACCGAGTGTAGGGTAGCCACTGAAGTGGAAAAAAACCTATATATATTACCATGGGAATTAATTCGCTTTGGTATTCTGGTAGACTTATTATAATATCCAGTGTATCTGATAAAAAAAAGGATTTCTTCTTCTTTTTTTAAGGTTGACAATCGGCTACAGAATTGAGCCATTTTGCCAGTGTCGAGTATTACTTGATAATTGCAACAAAATTATAAGTACCCCTGATAATAATGACGATGTCATAGACGATGATGATGATGAAATGAATCCCCTCCCCCTGTCAGTAATGCTGTGAATACTCTACTGAAAATTTTGCGGACATCTTGGGTGAACTCGAAAAGTCAAGCTACCACTATTTCATTTTAATTTCCTCTATTTGGGGATATATATCAACACACAATGGTTAATATCCCACTAATATTACCCATTATTTATCAAACAAACTAATTTAAAAAAAAAAAATGACAACTTCAGTCTAATATGAGTATTTTATAGTCTTTCTAATTTGAGTCGCATGCATAGTTCATGGTAAGGGGATGACGGTTTTCATAATGATTATATATGAAGCCAAAAAATATATCTAAGACTCGCCTGAAAAAGCTGCCACGCTCAAATTACTGGTTAGGTTATAGAAGTCAATTCATAAATTTTTTTTTCGTGTACCAACCCTAAACTGGCCTACTCAAAGCTGCCGCATTCCGCATAAATTGTGGATTCAGTATGGATAAAGCCAGGGCTGCCCGCTCCGGTCACGTACAACGTGAATTACTGAAGGGGTTCAGGGATGATCATTTGCATACAGTTAAGTACGAAAAAAAGTAATTGTGTTTTGTTTACTTGTCTGATATTTATGAAGCCATAGGAATGTCATCTTCAATGGAAGTGACTTTGAGATTGGAGGCGCCCTTGCATAAGCCCTCTTAGTCAAGCATTTGACGACCCAATAAGCAAAGTTGGTAGTGACCTTCTCTCTGTACCGAGGCGAACTTTGTGTGATGAGCACGAATTTTATAAGTAATGGATGTTTAATATCTATATAAGTAATTATATTCTAGAATCGCCGCCAGTCCATGGTACGGTCCCAATAATACAAGTATTGCTTAGTTTGGAACCGTACAGTTGTCGGACGAATTTATTATTATTTGCCTCGGATGAGACACGTTCTGATTGAGCGAGGTTTGCGAGGCTCCGAGGCTCCATCAGGACGACAGAAAAATCTCTGAACGATAATCTCAAGAACGAGAAATAGCGTATAGGCTGTATATACTTTTGCAGACCTTCCTTTGAGGTGATTGTAAATATAGAAAAAGTTTTAGATACAAATTACTATTTTTGCATATAATTACTCTAAAGCCTCAAGCTAATTAACTTTTTACGAAGAAAAAAATATTTTATTTTTATAAAAAATATAGCAACCCCGGTTCGCATTTCTGGGATGTCCAGATCTCATATGCGAATCTCATTTTCAACCATGATTATCACTTACTAAGCGGTGAAGGAAACCTGCGTTTCTGAGCCCCACGAAAGACGTGTGAAGTCCGCCAACCGCACTGAGTCAGCTTGGTAGACTATGGCCTCATCCCCGTCGCATTGATGGGAGACCCGTGCCCAACAGTGGAACATTAAAGAAGCTGGTATCACAATTATTATTTATAAAGTAGAACAGCCCGTTGCTACGACAAGTTGGTAAGACAAGTTGTGCTAGAAACTTGTTCGCCGTTTGTTGGACCAAGTTTGGAATATACGAGTATCGAATTTGCCGAGTTAGCAGTTATTCCGAATGACACCAATACCTCTTAAGAAACATTTTATATCTTGTTGCTTGAATGGAAAAAGATAAAAATAATTTCAATAATATTTTTTTTATTCATGTAGGCCAAAAAATGTACTTACGAATAGTCAGAAGTTGCCATCGGTTCGGAATGTAACTGATAAGAGCCGGCTAGAAACTATATATTATATATATCGCCAGACGAACACAACAACTACACGGTCACAACCTAAGCAACGCTTGTATTACGGGTACCGTACAATGGACGGGCGAACTCAGTATATAATACTTATATAGATATTAAACATCCATGACTCGGGTACAAACATTCATGATCATCACACAAATCGTCAAATTCAGTGGTTATTCTTTTGAAAAGAGTTTGTTGAAGGTACATTCAAAATCAAAACCAATGCCATGTGAGCTGGCAGCACCCTAGCCATGTTGGTTACTACACTAACCTCAAAATTCATAGGAGCTACTGCCATCGTAAATCGATTTCGTAACTTTCTATTTAAGTGAAGTAGTCGTAGTCGAGGTACCTATTGAATTACGCCTTAACTTGCCCTCACTATGGTCACTATTATATTTATAGCAGACAAATGTAAAAGATCTTTTTAAAAAGAGCAACCATGGAGTTTCTTGGCCGTTCTTCTCCATAGGAACGGCATTCCGACCGGGTGGTAAAGTAGTAGCTTAGCATTTTGTAACTTTTGACGATTCATGGTTTACATGAATAAAAAATATTCTGATTCTGATTATGACAATATAAATTGCGGATTATTATAAGTAAATTGAGACCCCAAAAAAACCCTCTAAATTAAGAGTCAATCATCAAACTAATAAAGTATAACTGAAGTTCAATTTAATCCTACTGGATGCTCGATCAATCTACGATCTACAACATTATTTATTTTACAAATCCTATTTCTCCCGGTTTCCAATGGTTACTTTCGCAAATTGGCTAATATTTTTTATTTAAACAACCTAATAGCTTTATATTCTAAGAAATTCTCGTTAGGGCTAAAAGTTTCGTTGCTTTCATGTTTATTTCTTGAATACAGATAGTGTTTTGCGTTTATAATGAATTAATGATTTTTGCTCAAGGCTTATTGTGTTTACGAAGTTATTTACTTACTTGTATAGACAAAACAAAGGTTTTCTAGAAGTTACCATAAACTACAACTACATTTTATCGATAGTATTGGGTCGATATTGAAGTCAAATATAGATTAATATTTGTTTGTAGAGTTCAAAAACAGTACAAAAAACCTTTCTGAAAGGGCATGATGTAACGACGTAAGCCCGCCTGGTTTGACGACGGCACCGAAAGGTCACGTAAAGTGCTACTGAAATATCCCAAAAAAGATTTGTTTAAAAAAATCATGATTTTGAAATTATTACACCATTATCTTATAATAATAATAATACCAGCCTCTTTTTTAATGTTCCACTGTACGGCTCGGGCCTTCCCTCAATGCGAGGGGGATTAGGCCATAGTCCACCAATTGTGTGACTGACTAGAATATTCCAACTAACTCTGTCGCATCGCTTTATCACTGCGGTCTCCAAAAAAAATACCAAACACAATCGCTAGCCAGCATCCCTTAACGACCTTCCCCGTTCTGCCAATAACGGGAGCAGGTGTATAAATCAGCCGGAAACGCCCGAAGTTGCTTCGCCGATATCTTCGGGACTCCGCCAGTTTCGCGTTATCTTGGATCGTTCGCGATTGAATGGGGCGAAATGGTAGGTAGTATTAATGTTGGTACTCAAGTTGAACCGTTTTAGGTGGTATGGGAGGTTAGAAAGGGACGCAATGCTGGAGAAATAGAAAAGCCGTACGTTCAGACAGCTTTTCTGTTATTGTATGTATACATACAAATATAATACTTATATAGATATTAAACGTCCGGGAACAAATATTCGTGCTCATCACACAAAGTTTCCCCAACCAGGATTCGAATCCGGGACCCTCGGTACAGAAAGCAGGGTCACTACCAACTGAACTAACCAGGTCGTCAAAATCGTAAATACTTGTTTAGGTGTTACGTGGGGTAAAAAGCTGTTATAAAGTCTCTTCAAACACTTAATTGTTGTATGTCAACAAACTCAAATAAATAAAGGTAAAATTCACTTAAAAACCTAGACACCTAAATCACTGTGGTGCAGAATACACTTACCAACGCAAACAGACAAATAATAAAACACAAAAAAAAAGAAAAGTAAAATGTACAAGTCGACTGTGTTTTGTATTCATGACTTTCAATAAATAACTGTTTCTAAGGTGCGAGAAGAAAGGGAAGGGTACTACTATTGTTTACACGCGAGTTCAGATCGAGTTCGTGAGAAACGAAAAACAGACGACTTATAAGTAGCTTCCTAGCTATTATATTTTATGCATAAAATAAAAATAGGTTGTTTTTGCCGATGTCAGAAACTATAATATTAACAGATTCTATCTGTGCCGAGGATTCTGGGTTCGAATCCTGGTAGCAGCAAATTTGTGTGATGAGCACGAATGTTCGTGACTAAGTCATGGGTGTTTAATATCTATATACGTATTATAAACCTGGCTATATTATAAAGCTCCATCTAGTGTACTCTATCTATCTATCTACCTATCTATCAGCCGATATACACGTCCACTGCTGGACATAGGCCTCCCCCAACGACTTCCACACATCACGGTCCTCCGCCACTACACATCCATCATCGTAGAGTACACATCCACCGGCTTGATGCCGGAAGCCGGTGGATGTGTACTCTATATACATCATAATTTAAGCTGGAAACACTAGATGACACTGCCACTAGATGACGAATCCTTATGCTAATCGATCAGCATTAACTTCTATGCATAGGCAGTATTGCCATAGAAAATTAGTCTGAATGTTTGATATAAAAAAGTAATACAATAGAGATCCTGGAACGAAAACCACATCACGGTGTTTTATTGCAAAAATATCCCTATCCCGAAACCCCGAAAAATATTCAAGCAATGCAACGCAAGGAGGCGACCGGGCGGCGGCGGGATCGCAGTCATTTGCTATCAAATAATACAAAAAAAAAAGTTAAAATAAAAATTAAAATATATTACTTACTACTAAATATGTGACAAGTTTTGATCAGTGAGAAGTGAGACAACAGTAGTAGACACTACGGGAGAGAAGTACAATAAATATGAGGTTCCTGGATATTTCGATCGAAGAGTTTATCTTCCCATCTGTAACTTACTTATAATTATTTGCAGATAGCTACCAATACCTAGGTACTGTGTTGTATATACTAGATCGAATAAAAAGGTACTTAAAATTTCAATATCTTTATACTTTTTCAAGACGAGACTAGTAATGTTTTTTTTTAAACATGACGAACACGCCAACTTTACGTTTCCACACTAAGCGACGACGCTTGTATTTTGGATACCGTAAAATGGACTGAGGGTCAACTCAGTATATAAATATTACTTATATAGATATTAAACATCCATGGCTCGGGTACAAACATTCGTCACATCACACAAAGTTTGTCCTTACCAGAATTCGAACCCGGGATCCTTGGCACGGAAAGCAGGGCACTACCAACTGTGCTTATCAGGTTTAATTGAAAGATAATAACTAACTCTTCTATCACCACCATCCCACAGGCCCTACATGTATGCATGTGTGGATGTCTGAGAAAACCCCTGGAAAGACGTTTAAATTCCGCCAGCCCGCACTGACCAGTGTGGTGGACTATGGCCCAATCCTCCTCGCATTAATAGCAGGCCCGGACATTAATAGGGCTGGTATTTTATGAGCAATTTGTAGAGAAACGAAGATTCACTTGTTTTATGACTCTCTTTTTATCAACATGCCACAGCAGTTTAAAAACTTACAGTAACTTATCTTTTAACAAGATTATTTGTTATTTGCTCCATGACGAAGTTAAACTTTAGCGGAGTTAGCTTCTTTGTTTAACAGCAGCCTTTTGTAATAATTACACGAGGTTCCCAGTGAAGTTTCTTCAGTAAATAGCCAACCGTTTTCATTATTATATGTGCATTGTAAATGCTTGAATTATATTTTTTTTCACTTTGAAATCTATTAAAGATTACGACATTTTACGTATTTGTAATTAGCGTCTTTCTGCGTTGGAATTCTCTTTAGGGCCGAAACCGTACGAAAACGAACCTAAAATCAAAGCCTAATACTGTTAATTTCCAGTGTAACCATGCCGGCGCAATATAACCCGCCTAATTCGGGTATATCGACTCCATCGAAAAATAAATCCTCTTCCAGGAAAAATCGTTTTAAACTCGCAAGTCCATTAAAAAAAACGCAATTGGAAGAAGTACGTTGTTGTTATCGACAGGGTTAATCAGTTTATCGGGGTTCCGCGGATAAGATGATGAATCTTATTACTCGTACCTTACTTATAATTTGTACCTAATGCGTGAAGGGTGAAGGAACATTTTCGTGTTGCCTCAATAATACGTCTCTTTTATGACTTGGTGGTTGCAGACAGACTGATAGATCGGACACTTTTTTATCCTTCAACGCGACGCAATACGAGGTGTTATCAGTTTCAGCCCTGTCTGACTGAATGTCTATCTGTAGCGTTGTAGCTCGCAAACAGATGAACCGATTTCAATGAGGTACTTTATGTGTGATTATATATTAATATCGTGACATAGTTTTTAGATATGATTTAAAGCACGCCTAGGTGGCGCTACCACAGATAATTAATATATACCTACTTAGCGGTTTTAATCTTAATAATATATCATGATAGCAGTGGTAGCCAAGTTGGTAGAACGCTTGCCTCGGTAACGAGGATTGCAGGTTCAAAGCCCGGCTCGCATCTCTGGGATAACTGGATTTCATATGCGAATCTCATTTTCAACTACGATTATCACTTAATCGCTAAACGGTGAAGGAAAACATCGCGAGGAAACCTGCATGTCTGAGAGAGCCCCTCGAAAGATGTGTGAAGTCCGCCAACCCGCACCGGGCCAGCGTGGTGGACTATGGCCTAACACCTCACGCATTGAGGGGAGGCCTGTGCCCAACAGTGGGACATTAAAAACGTATTATAATATTATTATTATAATATATCATGAATATTTATTTTACTATTATCTACAGAACCTGTTATATTAAACGCAGTTCGAATTAGACTATAAATTTAATTCAGATGATACGATCGAACAAATGTTTGTTTGTCGTGACACGTCGATGCATAGTTTAAAATGAATGGTCACCTTTGGGACTTGACCTAACGCAGGCAACTAGTATTTTGTAATCTATGGACTAATTTACAATAGGGCTTCAGGATAACTACGCTTAGGTCTCTATTGTAAAACAGATGAAAATCATTTTCCAAAACATCGCTTTATAGCTACAAGATTACATGATGCAAGAAGAAGAAGAAGATACAAGAAACCCACAACACCACATAATATTTTTGGATACAAATCCATAATTTTATTATCTTCAGTGGCATATGTTTACATGACTACGTAGCTACAATGCTACAAAGCCAGACGACCACACAATATACTAGGATTATAAATAATCCCTCACAAGGGCGAGACCACATGCAAACGATGTGAACTTTATAAAGTGCATTAGACCCTTGAGGTTTTTATAGAATGTAAATTATAGAATGTAAATTATAATTTATTTATAGAAACGCTTGCATGCAAAAGGGCCATTAGAAAAAATAACCTTTATTTTCTCTTAACTAAATTGAGTGTTTTGAAGTTAAAATTAAATAGCTCTTTGTTTAGTTTTGTTTTGTTTACCGAATGTCAAAGAAAGTGTTATTCGAATGACTTTGTATTTGAGTTCAAAATTATAATTGATGCAGCCTTTAAATATAAGTGCTGACTTTAGGCAAAGGTCACTTTTAATGCCTATAATAAAAGTATAGAAATAATTTATGTCGAAAGTCACGCGAGCTAATGTTGTAATGTCAGAGCGCGCAATGTATCGTAAACTTCGCGATCATAACACATCCCTCCGCGCAACACCCGACTCGTGTGCGCATCAAGCGCGCTCAAGCGTATCGAGTTTTAATTCACATTGCAGTTTTAGATCTAAAGACCACTGAGTTACTTATCGGCTCTTCTCAGTGGAACCAACATTCCGGGGGTATCCTCTGAATACATTAATATAAAAGAAACGTATTCATCGTGAAGAACATCACCCCACAAAACTGTTTCAACAAAATTGTGTGAGGAAATATTTATTTAAAGGGTATGTACGCTGATTCGAACCGGACGATATTTCATTTTGATTAATTGATCAATCGCAGTGAGCGTGCAGTTCGCTAAATGCAATACCGAGTTATAAAATATTTTCTCCAGTAAGCGGAGTGCTTATAACAAAATGAATATCGCCAGACTGACACACCAACTGTCTGATCCCAAACTAAGCCACGCTTGTATTGTGGGTACCGTAAAATGGACAGGCACCACTCATCCACCATAATGAATGACCGGTAATTCCTTTAGATTTTTCAAAGGAGCAGAACGAATCCTGGGCAGCCCTGCATTGCCTTAAAGTTACCTAGGCGATACGACCTCTATGGACGAGGTCCTTTTACCTACTACTGTGTGGTTTGAATATTTTATTTTTGATTGGCTAAATGACGTGTACGCATATAATAGACAGGACTCTATGGGTAGAGCGATTGATGATTATAGAGTTCCATTATCTGACTGTAAAATAACAGTATCAGCAAGTTTTAGTTAACAGTACAGACATCATTATCTATACTAATTAGGTACGTAATCGTTATGTATCTATAATTAATGTAATTTAAAGTAAGCAAGTTTTTTATTTATTTATCGCTCATAAACGCCATGAAAAAAGAAAATATATGCGCATGTATCCAATGTTTTCATTACAACGATAAGGTGTCAGGATCCCTGTAATACTTATACAAACCTTCATGATTCCATTTTCGCATTATTATGAAGATCAACGTCACTTACCTGAAAAGAAAGGAAAAAGAATTATGTATTGTCTATTTATTTTTTTATATTTTGCCTCGAATGTGTGTAAGTCTGACTGCAACGAAAAGGGCGACTAAGTTTGAAGTCAGGTGGAAAACGTGATACAGATTCTCTTAGTATTAAAAAAAAACATAACTTGTAGTTGTAAAAACATAATAAGTAGATGCTCTGTACTGTAACTTTTAAGTATGACCAATATTTTGTTACTCAACAAATCGCTAACACAGAATCATTTATATCTTTGAATCCGGTTAAATCTAGTTTCATGTGCTCATTCCGCTCCTCGGCCAAGTAAGGGATCCTCCGAGTTTGAGTGCCACTCATTCAGGGGCCATGCTAACATGAGCCTTATGTAATTTAACACAATATTTTAGTTGATAAACTGGTGAAAAATTACGAGAACATGACCTTAAATCAGAGTCGGTAACTAGTAAACGCTGTCGGTAAAGAAGTTGCAATGTGAGAATACAATAGAAACAACATACATAAGTTTGACTTTGATCCTACATAGTTAAAACCTATGGCACACTTTTGCATACAACTATCCCTACGTAGCCCTGTCCTCATATTCCCCATGTTTCCAATTACGCCAAAGAACCCATTACCTTGCGCCTTATGAAAATATTAAACAATCAAAACATGAGCTCTGATTCGAATCACGCGAACTTTGAACGTAGAACGGTAAAACACATTCACACCGAAATCAACTATGTAGAATGACGTAGCTGTATTGATTTTTTTCCGAATGGTGTGGCCACACCTGCGGTTTAGTTCACTAGTAAGTGCCATAATAATGTCACTACACAGATGTGGCCAATGGTTTAACACATTGATTTACTCACGTCATTACTAGTGAAGTTTGACGTTAAGCTATAAGAGCAGAGCTATATCATTGTAGGCAAGCGTTTAACGTAGTATTTTAATGCCTTGATTAAGGTGTATAATGGCATTCACACAGTAACCGCATCATCGTTGGTTTAAAACTTGTTGGGTTATCGGGCTATCATGCGACTCTCATCCTTATGGTACATATTTTATAAAGTAAAGAAATGCGCTGGTAGACACTGTCTATACTGTCAAGAACACTACGTAGATTAAAGAACAATGCTTATACATGATATCCATCAATATAATATTGTTATTTATTTTCTTAATATTTTCATGCATTCGCAGAAGGAATGTGGGTTTCCAATAACGAATTTCATAACCCTTCCTCCTTAGTGACGTTTGAAGTCGTATTGCTTACGAATTTAATCTGAAGTTAATGATCTATTATGTTAATTAATATGATGATCTATAAAAAGCCAAGATTGATTGCGATGCAGCTTGGTACGGGCATCCATAGTTCCGGGAGCATTGTTCTTTCCATTGATTTTTTTTTAATACAATTAAATGGAAATATAAAACGCATACTTGCGATCATTTGGATGTTTAACCTTCAGTGCCTATTCTATGCTGTCTTACATTGAAGATGACGTCATTTTGGCGTAATATGACCATGACCTTGGAGAACGCTTTAGGGGTATTTTCAATATAAAAATAAACAAATGTATAAATACATTTCTAATCATTTATTTCGTATACTCCTACGGGGGCACCTCCAAATTTTCAACCCATTCGGAACGTGACCTCAACAGAAGATCTGACAACTTTATTCCATGGTCAACATTGCAACTTAATTGTTAGCGGCGATGGATAAAGCACCGGTCACACTTGCAGTTCCTATTCAACTGTACGGTAGTCTCAGTATCTATAAGGTAGGTAGTCATAAGTCTCCAAGATATTGGATACAATACCCTTACAAGTGTAGTCGTAAACATTCCCATACCGAACGAATATTGTTGTCACACTATCAAACCGGCCTGTTTTGCAATAGTTCTGCCCGTCTCCTAGATTTGATGGCGCGATAGATGACCGATCCCTCGGAAGGTCGGAGCGCCCTTGGGCTATAAAACAAAAACTTATACAGTACCCTTGGAAATAGGGACGGTGGACGTGACCCTTTCTACAGGACATGTCCTGTATTCAACTACATGTTTGCTACTTTAATTTTGTACTTTTCTACTCAAAAAACTATGTCATTTAGTTCTGTTTACAATTAGAAAAAAATTTAAATAGAACATGTTTTTCGGATTTTATCCCGATTATTTTATGTTTTTACGTTCACGACGTTTCGGCTACTCTACAGCAACCGCATAATAACTGTCAGTTTTGACAGATATCCCATACAATATCTGTCAAAAGTGACAGTTACTATGCGGTTGCTTTTCAATTATGAATCGATTGTATCAGCAGGCTTGGGGCCCTGCAACCGTGGTCACGGGAGGACTAAGGTGCTTGACGTCCTAGTGTCATAGTTTGAACTGGGGTAGCCTCATATTTAGTTAGCATAATTCGTTTTATTTCAATGTCTAGTATTCGCGTAAATATAAGAAATCAATATTTAAAAAATGTTTGAAAAATTTGGAAATACTGATCTGTTAAGGTTTTTCAGTAGGTACGTAAGGGCTATATGGGCTTAGTTGGCTCAAATATGATAGTCCAAAGTGACCACTCGTGTACTTTTATCCAGACAGCTATGTTGTCTTCCAACGTATAACACTTCAAGTTTTTCAACATCAAGTCCTTTATAAAGCACAATTTATGGGGTAACCCTATTCAGCTAGGGTTAGAAGGGTTCTGTATATTTTGTATTTAAGTTTATGTAGGCCTGCTTTCGGCTTTTAGTGCGGCTCGTGTGAACAGTGTGTTTCGAATGAAACGAGAATGTTTTCGTTTATTTAATATCAGGTAGGACATTTGTGAAAGGTGAATAAGGTGATATCGACCCCTTGAGGTCGATATCGACCACCTTGGGAATCCCGGGTTTACACAATCAGTTAGGCCAGATATATCACAGGCACTACATAATCACGCCAGCCCAAAAGGGCTGTTATAAAGGACAACAGCAATTTGTCCTTTGTACAGAAAACTGGACAGATATCTACTGTAATTTATGTGGCCGCAATTATTGTTGGAATAGTAAATCTGGGGTCACAATTTATACGGCATTATTATGTAGGTATAGCTGGTATTAATTTTGCGGCGAAATATAATTCGTGTTCGAGACCTTTGAGATTTAAATGAGGATAATGTTTTAAATATTGCTTTATTCGGAATGAGATTTTTTATAATATAAATCGGTTACTATCTGCATACTTAAGATAAATAGTGTTTTTTTTTTTGTAGTAGTTAATCCATATTTGAGCGATTATAACACTCAATCCGTTTATGTATTTTGGTACCATATTCTACGGTCCGAATCTACTTCGCATTGAGAGCAGTGAAACAATAAAACCTAATTAACATTGCCTTATCGATTCTAGTAATCTAGAATCATATATTTTAAATTTGACCGTTCCAGATTAAGATATTTTCAAGAGCTACGTATACTGATAATATTATGATGAATATTATTTACTCCACAGTTACTGATTAGGTAGTATTAATTGCGGAGTATAACTAAAGTTTATGAAAACTTTAGTTACTGTAACTTGAACTTGATATACAGGGTGTAAAGGGCATGATAACGAAAACTTTGGGTAAAGATTACACTTAGTGCCGTAATAAATTTATACATATCATTTATGTTCAAAGTCATGAGTTACAAATGTTGTAATTTTTTAGCGCGCAATGTATCGTATAAAACGCAATTACAACACAATGCGCCGCGCGATACCTGACGCTTACGAGTGACGAGCGTGCTCAAGCGTATCCAGTTTTAATTTACATTGCAGTTTTAGGTCTAAATTAGTAGTTACGGTGTTTTTAATTATAATCATGTTGAAATAGACTTCTATTATGATTTCATACTAAAATCAACTGAAAAAAAAATGCGCAGAATTCATGAATGGAATATAAATTAGGATGTTTTTTTTTTAAATTTCAATGGCCTCACGTATCGTCGTCGGTCTGAATCGTGTTTAAAATAAACGCGATAAAATCCGTATAATTAATTTTATTTCAATGTGTAGTATTTGCGTAAACATAACTAATCAATATGCCCTTAGTAGCCTGATTTACGAAAGTGATTTATTTTTAATATTACTGTGTTTAATGTTACTGTGTTTAATAATAATGACATTTGATTATTTTTTTAATTTCGTTGGAAAGAATATTATACAACAGTAAAATACGTACAGCCAACCTATAAAAAAAAAACTAATAGCAATGTGAACATTCGGTTTAAAAGATTGGTATCAAAATTGAAACTCTAGGCTATTAAGGGTTAACCATAATATCTTCCACGTTTGACCAACACACCCCTTGTTCCCACCAAACTTAATACCCTCTTTTCTCGTACACACGCCACTACAATATCTTCACAGTCGTTCGAAACTTCGGTAAGTGTAACAAAGTTACTATACTTCCAATGTTGATGGACAAATAAAACGAAAGTCATACTTAAGTTTGTGTGTTCCGATCGGGAATATGTGTTCTTATTCTTGCGACAGCCATAGAAAAGGACACAAAACAAAAGCCGAGTGACCATCGGTTCATTTTTGTTTTATTTTTATCGATTTTTTTTTATACATTATAGGCAAGTATTTGATCTTGATCTCACCTGATGGTAAGTGACGATGAGATCTACGATGGAGCATACTTGCCTAGGTAGGAAGGCGGCAGTAGATCGAGACGCTACATTCACTAGGCACATGCAGCGCAACTGATCTGACCCGCCATCCATGAATGGCAACACTGAACATCATGCCGGAACACGGCTAGGCCGCTTGGCGACATGGCTTTGTTCAGTGGGTGGTGACTAACCACGGCCGAAGCCTACCACCAGGAGAGTTGTCACCTAGTTGGCACCACCCAGGGTCACGTGTAGGGTATCTCGAGGGTACTTAATTCTCCTACGGACGAAGGTGACTCGACCCCAAATCGATTCACAAAACGAACTTATGACATTTCTTTTGCATCACTTCCGACATTAAACACATTGAAATAAAAATATTTTTAGGATTTTATCGTGTTTATTTTCTGTTTTTACGTTCCCAACGTTATTGTCCTTCTTACCGGGATAAAAAGTAGCCTATGTGCTATTCCAGACTATAATCTATCTCTGTGCCAAATTTCATCCAGATCCGTTCAGCCGTTCTGGCGTGAATGAGTAACAAACATCCATCCATCCAAACTATCACATTTATAATATTAGTGTGATTTAAATTAATCATGAATGTTAACTAGCTAAGTCATCTCCACTCAATTGTGTAATCCAAAACGCTCAGCTTCACTAGTGACTGAAGCATGCTCAAGTATTAATCCTATATCGGGGTTATATAGATTAAACGTTACCTGAGCCATGCCGTTAAATAATTACGAAGTAGCTATCAAATCGGATTACCTACAAATTTCTCGGGCCACAGGCTAATTAAGTTATAGGCAGATCGGCTTGCGAGTAATATTAATGCCTACGAGATGATAACTTCTTGGAGGCAATCAATCGATCGCTGTGCAACCTTTAATAATTAGCCTGAAAGTTAGATGATAGTGTAATCAGTTAACCCCCAGCGCTTTAATAATTAGCATGGAAGTTAGATGATAGTGAGAGAGATACACTCTTATAATGTTTTACTTTGACATTCTTGGACGACCTGATTAGTCCAGTTGGTAGTGACCCTGCTTTCTGAGCCGAAGGACCAGGGTTCGAATACTGGTAGGGACAAACTTTGTATGATGAGCTCGAATGTGTGTACCCGAGTTATGGATGTTTAATATAGGAACGAACGAGGGACTCTCGGCGCAGAAGCAGGGCCACTAAGAACTGTGCCAATCGGATCAAAATGAACTGATAATTTTAAAAACACTTATGAAAATATAATTTAATGAACAATCATATGAAAGCATTTTCAAATAATAACCCAGCCTTTTGGCGTTACTGTAGTCGGGTAGAAACTTATGTATAGCTAGCCCTATTACACTCTTCGGTACAATCTGAATCTTGTGCCATCCACGTAACTCAATACCTTATCTTTACTGACAGGTAAAAAGCTCTCAACTTCCCCCTTATCAGGCAATCTATGGGAAGTAGACCTCGGTACTCGTGCACGAGGCATTAATATATTCTATCTAATTGCAAAGTTGACAATCTTTGCGCACTGAATAATTTACGAGCTCCCAATGAAGCCCTAATGCGAAATCACGGCGTGTGTCTCTACTCGTCGAGAGTTTTGTTGAATTTCCGGATCAAGGCTTGAGAGGTCCCGTTTTTTGGGAGGAATCTGATGGGATATAAATATATTATGTGCAGTATAAGCTTGTTGAACATTATTTATATGCTTTATAGGTATACGGTGATCGAGTAGAGCCCGTTTAGTAATAAACGGTATTTCGTGGCCACGTAGAATGTAACTAACAGTAAGTTACTTGCAGACTCCGGTTCAATATTGAGCTCTATGGCATAGTTGTTTAATGGCTACATTTAGCAGAGGTGAAAAGTAAGCTCGTGATATAGTGATACCGAACACTGTAAATACGAAAAGCACTTTTAATCCAAAAGCAAATTATACTTTATTGTCCGTAGGCTAGAGTGTACGTATTAGTTTATATTTTTAACCGACTTCAAAAAGGAGGAGGTTCTCAATTCGGTTGTATTCTTTTTTTTTGTGACCTCAGATCTCCGTCATATTTTTTTTTTTATTTTTTTTATTACATTATAGGCAAGTATTTGATCTCGATCTCACCTGATGGTAAGTGACGATGAGATCTACGATGGAGCATACTTGCCTAGGTAGGAAGGCGGCAGTAGATAGAGACGCTACATTCACTAGGCACATGCAGCGCAACTGATCTGACCCGCCATCCATGAATGGCAGCACCGAACATCATGCCGGAACACGACTAGGCCGCTTGGCGACATGGCTTTGTTCAGTGGGTGGTGACTAGCCACGGCCGAAGCCTACCACCAGTAGAGTTGTCACCTGGTTGGCACCACCCAGGGTCACGTGTAGGGTATCTCGAGGGTACTTTATTCTCCTACGGACGAAGGTGACTCGACCCCATATGAACTGATTTGGAAAATTATTTTTTTATTTAAAAGGATATACTATTTCCTATATAATAATAATAATAAGCCCTTTATTCCCATATTTACATTGATTTACTTACATTTTTAGTTTAGAAAAAAACATAAGAAAAACTTAGCAGCATTAACTAAGACTAATAAACAAATAATAAAATAAAAAATAAAAAAAAAAATTGAAAAGATTTTGAGAGTTATTAAAATATAGTTTCGTAACTTAAAATATAAATAATTAATAATCAAATCAAATATTAGTATGTGCTTGTTAGTTGGGTACCCATTTTTGGGTAAAGGCCTCCTCCATCTGTTTCCATCGGGTTCGATCTCTTGTGAGCCTCGTCCAGGTAGTTCCGGCGATGGCCTCAATGTCGTCTCGCCAGCGCGCGCGCGGTCTTCCACGCGGTCTGGCGTGTTCGCGTGGCCACCAGTGTAGGACTCTTTCGCTCCATCTTCCGTCGGCGGTGCGGGCTACATGCCCCGCCCATCTCCATTTTAGTTTGCAAGCGAGTCCAGCTGCGTCTATTAGTTGCGTTTTTTCTCGGATTTCCTTGTTTCTTTGTCGGTCTCTTAGTTTTAATCCGAGCATACTTCTCTCGGTCGCTCTCTGGAATTTTTGTAATTTATCTATTATTCGTTTGGTTATCGTCCAGCTTTGGCATCCATATAATAATGTTGGTAGGATTGTACAGTCCATTGCTTTCTTCTTTAGTGTTATTGGTATTTTTGATTTAAAGATATGCTTCATTGACCAGTATTTCCCCCATGCTATTTTGATCCTTCTCTCGACTTCTCTGTTGGTATAGTCTGCGAATGTTATGTTTTGGCCTAGATATGTATATTCTTTTACGTAGCTAATTGTTTGGGATTGTATCCTTATTGGGATCTCTTCTCTATTCGTCATTATGCGTGTTTTGCTTGCGTTCATCTGTAGTGCACATTGTTTGCTCGCGTTTTCGAGAGTTGTTAGCATGTAGTTTAGGTCTTCGTAATTTTCGCTTATTAGAATAATATCGTCTGCGAATCTTAAGTGATTAAGATATTCACCATTAATATTGATACCCATGTGGTCCCAGTTGAGTTGTTTAAAGATGTATTCTAGTACACTCGTGAACAGATTGGGTGAGATGGGGTCACCTTGGCGTACACCTCTCCTTATCTCGAAAGGATCCCCTATTTGGTCTAGCTTTACTAATGCTTTGCTTTTCTTGTATATTTGTTGTATTAGTTGTAAGTAGGTTGGCTCGACGCCTTGTTGTTTTAAAGCTTTCCATAATGATTCGTGTGAGATAGAGTCGAAGGCTTTCGAGTAGTCGATAAAAGCTATGTAGATGGGTAATTTGTATTCGGTGTATCGCTCTATCACCTGGGTCAGCGTAAATATGTGGTCAATCGTATTGAAGTTAGGTCTGAAGCCAGCCTGTTCTCTGGGTTGGTGAAAGTCTAGGGTGTTTCTCAGACGTCTAGCCAGGATGCTTGTGAATAGTTTATAGGTGCTCTGTAACAGGCTTATTGGCCTGTAGTTTGCTATGTCCAGTGGGTTACCCTTCTTATATATTAATGTAATGATGGAAGTTTCCCATTGTTGTGGAATTCTACACGAATTTATTATTTCGTTAAAGAGGTTCTGAAGTATAGGAGTCAGGGGGTCTATTAGAGTTTTTATTACATCATTTGTCACATCGTCTTGCCCTGGGCTTTTTGCCGATTTCAAGGATTTAATGCCTTCTCTTATTTCACTTGCTAGTATAAGTCTGTTACCTTGTCTGTTTTCGGATTGCGATGTTTGTTGTGTGTCATAACTTATCGTCTGTGTATCGCTGTATAGCTCTTTGTAGTATGTTGATGCAATTCCTATCAGTTTGTTTCTGTTGGTAATTTTATTTCCTTCTTTATTTATTAGTGACTTAATCCATTCTTTACCTTTGTTAATGCGTTTATCAGATCTCTTTACAGAGCTTTTATTTTTTAGTTCTTCTACGATTATATTATAATTAAATTTTGTTTTATTCTCACTAATTCGTTTTCTTATTTTTCTATATATTCTAGTCAATAACCTTCTTTCTTTCTTAGTCTTACAGCTCTTTTTTCTAAGGGCTTCTCTTTCCAGTATTAGTTTTTTTATTTTTGGTGTAAATATAAACTCATTAGCGTTTGAGCCTTTCTTTATTGGGATCCGTTTGGCACTTTCTTGGATCTGGTTTATTAGGTCTGTATATTTTTGCTCTGTATTTTTCTTGTCTTCGCTGTAGTATTTCCTTAATTCCATAAAAGTTTTTTTGATGTCTTCTTTTTCATTGGGTGTTAATTCCGATTTGGGCTGGCTAAATAATTTCCTGTCAATTTTTGTTTTCATATTTAGATTGTAATTTATTCTGAGCAATCTGTGATCTGTTGAGAACGTCGTATTTATAGTTTGTATGTTTATTATTGCTTTTCGGTTCTTTGCTAGTATGTAGTCGATTTCATTCCGGGTTTTTCCGTCGGGGGAGAGCCATGTCCATCGTCTCTTTTGCGGTTTTTTGAAGAAAGTGTTTGTAATATACAATTGGTTTTCTAGACAGTATTGTAATAGGTTCTCGCCTCTAGCATTTCTCGTGCCGTAACCCCACTTTCCAACAGCCTTTCCATCTCCCGAGGTTGTTTGACCTATTTTTGCATTAAAATCGCCTAAGACTAAGGTATCTGTAGGCGTGTTTTGAAGGCAGTCGCTTAGTTCGTCGTAAAAGTGTTGTATATCGTCATCTTGGGCTTTTTCGGTCGGTGCGTATGCTTGTATGCAGGTTAGCTGTTTCCCTTCAATCTTTAGGTCCAGCCTTACTATTCTATCTGATTTTGGGGTAAAGTTCAAAATAAAGGGTTTTAGGGTTTGTCTAACCATAAATCCGACTCCGTTAAAACCGGCTCTCTCTCCTTTGTACAGAAATATATAGTCGTCGTATTCGATTATTTTTATATCTTGTTTCTTGATTTCTGTAAGGCCGAGGATATCCCATGTTATATTCTGGAGGCTATGTTCCAGTTCGTTTTGTCTCCCAAATGCGGCGAGAGATCTTACGTTTAATGTTCCGATGAGGAGGTGGTTTTTTTTGATGGAGGGTTTTGGTCTAAGATTCCCACGGCGACCACCCGTATTGGGAACTATGTAATTGCTATTATTCAATTCGTACTTATATTTATTATCATTGTGAAGAGGGGCCTTTACTAGTACCTATGCGTTTTCTTTTTTTTCCTATATTTCCTATATATATTGGATATATACTTTATTACATATTGTTCCTGACGGTGGTTTGGCACCGACTTCACATTCGTTAAATATTGGATTTAGTTAGACAAGGTAGATTTTTAAATTAGATTATATTTTGCTTTTTAGTTTTTTTGCAGACGTTTTTTTTGTGTATTATATGTAAATAATAATAATACCGGCCCTTGTAATGTCCCATTATTGGGCACGGGCCTTCCATCAATGCCACGGGATCAGGCCATAGTCCAAAACGCTCGCCCAGTGCGGAATGGCGGGCTTCACACGTCTTACGAGGGGTTCTCTCAGACATGCGGGTTTCCTCGCAATGTTTTCCTTCACCGTTTAGCAAGTGATAATCATTGTTGAAAATGAGAATGAGAGAGAATTCCCAGTTGCGAGCCGGGGTTTGAACCTCCGAATCTCGATACCGCGGTAAACATTAATTGACTGAAATTCAATAAGTTCATTAGTAAATGTTCAATATTCACAGCCACGAACAGGCAATCGCAATAACATATCCCAAAACACAATACCAAAAACTTAATTGCACATAAATCGTGATATAATCGGTGGTTACATACAACATATACAAATCTGTAACTACAGGCCGCGATGTGTAACTATTGTTACCTGTTACACCCCGAGCCGGTTAACATCAAATATTAATCCGGCTCCCCCGGCTTACCCGGCTACCGGGGTCGGACACAGACCGTCTGGTTTGGTCACTTAACCCGCTTAATATCGACCCGGCCGGATAAGTTTTGATTAGTACGAGTAAATTATTATTATCTGATGTTTGTTTTGTTTTAGTAGGATGCCTCACTCAAAAGTATTTGATAATGTATTATTAAGAAGCGGCAACAGCCTAGAGGGGTCGATTTCGTTCTGCTTCTCTAACTTTTCTTCTGCCTATCTGTATGTCCGTTCGACTTTCTGTGTGTCGGTTCGCGCATCGCGCTAAAACTTCTGGACGAATTTTGATGACACTTGGCAGGGCACAGCTTATATCCCGGGTCAACATATAGGATACTTTTATCCCGGGAAATGGAAGGTTTCGCCCGGGACATTTAAAAAAAACTAAGGTCTTCGCGTATATACCAAGTCCCGTCACTTCCAAGGAAAAGTCTCGTCTGACCTATTCGTATTTCTCAGGAGCAGATCCAGGGTTTCTTTAAGGGAGGAACTTTGTTTGGGAATTTGTGGGGGGAGGAGCATTTTTGTGTGATTGTATCTATCTCATATGGTTCGGCTGTATGATAGTGCACTAATTAGTGCCTTAATAATGTAACTAAGCAGATGCGGCCAACAGTTTAACACATTAATTCTACATCGAGCTATAAGAGCAGAACTACATCAATGTAGCCAAACGATTAACGTAAGGCATATATTTCCTTTTACATAAAACATCAGAAAAAAAATGTCGCAATAAAGTCCTTTACACGTAGTTCAGGGGGGGGGGGGGGGTGCAGCCATCTTTAATTGTTATTGCAAGCGCACCCGTCAGATGCTTTAAGTGGAATGCTATTAGTGATAGTCGAACGGTGATATTCAAATCGGTGCTCTAACTGGAATGCTCCATATAGTACCCCTAGAATTCAGTGGACGTTGGAACGTTGAAAGGTCTACGTTCATCTGTAATACGTGTAACAGTTTAGAAAATCAGACGGCAAATTTGCACAACACACCTTTTTCTAGGTATGCGAGGTGGTTTTGTTCTTTTGCGTGTTGTTTATTTTCCAAGCGACGCCTATTGGGCCACTCACCTTACATAACCTCGAGTGCCTCGTCTAGTCTAATAGTTATTGTTAGCAAAACTTCTAGTTAACTTTGTTTGTGTATGAGAGTGAACATATGTATAGTGTGGAGCATCTAATTAGGTCTACAATCTATACTAAGTTGAGCTATTTTGGACAGTTCGCCGGTGTTAAATATAGGTAGAGTTCTAGTAGAATTTTAGTAGAAATCAGGGTCAGAAATACTTATGTGTCTTCAGTATAAGCTTTTTAGAGTGTTGCCTAATTGGACAAATTACCAACATAAGCATATATCTTTACTACTTTGCAATGTACTGGGAAGTCGCCGGCACATGTCAACGCGTGTGCAAAAGAGAAAGAGCACGACCCTACTTTTTTTTAATACCTTTGAAATTATGAAATATAATTTCGAAAATTCTTTCACATTCATGATTTAGTAGGTACTGTTGTGTATGTACATGTAGGTAGGCATATACTTATACGTGTGGCTGCGCCCCACTAGTTATCGAATAAACAGTGTGTTGCTAACCATCGCAGTTGTCACTTGTCCGTTCCCTACTCGTATATATAACAGTGGCGACGAAACTACCCACAAGAGAAAAAGTCAACATGGCTAAAATTCAAGTTGGTTTTTTAAACTGTTTTGATCACAGTACTCAAACGTGGAGTACGTATAAAGGCCGGATTTTGCAATATTTCATTGCAAATGAGATAGATGAAAAGACGGATCCGACGGGAATCAAAAGGAAAGCGATCTTACTCAGCGCACTCGCGGAAGGTACTTACAAGTTGGCAGTTGATCTAGCTTTACCCAAGGATATACAAAGTGTGCCTTTTCAAGACGTCATTTCACTGCTGGATGGCCATTTTACCCCAAGGCGCATCGGATTCGGGGAGCGGCATAATTTTTATGCAGCGACTCAGCGCTTGGGCGAGTCCTACACCCAGTGGGCAGCGAGGCTTCGTGGTTTAACTTCACAGTGCAACTTTTTAAATGTAGAAGAAGCGCTGCGGGACAGATTCATTATGGGGATGCAATCTGGGCCTGAAAAGGAAAAGTTATACGCACAAGACTTGAACGGCTTAACCTTGAGTAAGGTCGTGGAACTGGCAGAGAACATGAACTGCGCACGCACCGCGGCTGCAACCAGTGCGGCTGGGAGCGCGGAACTGGCAACCACTCCCGAGGAAAACCTTTTCAAGATTCGGAGAGCGGGAAAGCCTGGGAGTATCGGCAAAGTGAAGTGTAGTGTTTGTGGCTATACGAATCACAAGGCATCCGAATGTAGATTTGCGAATTACGAGTGTAAAAAGTGTCACGTAAAAGGTCATCTGCGGAAAATGTGTACGAAAGTGAATTACGTAGTTGGTCACAAGGATTACAGTGACGATGACGTAGGCGATGACGGTGAGCTATTTTATATTCGTTCAATGCGGGGAGAGCCTATGGTAGAAACGGTGTACATCAATAACTTGCCACTTAAATTCGAGATAGATAGTGGCTCGGCCGTAACAGTTATCTCTGAACACTTTTACGATACTAACTTCAAAACTATGCCATTATCGCCGACGTATAAACAGCTGATGTCGTACGACGGTACACGTATTTCGTGTGTAGGTACGATTCATTTACCCGTAAAGTATGCGAAACAGAATCATATGATTACTTTTTTTGTTGTCCGTGACGGGGGGCCGCCGTTACTAGGCAGGGATTTTATTTCGAAATTTAAGTTGCAGCTATTACCGATAAATTATTGTCAAGAAAATGATATTTTGATCAACCTGTTACAAGAAAAATATTCAGAGTTATTTTCAAGCAAGTTAGGGACTTTTAATAAATATAAAGTTAGTATACAACTCAAGGACAATGTCAAACCTATTTTCTTTAAGGCACGCTCGGTGGCGTTCGCATTAAGGGATAAGGTGGGGAATGAAATCGATAGGTTAGTCGATTTAGGTATTCTTAAACCGATCCAATATTCCGAATATGCTTCCCCCATTGTTCCGGTGTTGAAACGAGACGGATCGGTTAGGCTATGTGCCGATTACTCAGTAAGCATAAATAGACTTCTACGGATTGAACATTACCCAATTCCCACGGTAACTGAGCTGTTTTCAAGGATCCATGGCGCTAAATTATTCTCAAAATTAGATTTATCTAGTGCGTATAATCAACTGGTCCTTGATGAGGAGTCACAAAACCTCACGTGTATCAATACGCACCGGGGTATATATAAATTTACGAGGTTGGTGTTTGGATTAGCCAGCGCACCTTCAATTTTCCAGCGGGCTATTGAAGGAGTGCTGGCAGGAGTCGAAGGAGCAGTATGCCTGCTGGACGACGTGCTCGTATTCTCCGAAGATGACGTGTCCGGACATCTTAGGATACTTGATTCGGTACTAAGACGATTGCACGAAGCGGGGCTAACTTTACAAAAAGACAAGTGTAGTTTTTTCAAAGAGGAAATCAGTTATTTAGGTTACATAGTAACTAAAGAAGGACTTAAAAAAGCGCCCGAGAAAATCAAAGCCATGCTGGAAGCGCCGGTACCTACTAATGTTAGTCAGTTGCAGTCATTTTTAGGACTTATTAACTATTACCGAAATTTCGTACCGAATGCATCCACTATTCTCAGTCCTTTATATGAATTATTGAAAAAGGGTTACAAGTGGAATTGGTCCAATGTACATGGACAGGCTTTCAATAAAATTAAACAACTTATGACATCAGATCAGGTACTAGCACATTTCAATCCGGATGCAAAGTTAATTCTAACTGTGGATGCATCCCCTAGTGGTTTGGGGGCTATACTATCACAAATAGACTGGGATGGCGTGGAAAAACCCATTTCGTTCGCGTCGCGTACATTAACTCCGGCTGAAAAAAGATATTCCCAAATTCAAAAAGAAGCCACGGCTATTATTTATGGGGTGAGAAAATTCCACCAATACTTGTATGGTAGGTCAGTTCCTTTTGTATTACGTACGGATCATAAGCCGTTACTAACTATTTTTGGTCCACATAAAGGAATACCAGAAATGTCTGCAAATAGGTTGCAGCGATATGCACTATTCCTTAATTGCTATAATTATGTATTAGAATACATTCGCAGCAGTGATAACTCGGCTGATTATCTGTCTCGCGCGAGCCTACCGGCCCCGAGTGCAACGGAGCGGCCGCGGCAGTGCGCATGCACCGAATATAGCCGTACTGACGACGACGGCGAGATAGGCTACGATCGCGCGACGTACATTTGTTTTGTCGTGGACAATAGCATGCCGGTAACAGTGTCTGTATTGCGAGAGGAAACAAATAAAGATTTAATACTCAAACAAGTAATTAAATATATTTTAAACGGCTGGCCTCCAAAATGCAATAATTTACAATTAAAACCTTTTTATTTATGTAGGTCACAGTTAGCGGTGGAGAATGGTTGTGTGATGAGAGGCCACAAAATTGTATTACCCGAAAGTTTATATACAGCGTTTTTAAAGGAACTACATACGTCTCATTTAGGAATCGTTAAAACAAAAGCAGAAGCTCGATCCCGTGTCTGGTTCCCGGGCATTGATAAAACCTTAGAAAATATGATAGCATCGTGTAACACTTGCATACAGTTGCGCCCCGCGCCACCGCGTGTACCTCCTTGTTCGTGGGAATATCCAAAATGCTCATTTGAGAGAATTCATATCGACTTTTTAGGACCAATTAAAAGTTGTATGTATTTAGTGGTAGTCGATGCACATTCCAAATGGGTGGAAGTATACAACATGAACACCGCTACGACATCAGTTGCGGTTATCGGGAAGCTTTGCGATTATATGTCGAGATTTGGCATACCTAAAACAATTGTAAGCGATAATGGCACGGCTTTTTGTTCACATGAATTCAAACAATTTTGTTTGTGTAACAATATTGCACATATTACCTCGCCTGTCTACCACCCAGCCAGTAATGGACAGGCTGAGAGTTTTGTAAAAGTGGTAAAAAAAGGGATAAAGTCGGCCGTAATGTCTAGTGTTGGTGCAAGAGATACATCACTAAAACTATTGAGGTATCTCATGGACTACCGCAATTCAATTCATTCCGCCACAGGTCTTTCTCCTGCTGAGGTAATATTCGGACATAAACTGAGGTCGCGATTAGACTTTATATCGCCGAAACCATCGTCACCGTCATCATTATTGAGACCAACCATTGCAAACAAATTCCAGTATTCACAAATTGAATCACGGAGAAACAACAAAACAATACACTTGAAGAAAAATGAATTGGTATTATACAAAAAGTTCACAAACAAATTAAATCATACATGGGTTAAGGGCTTTATTGTAAAAAGATTAGGAAAAGTTTTATACCTAATAAAAGATTGTGTAACTTTACAATGTTTAAAAAGACATAAAAATCAATTACTTTTATATAAAGGGACGCGTGACGATCTAAGAGATAAAGTGGGAAAAGATGGTATTGATGTATCAGAGAACTTGGATGACACCCGCGCCGCCACGCTGGATACAGGGGCTGCACTGCCGCCACCATCACCGCCGCCGCCATCACCGCCGCCGCCATCACCGCCGCCGCCATTGGCTGATAATGAGTATTGCTTTTCACCTCATCCAGTTCTACCTACTCAGGCAAGGGAAAATATGCCTTTACCTGGGCCGTCGGAGTGCTCACCACCTCAGCCTTCAAGCGGGTCACGCAGAGAGAGGAGGGTGGAGCTGTATGTGCCAAGCGAAGAGCCGTCGGCACAATGTGACAGCGAGTTGGAGCTCGACAACCGAGTTGGCGATCAAGCAGCATCGGCGGAAACAATGAACGATGACACTCAGTCGGAATCAGCAGATGAGTTCCATGAAGCCGAAACTGACCACGAGTTACAAGTCGCCCATCCAAAGATTCCTCAGAGATCTAAACGCAATCGTCCCCCGGTTTCTTACAAAGAGTATTTTTAATATTGCGATTAGGGTTTAGTTAACTAGGGGGAGGAATGTTGTGTATGTACATGTAGGTAGGCATATACTTATACGTGTGGCTGCGCCCCACTAGTTATCGAATAAACAGTGTGTTGCTAACCATCGCAGTTGTCACTTGTCCGTTCCCTACTCGTATATATAACAGGTACTTATGATTAAATGAAACAAAATTGTGTTATATATACTTACGAGTTGTTTGGCGCATGCGTAGCAATACTACGCCGCGTAGCAATACGTAGCGCTACGGTATTACTACGCACCGTAGTAGAATACCATCGATGGTTTAAAATTTATAATTTCATATGAGCTGTAGGGTAAGCAGGTACTCCTAATGCAATCGTAACGTCATTGAGAAAACATGCGGTCACAGTCATACTTATTTATGTAATCTTTGGTGTGAGAGGGATAGAGGACGTTACTGTTACGGTACGTAGTAAAGATTGTGCTTTATAAGACTTTTAGCGATAGTTATTCATGTATTTGAACGTTCGATAAGACTTTTCAACTGTGATTCCTACAGGGGTAGGTAGAGGTGAACTGGAGAGTATAATGCCATATATATGGGACAATTCCTCAATGCCTTAAGCAACTAACTTCATACGCATTACAGTGGCTTTCGGCAGACATATATAGGTTATTTTACGATGTTCGCTTTCACTGTACAACAAGAGATAACTATAATAATAAAAATATAATATCGCCAGACGAACACACCAACTATACGGTCCCACACTAAGCAACGCTTGTATTATGGGTACCGTACAATAGACTGACGGCGAACTCAGTATATAGATATTAAACATCCATGACCCGGATGCAAAAATTCATGCTCATCACACAAAGCCTCTACCAGGTTCGAATCCGGGACCCTCGGCGCAGAAAGCAAGGTCACTACCAGCTGCACTAATCATGTCGTCAACATAAACGCTAGTTTATTTAAACTCCTTACTTCTTTCCAACTTGTCGGGGTTATTTAAACTGCTTAATTCTTTTCAACTTGTCGGTCAACAAACCACAGCAAAGTTTACTGCTATATACTTAGTCATAAAATATAATAAAGACATTATTATAGGTATAAAAAAGTTTGTCGAAAATCATCATAATTCGCCTGACAGAACTAATTTAATCGTAAAAATAATAATAAATACACAACCCTGTCATACCAAAGACGCTATACACGCAAAGATCCATTTAGAAAAACGCGCAGTGATATATCACCAAACCTAATGACACCCCCAACGGTTGCCACGCAATAATCCACCTTATCTACGTAAGCACAAAGTTGAAAAGATCGGATGCCTCGATAGGCTGCTGCAACAAACTTTCGTCCTAATGCGGCAGTTTTAAAGTTCAAGTTTAAACGGCGACCAAAACCCGCAGAGGTGCGCATCCAGGGTATGCAAGCAATTAGGTACATTTATATTGCAGACTGCATTTAAAAAAAAATGCACTCACCGTCTGTCGTGGACGTTATGTTCATCTTGACACAGCAAAGAACCTTTTTACTTGAGCTCAGATACTAATGAAGATTTAAATTTGGAACACGAGTTCTTCAAATGTCACGATTTGTCGGTCTCACCCAAATGTTTTGCACACCCTTCACAAAACAACGTAGCTAGTTCTCACTCGCGAAACGTCAAGCGATTCAAATTGCGAACGACGCGACCACACGCGGTCAAACGTCAAGTATTGGCGCGAACACTTGACAGATGGGTGATTGATTTCGCGCGTTCGGATACTCGAAAACACTTGCAGTTTATAACACAGGCTCTACAATAGACAAGAGGCGTTCGGATATCGGCCAATTAGCAAGGAAGATGCTACTATGCGAACATTCCAAAGCTTTTTGATAGTGTAACGACAAAACAAATAGTCCGGAATGAGTGAGCCACACGCATGCGCAGTAGGCATTGCCGTATGCGTACTTTGTTAAGCCGTGGTTACCAATGTAGGCTCAGATTAAATTTTATTTTCTTAATAAAAGTGTCATGACATTTAAATGACTTGCACTTATTAGATACGCTTTTTTAAGGTTGTCCTTTGTTCTATTAGGTACGTAAAATAAGCTTCTTGCAGCTTCTCGTATTTTTATTTTAACTTTAAGTTGAAAAGAAAAATTATCTTGACATCTTTTTTTTAATGCAGTAATTTTTATGATCCGCTTTAAAATATTATTTATATTACGTACTGGCTACACCACTTCTTCTTTCTCTTTATCATATTCCACTATAGGCGGGGTCAGCTCGTGATGGCGCCAGGAGTCTACCCTGGAGAGTTGTTGTAGTCACCATGCTAGTTCACCACACGCACGTGACGGCTCTTGGATCTTAGATTTTCAGGGAGGTAAAGCGATTTCTGGACCTCATTTTGAGGTGTCTTGGCCCTATTATGTGCCCGAACCATTTCAGACAGATTTCAGATCTCTTGAAACTTCCAAAGATTTTGGACTTGACCAATCTTGACATTCTCCTCTTAGGACTAATTGCTCATCATCTTTATCTCAGTAAGTTTTTAAAACTGTGTTTTCTTTTTCATTTCTTGTACGTATTGTAACGATCATTGTAGGGACTATAATTATTTTGATATGGCTTCGTATTTTGAGCATTAAACTAGACTCAAGTGAAGGTGTGGCACCTGTCTTGACACCTCAACGCCAATCAGTAAACTAGTGAATGTAATGCAGGAAACTTGAAATAAATTTAAAAAGTATGCGTAATTTTATAATTGAAATTCGATTTTAAAATAGGTTCCAATTTTAAAAGTGACACATTAGATTACAATAGCGGTTCCAAATTTAAAAAGTGACATTGTATTATACAAAATAGGTTCGAAATTTAAAAGTGACATTAGATTATCGTTATCCTGTATGAACGAGGCCGTACTGCAGCGGGCTAGGCCGGCAACACGTACCGCGCAGGGCGCCGCACTTGAGATATTTATCCGACGGTGACGGATACCTGACGCACACATCCATATACACTGTCACACACAACGATATTAGACATACACACGCATATTATTATTCTACATTGTTATTTAGGACTAGAAATAGGGCGTATGCACGTATATGTGTCGACATAATGTGACTGTAGGGGTTTTTATGTTTGTGTGTGTTTGTTTATTGTTTACCAAGACATGTGTAATTGGAAGTCTTTGTAAAACATGCCTATGGATCAGTATTACTGTTTGTTGCCGGTGCCCGTCTCTTACTTATCTTCCAATGGAGGATGAAGATGTTTCCGTATAAAAAGAAACACCTTCACGCTTATAATCCCTGAAGGGATAAGCAACCTGTAGGGGTAAGCAATTGTGCACCGCAGTGACTCACATTTCGCCGATTGTAGTTTGGTCTCTGAGTAATGGGGGCAAGCCCCACCATATATTACCAGTATACTGGGTATACTCATCTTTAATGCGAAGGGGAGTCGTGCCATATCCACCACTATGACTCAGAGCGCATCGGTGAACTTCACAAGTCTTTTGAAAAACGTACATGCATCCTCAATGCTTTGCTCTCATCGTACAGCAAGTGATGATCATTATTGATACTGATCGTTGTACTTGAAATCTGCAAATTACAGTGCTTCGAACCAGGGTTGAACCTGCACATCTTTTATCCAAATCCAACTTATACAAGCATTTATACTAACCACAACTTATATA